>OX243820.1:24531558-24666558 GCA_945859605.1 Lumbricus rubellus | reverse complement strand
TGTATGGAGGTGTGGAGAACGGGAAAATGGCCACAGGAATGGACAGAGTCAGTGTTTATCACTATACCGAAAAAGGGAGACAAGAGAGAATGTTCTAACTATCGGACAATTGCACTGGTGTCGCATGCAAGTAAAGTGCTTCTGAAGATTATACTAGGAAGAATCAAGACAAAAGTGGAGGAGGAAATAGCAGAGGAACAAGCAGGGTTTAGACCAGGTAGAGGGACAAGGGATCAGATTACAAATTTGAGAATTGTGATGCAAAAAGCGGAACAACATCAGCAGCCCCTATATATGTGCTTTGTGGATTTCCACAAAGCTTTTGATTGCATCAAACATGGACGGCTTTGGATAACCATGCTGGAGATGGGCTTTCCACCGCATCTGGTTGAAATCATCAACAGATTATACAAAGGACAGAGAGCAGCAGTGAGAATAGCAGGTGTACTATCAGAGTGGTTTAAAATTGGTAGAGGGGTAAGACAGGGATGTGTACTATCCCCATACCTATTTAACTTGGTGGCGGAAATGGCAATGCGAGAGGCTCTGGAACAACATAAGGGAGGTTTCAAGATAGGAGGAAGAAGGGTGTCAAACCTCAGGTATGCGGATGATATTGTGTTGGTTGCCACATCATCAGAGGAGCTTCAGGAACTGATACAGAGGATGGTGGATGCAGGGAAGAACTATGGATTGATATTTAACAAAGTAAAAACGAAAGTGATGACTACAGATGGCAGTGAGATCGAAATTTATGTAGAGGGAGTTGTGTTGCAACAGGTAGATAAGATGCAGTATCTAGGAGCCCAAATAACTGTAGATGGAAGATGTGAGGAGGATATAAGGTCAAGACTGGGAATGGCGAAGGGAGTATTGTCAGGCATGAGTACGGTATGGAAGAACAGAGGCATCACCATACCAACTAAACTGCGACTGCTGAGGACGCTAATATGGCCGATTGCAACATATGGAGCGGAGTCGTGGACATACAGGAAGAGTGAAGTGAGAAGAATAAAGGCTTTCGAAACGACATCTTACAGAAGAGTATTAAGAATACCGTGGACGGCTAAGAGAAGGAATGAGGAGGTGCTACAGGAGGTGGGTGGCGAACGGCTGTGGGGAGAGGTGGTAGGGAGGAAGCTAAGTTACTTTGGTCACATCATGAGGAAGGAAAACTGTCTCGAGAAAGATATAATCACGGGAGAAACGGAGGGAAAGAGGAGACGTGGAAGACCGCGTAGGATGTGGATCGACGATGTGAAAGAATGGACCGGGATGACAATGGAGCAGGCGATTCGAGCGGCGCAGCAGAGATCTACTTGGAGACAAATCGTCCTTTGTGCCGCCAAAGTTCGGAACGAATAAGGCACCGACGACGACGACGACACATACACACGCAGTCAGACACCCATACAGAAAATTGTTTATAATTTGAAAACATCTAATATGACTGCCATAGCTGCAGCAGCCTTCCGTTTTAAACGACTCGCATCTTGTAACTCGTCGTCTAGCATCGGACGACTGACTCCTCGTTTCTTACTCGTCCATCGTCGTCGTCGTCGCTTTACTTAATAAGTCATCCTTAGGCGTCTTCATATTAACGAAGATTAATGCGTAGTTCCTCATTTATATTATACAGCAGCATCTTCATTATGCATGCATGCATTCGCCGCAGACGATGAATATCATATGACCTCCATTTCCCCCAACTGTATATATATATATATATTTTTGTGTGTGTTTGTGTGTTAGTGTGTGTGTGTGTGTGTGTATGTATGTGTGCTGAATAGATGGCAGAAACGGTTACAAAGCAAGGAGGGAGTACGATGCTAGGCTTGTGGTGGTGGTGGTGTGGCGGTGGTGTTGGGTGGGTGGGTATTGTATGGACGGTGGCAATTACTTCAAACAAAACCCTGGTCGGAAAATTGTAGAAGAACGTGTCGACCCTACAAGACCAATCGCAGAAACACGCCCCGGCGGAAAAGGTCGGTTTTAAAACGGCGATAAAACGCATCTGCTGCGCCAACCCTAGGCATAAATGCGTAAAGATAGGATAGTCGGAGCTCATTTTACGACTAATGGGCAACTAAAGAGAAAGCAACTAGATGCTATCTACGGGCAGTTTGCACTCTGCGAATCGAATCTATGTACCAATCTATGATTTCTTACTTCACACAATTTCTTACTTCACACAATTTCTTACTTCACGTGATTTGTTATTCGAACCCAGCTTCTAACTTCAGTTGATTTTCTTATAATTATTCACATGATGTCTTATTTCACACGATTTGCTTACTACGTATGATTTCTTATTCACATGATTTCCTACTTCACACGGTTTCTCATTTCAGTTAATTTCTTATTTCACGTAACTTCCTGTTTCACATAATTTTCTATAATTCGCATGATATTTTGTACTTCACAAATCACATGATTCTTTTATCACGTGTTTTCTTCTTTCACGCATTACAGCACACATCGATGCAGCTAAAATAAAAGGCTGACGATAGACGACATATTTATGCTACAGCAGAGCGAATTGCTCTATAGAAGGCTGAAAGCCTTCCTGGAACAGTTCCTTGGTCATTGCCTTTATATAAGCCCTTGACGCGCACGCGCCTCTTCGTGAGGGCAAGCACATAATACTTAATTCGCAAAATAGGGCGTCGTTTCATGCTACCTTTGCTAAATATAAATTGAATAGTCTATTTTATAAACTATAACTTATATATAGGCAAGCAGTGTTGTTGGTCTATGGTCTCCAACTCTCTATGGTTATATTTAGCTGCACAGCATGTGTGGCCCCATAATAATCTGTTCCTATTTTAGTATATAGGCCTATTTCAGATATGTGCGTGATCGCAGCACACGACGTAAGGCACGTGAACTTGTCGTTATAAGCAAATAAAGGATAATCTACTTTGTATCTAAACTTAATGAGCTGCAAAAACCGGCTATACGCTCAAGGACATACAGTCACCAAAATAACTGCAATGGATCTTATAGATCTATAGTGTTGAATGACCTACATATAAATAGATATAATATATATATATATATATATATATATCAACTATATAGTATACATTTCAAATATAGGCCTATAATAATCATAATATTGCAGATTATATTTTTATGTGAGTATCTATATATTCCTACATTCATATGGATTTTACAGTATTGAATGACCTACAAATAGACTATATCTATTTATATCAACTGTATATTTCAATTCAAATATAGGCCTATGATTATATATTAGGCTACACCGCTGCATATTATGAACATTTTTATATGAGTAGGCCTATCTATGGGTAGGCTATACACATTTTATACAGCATCTCTTGCAGAATGACTAATGAGCCTATATTTTATACAGGTCTGATTTTCAAGCATAATAATCATGCTACATAATTATGTGTCTTATATAGGCCTATTTCTAGCGGGAATGCATAGTCTAGTCGTTTTGTCTTTGGATTAACATGCTGTTAGGCCTATATTTAGCTGTCTTCTTCTTTCTTTCTCCTCCGTCAGGTATTCACCGACGATGAGGCTCTAACAAAACTCCTCCATTTCGGCCGGTCTCTTGCGAGTTCTATTGCCTTTCCCAGCTCCATTCCTCTGTCTTCTATGTCCTCCATTTCTTCTTCGGTCGTCCTCTGCTCCTCGTTCCCTCCACTTCTCCGTGCAGCGCTTTTGCCGGCATTCTTCCGCTCTCCATCCTGATCACATGTCCATACCATGTTAGTCTTCTTTTCATTTTGTTAGAGTTTCTAGGTCTCTTGCCAGGCGGTGACCAGTCCTCTCCTGGTAGGGTAAGGAGATCGTTGGGCCATTTTGGCCTCATCCGGTCTGAGGTGTCCTTCCAACACCTGCCTCCTGCGTTAGCCAGCACTTTCAGGGTTCCCGGTGAGCCTGTCCACCTCGCGTAACGCCCTAGGTGGTTCTTCGACCGAAGTCTTCACCACTGATGGCATAGCCTCACCGGGCTATCCCCTACTTGGCTGTTCACCCTCCTACCACGGTGAGGTGCAGGTAGGGCTTTAGCTGTAAACCTATAAAAAGACTTGAATTTTGTCCCAATTTTCGTCGAACCGCCGAAGGTCGACTTTAAGTAATTCTATATTCATTTTATTGATGAGTCTTTGTGTATATCTCTTTCGATTAATGTATGCGTGTTTGTAAGTGCGAGTATGTTTGTGTGTTTGATCGCCTGAAGGTTTGCTTCGTGAAGGTTTGAACAACCACGGATCTGATGAGGGATCGGGGGAATTTTTCATTACACGAGAGACTGTAACAGAAGACGAACGACCGCAGGGTCTGTTCTGCATTTCATTGTTCTTATCGTCTACGTCTCTGTTCATTCTTCTCTTTAACCGTTCATTTCATCTCGAGTCGTCATACAATTTGTCTGCTCGTCATCCGTTCGTTTGTTCTTATTCTCGTTCTTCTGTCCTTTCATTTTGTCCTCATCTTCATCCGTTCTTTGTCCTTATCTTCAACCGTTCATTTGTCCTTATATTCAACCAGTTCATTTGTCCTTATCTTCAACCCGTTCATTTGTCCTTATATTCAACCGTTCATTTGTCCTTACCTTCAACCAGTTCATTTGTCCTTATCTTCAACCCGTTCATTTGTCCTTATATTCAACCTGTTCACTTGTTCTTATCTTAAACCGTTCATATCTTAAACCGTTCAATTGTCCTTACCTTAAACCGTCCATGTGTCCTTATCTTCAGCGTTCATTTATTTTGTCCTTATCTTCAACCAGTTCATTTGTCCTTATCTTCGTCTGTTCATTTGTCCTTCACTTCATTCGCCCGTTTGTCTTTCTTTTTATCCGCCCACTTTGTACTTTGTTTCACTCTTCCTGTCTTCCAGCAGTCCTTCAAGTACATGTAATTTGTCAGCGAAAGCAATAAAACTATTAGCGTTGACAATCGTCTTTGCCGATAGCAAATGTCCACGAAGTATAATAACACCTCGTTCAGTGATAATATTTTTTTTGGATTCCATCGGCCAATAAATTATAGGTCAGATCTGGCGGGTCAGGTCTGGTTAGGTCAGGTCAGGTCTGGTCAGGTCAGGTCAAGCCAAGTCAGAGGTTATCTTAGTTTAGTCATTCTGTACCAAAGTGACACAATTGCGCATAACAGCATCGTCAGAAATTACATTAGAAATGATTAGACATTGAACTAAAAGTCCTCACGGGTTGGGCCTACATGTATATTATAGTGAGTTAGTGACTCTCTTTGTCTATGGTTCTAAGCCGTTAGTATACTGGAATGAGCTGTGACTATAATACTCCACATTTTCACTAATTTTGAACGCAAAATTTCTCGTGTTGTTTTGCTGGAAAAAGAGTGGTATCATTGATGGTCTCGATATGAACCACTAGTCTGATTTACTTGCAATTGGGAAATACTTCTATTCAAACGAACGCGCAGGATTAGGCCTATAGGCCTATCTTAGAAAACTATCTGACCATTTTTGTACTACAATTGCCTGTATTAATACTGGACTTTTGGGTCATTAAAACCAACGATTGATTTGTCGATTGGATGGTTAATTGACTGGCTGATTGATTGAATGGTTGATTTATTTATTGATTAATTGGTTGATTGATTAAATGTTTTAACGGTGATTAATTGATTACACTCGAGTTTGGACGTCTTAACTGTCCAGTATTTCAGTCAGTAGATTATCAACAACTGAACTATTATACATGTAGTTATTCAGAAAGAGAAGGAAACTGAAAACCACGGGTACAATAAAAAAAATTGCGCTACATAAAAATCAAATCGATTCCGCTCGACTCACCGAAGCTGGTGTTCTGAGCGGCCATGAACTCCGACGTGAGGAACTGTTGCGTGAGCGCCGTCTTCCCAACCCCTGGTCCGCCCAGCATCAGGACCCGATGGACGGACGCATCATTCGACGATCCATCATCACTGCCCTGCCTTCCTCCGCCTCCTCCCTCGACGCACGAGTTGCCGCTGCTGCGTCTCGACCCGGACCCTCCCGTCATCTGTAGCTGCAACAGAAGGCCCGTCCCTCCATCTGGCAGAAGCATCTCCGACGGAATAACGGGGATCACCTCGTCTCCCTCGTTGACGAGACCACGTGGGGTGACGGAGAAGGACCTCCGGCGGCAGACGGGTACCGACACGGGGCTCCAGCCCCCCGGACGGCCCTCCCCTTGCACCGCAGAGGATGCTGCCGCTGAAGACCCCGCGGCCCCCGCCGCCGTCGTAGCACCACAGTCCTGCACGAAGGCGTAGCTGCCGCGCTTCCTCAGATCGGGCGCCATAGAAGCCGTGCAGGTGGCCGTGCTGGAGTGCCTCCGGTAGTCGACGACCTGCAGCTGGAGGGTGTTATTTCTATCCGCAGCGCACTCATCGGTCGACTGCTGGGCCAGGGCTTTGATAAGGATCTTCTCGTCGGCAAGGCTCTTCATTCGCGACGCTGCCACGGCCGGTGGAATCAGACTCTTAGATCGCTGCCGTTGAGTGGGCTTCTGTAGCGCCGCGGAAGCCGCTGTGGTCGTCGGGCGCTCGCGGAGGCTGCTGTGTGCGAATGCGTGGCGCTTGAGCAGACCGTACGTGCTGCCGCCGCTGTCTGCGCGGGCCAGGTATTCGTCGAAGTCGTCTGGAAAGCGAAGGCTGGCCTGCAGGTTGAAGCCGTTCAGTGGGTCCTCGCACGGAAGGGTCATTTTCTGGCGTCGTCGTATATCTTGTCACTTTATGTAGCTCATTCACATCGATAAACCAGTGGGTTATGATACAGCTCCGATCTAACTGTGTATAATGTTGACGTCTATTGTATATTTGTCACTTTAGTTTATGTAATTCCTTCACATCGATTAACAAATCGGTCCTGCAGTTGTTTATCTGATCGTTAGGATCAAACTGTGTTTATATAATGTTGACGCAGAAAGGTTTTTTTACGTAGAGCCGTTGCACTGTACTGTATCCCACTGGTCACTTTGTGTAGCTTCTTTTCCTGATTCAACAAAATATTGACTGTAATACACCCTGCGTGGCATGCACATAAAAGCAAAACGTAAAGACCTCAAGAAGGGGTTGGTAATGGCAATGGGTGATATATGCTACTTAACCGCTGAGGAACGCTGCCTGTAACACTAGTAGGCTATATAGTCAAGTGTTCGTAGCAAGCCACTTACAATGTAGAGGGCGAAGTGCAGTACAATGCCTACTTCGAGACGAGTTACTTGGATAACTTCGGCCAATGATGCCATTCGAAACTCCTTAACGTCGACCGACAGAAACGTCTTCAATGTTTCTGGGTTCTGAAATGATCAAATTTTCAGGCTAACAGCTGCAGGTTCTTCACGATAGCAAGTCTGTTCAAAACAAATTGAACAGTTAAGTCAAGGCATAGGGTAAGCGGAGGCAAACTTTTAACCCTGTCAACTTGCCCCCATGGCACATACCCTATATCCAACTTCGTGAGCTATAGCTTCGAGAGGTCGGAGGGTCAAATCCCCGCTCTGCAGGGGGCAAATATCTGGATCTGGATTTCTGATCCACTTTTGCTTCCTATTTATACAAAACTCAGCCATAATGAGTACACTGACCGTACACCGTCGGTGGATAGGTAAGACGGCGTTGGAGAGGACTAGGACTGGTCGCCTGTCCTCATACATATATGCTCATTGTTCAAGAAGTATCATATAATTTAGAGCCCAGACTCGCACAACAGGCGGCAGAGAGGCTACTGCTCCACCAGTATACTTATGCAGTTAATCGTTGTCAAGCGATCTAACAATAATTATACTTTGTAAACAAAAACGATTCACTGCTATAATAGGACTTAATTAAGAGAAAAACAAAATGATCTTAATCTGTGTATACTAAGCTTATATGTAATTATGCATGATATTATTTTATTTATTTTTATATAAAAATCATACAACGCCTTTCTGAGGTCTCAAAAGGCGCTATATATATGTCTTTATATACTATGTATAATATTATTTTTATTAATATATAAATATACAACGCCTTTCTGAAGTCTCAAAAGGTGCTGTAGGTCTTTACATACTATGTATAACATTATTTTAATTAATATATAAACATACAATACCTTTCTGAGGTCTCAAAAGTGAACAGAAAAGCCTATAAACGGTATAATAAATCCCACATAATCGCCTTGAAACAAACCACCAAAAAATCCTCGATGCAGTGAGCGCGAGCAACGCTTCCACGAACGTCATGCACATAAACAAGAATTCAATTGTGCAATTATAGTAATTATTACATCGGAGACGAGCGATCAAGTATACTTACACGAAGCTGTTACCTCTCTCTCCTCTCTCCTCTCTCTCTCACGCAGACGACAGCAGTTACCGCAGTCCGACTGCTGCACGCATGCGCTGACCATGATAGGCCCACGTAGGCCTACACATGCATCTGCATGGGCCTCGTTTTCTTGCTGCTGCTGCAGGTAATGATGATGATGATGATGATGATGATGATGATGACATAGACAGAATTGGCTAATGTTGACGCGGGAAATTCCGTGATCCGCGTCTTCGTCTTGCAATAATCATATAAGATGAACGCTGCTGCTGTTGAACACAGCATCATCATCATCATCGTCGTCATCCACAGTGCATGCTGGGATGGCTAATGAACGTTTTGTGCTGTTGGATGGTCGCCGGTGGATGGAGAGAGAGAGAGAGAGACAGACAGACAGACAGATACGGACACGGATATGGACACACATACGCAGACACAGACACGGACACAGACATGGACACAGACACACAGAGAGAGGGACAGGCAGACAGGCAGACAGACAGAGACATAGACAGACAGAGACAGAGAGACAGAGAAAGTCAGAGACAGAGACAGAGACAAAGACAGAGACAGAGAGCTGAAGGGAGACCGATGACATTCTTAGTCAGCATCAGCATCAGCATCATCAGCATCAGCATCAGCAGCAGCAGTCGCAGTATCGTTCTTACAGCGTAAGTGAACAGAGTTGACACGTGCGCATCTTTGATATCGTCTGATGCTGATGCTGTGACGTAGGATCTGTGACCGAATAGATACCGATCGTTGATGTCAGTGTGTGCTTGTGCGTGTGCGTGTGCGTGTGTGTGTGTCGAATTGGCTCTGCCTAAGTATAGTAAGTATAATGTATAAGTATAGTATAGTAAGTATAATATAAAGTATAAGTAAGTAGGCCTATAATGTATGCATGGGCGGAGTTTATCAGGGGCTAGGGGGAGCTAAGCACCCCCCCAAGAAGGCCCAGATTCAGATTTTTTACCATGAAAATTATATCTTTTTCCGGGCTTAGCCCCCCTAAGAATGGATTAGCCCCTCCAAGAACGGAAACCAAACTCCCCCATGAATGTATGCTTTAGTATGACATGCTGCAAAACAGCACTCTGGTGAACAAGTATCACATATAAAAATTCACATAAGACATTGATCAAAAACTATCAAGACTAAACAAAGTAATTAGTATGTGTACAGCATTCTAATTACAAATGTTTTCCTCATCTGATTGTCTGCTCTTGGTAGCACCCGGTCATGGTGTCGGGGGCGCAAGTTTGAACCCGTTTGCTTCGCTGGGGGAGCAACTCGTGAAGGACATGGCCTGGTCGTGTCAGAACCGCCGAAAACAAAGGGCATCAGTATGACAGCATAGTTGTTCAAACATTGGAATATCACCCGGAATATATCTTTGACGGATCGGCCTATTCATCAGCTTCGAGCCTACCCATTCCCCGTTGTAGAGCATATTCCCATCACGCAGGAGCTGCTTGAAGCAGACGTGAAAGCGTAGTACCTCCTACCACCTCGTAGAGCTTGAGGTCAGCAAGATCATGAACCTGTCAATTGCTCATCCACATCCTCCCCCCCCCCATCTTCCATTCCTCCATCTCTTTAAACAGCTGCCTCCGAAGTGTTTTCCCCGATATGTTAGGTCAAACCTCGGGTGAAAACTTATATGGTCGAATATTTTTACTTTGAATGTGCCTGCGTAGCCTTAACTCTTTCGGATTATATGTCGCACTGGATGACTTGAAGAACTTAAAGATTTCTACGCCGTGCAAGCTCTGCAGGAGAAACCATCAATATAATAAGAATAGAACGAGAAGAACTCGGTTTATTTTACACGTCGGTATTTAAATGTATATTATAGGGATCCATAATTATATACATTATACAGTGTTTGCACACGCATTAGCCTGTATAAATATATATAATTATGTACATATACAGCTTTGGAGTCTGTTTTTAGAATTTCATGTAGCCTAATGTTCGGAAACATTGCGTAATTTGACCCTCTGTAGTCTGTAATAAAAAAATTGGTTGGATTATTTTTAGAATTGACGGGTTTATTTCCAAAAAGGATGTCAGTTATAGGCCTACGGTATAAAATTGAAACACACGAGTGTTAGGCTTATATATGGACTAGCCTTATAATTTGCTAAATATAGCATATAGCATTATATCATGCATGTATAGTTGTATACATGTTGTATATAGTAATAATGCATATTATATAAAGCTCTTAGCCTACAATAATGCTAGCCTATATATAAGAGGCGCCTCTGACTGATTTAGCATAGGCTATACTCTGTAAGAGGCACTCTATAAAATCTTAAAACACAACTACAACAGTAAAATAAATTATAGGCTATACTAGGGTGACCATACGTCCCGGTTTTCCGGGACATGTCCCGGTTTTTTGTGGTGCGTCCCGGTGTCCCGACAACTTAGGCAAAAGGGCAAAATTGTCCCGGTTTTTTACAAGCAGGAAACTTGGATCTTGAAAACGTTAGTTTAATGTAAATCACAGAACAAAGTGTAGTTTGCAAGTTAAACAAGTCACAACGAAAGAGTAATTGTCAATTTTTATGGAATATTATAGACCCTATTACATATTCAGTAGGTTATATAGGGAGTTTAGTTAATCGATTTAAAGAATTATCATGGTGCAACGAGAAAGTTTTTGTAATAGGAGCCTACAATTTCAATAGCGGCGCCATATGGACTTCGACAGGTCTCATCAGGGTCGTAACGGGAATTCGACCGCTCACGACAGCACTGAAATACAGCAATTTCTTTCAACTTTAAAATGCTGTAGCCTAAGAATTGTAATGTGTAAATTTAAAACATTCGGATGGTGAAGGGAACATTCCCTCCAAAAACCTCTTTCCCTGCTCCTGTGTGCCCAGCAACTTTAAATCTTCCTCTGGACCAGTTCAACCACTGTGCACCGATTGAGAGACTGTTCTCATTTATGAAAGAGTAGGCTGCTGCACTAAGTGCACTGACGACTATTATAGCAGGTTGTAGATTTCTACACTGAAGTCTATGCTCTGCAGCGTCAAATTTAACTGAGCCTATAGGCTAGGCCTTCGATCGTAAGCCTAGAGCCTGTACTTAATAAATAAGGTTCCGACGGATATTTAACAAAAAGTGTCCCGGTTTTTGATGGCCAGAAAATGGTCACCCTAGGCTATACAATCGTAGCATTAATTATAATATAGCCTACATTGCTTACTTTTGACCAAGATATTGGCAACAATTGTTGGGGTGCCTTTTTATGGCCCACCCTGTATATATATAAATAGATTACTTTTGGCGTGCATTATGACCTGTCCAAATTCTTTGGAATTTTGAACATCTTCCTTACATTTTAATTTCTTCAACCTGCTGAATTACAAACGCGACCTGTTGAAATTATATGGCTGGCGCCGCCACTGATTGGCTCCTATAGGTTATACGGTAGAGATCATTAGGCTAGAGATAGCGATGCAACAGAGAAATGCAACCAGGGTAGGCCTATATAGGACTGCTGCCGTACAAAGCGTTTCGTCAACAATAAAAATTAAGAAATTTATGAGGCCGATATGAACTCTCGGCTTGAATTTGAGATCTCAATCTAACGGCCAGGTGGGTATATTTTATATTTACAATCTGAATTAAATTCGAATCTATCTCGCTAGACGTGCAGTCACTGCAGTGCTATTTTAAAGTATATTTTATTTGCTATAATTTACCCGAAGAAGAAAACAGCCGCAGTTGCGAGTCTAAAAATACTTAAAATGCTCGTTTTTTTATAGACCTGCATTGGTTATTCTTCTCAAATTTGTTTTCTCAAGCGGCTTTTCCTTTTTTTCTTCATAAAGCCTATGGCAAAAAGATCCAATAGGCCTACGGTATGTCTGAGAAAACAATAACCGTCATAATAATATAAATTGGTGAGTAGGCGTAACGATAATAGCAATCTCTAAATATAAGGCTGAAAGTTTGTCCTTCCATAATTTTTGTACGGATGTATTTTTTAACTCTTCGTCTCAGAGTCAGCTCGGAAATGACAGAGTGTTGGTTATTCAAAACATTTTAAATTGATTCTTTCCCAAGATTTAAGGTCAACGCCACTATTTTCAGCTTTTAATTCTCATTAAAACCAGAGTTATTAGCGTTTTAAGACCGATTTAATCAAACTACCGCAAGTAAAGAGTCCACAGTCCGAGTGACGTCATTTTGCACGAATAATAAGTACCGTCAAAATCCGGTTGACAAACCGAAACCGGTTACAGTTTGCAATTATGCAGTTGATACAATAATATTCACAGATCACAAGAACGCAAAACATAATCGAAACCCCTAAATTTCCAGGGGCTGGGTGGGTGGGGTGAGGGGGGCCCCGGGGTGGGTGGGGTGGGTAGGGAGTGGTGGGTTGTGGAGAGCCGTTGGTGGGGGGCGGGTGAGGGGAGAAATTTACCAAATAACCAAATTTCACGGGTGGCGTACCGATGGAGGTCAAAGTGTGGGGGTGGGGCTGGGTGATAGGGGTGAAGTGGGGGGTGGGGGTGGGATGAGGAGTGGTGGGGTGGGGGTGGGTAACGGAATTTTCACAAAAAACCAAATATCACAAATGGCGTACCGGTGGAGGTCGAAGTGTGGTGGGTGGGGTGGGGATGGTTGTGTGGAGGGAGGTGGGGGTGGGGTAGGGTGAATTTTTCCGAAAAAACAAATTTCATGGGTGGCGTACCGGTGGATGTCGGAGTGAGGTGTGGTGGGTGGAGTGGGGTCGGGCGGGAAAAAAATGGGGTGGGCAGTAGAATTGGGGCGGTCAAGTGGGTGTAGAGAAGTAGGAAATTGGCGTGGAGCGGGGCGAATCCTAAATTTCCCGGGCAACGCCGGGTAATTCAGCCAGTAATTTATATAAATAAAAATGAAACTTTCCAATAGTTTGTTCCCAGTGTTCTCGAAAACTGACGCACAGATTGTTTTGAAAATTTAACAAAACCTTCCATTCCAATAAGAGAGTTTCCAACTTTTTTCTCCGAATAAACGCAATCTTTTCCACAAAAAGTGAACTTTGTATTCCGCTCGACCGCCATTTGCAAATTCAACCAAACTCCACGTTGTCAGATTTCGCAAACGCTTTCACAGTGTCAGCGACCAGATGAAACATGAATGAGGTCGCGTGCCGTGACGTCATAAGCGAGTCGCATAATTTTGCGGCCTTTCAAATTCTTGGGCTACAGTGGCGGCGCCAGGATTTCAGGTTTGGGGGGGGGGGCTGAAGCCCCAAACCCAACTAGAACATTTTTATGAAGCGCCGAAGGCGCGAAGCTGTGAGTGCTGGAGGCACAAAGCCCATACCGACTAGGGGGTCTGGGGGAGCGTCGTAAGCTCCCCAGCGGGGTCTGGGGCGGAGCCCCAGCCACCAACGCATTTTTAGCTCTGTTGACCTCAACTGGAGCCCTTTTAGGCTCTTTTTTGCCAGCTATTTATGAGCGATAAAATCATGAAACCTAAATAAGAAGTCGTTTTGCAGCCACCAACGCATTTTTAGCTCTGTTGACCTCAACTGGAGCCCTTTTTAGGCTAGCTATTTATCAACGATAAGATCATGACAACTTCAATAAGAAGTCGCTTTTGCAGAGTCGCAGACTAGCTACCGGTATAAGAATGTTGTCACAAGTCTTTTCCCTCTTCTTCTCTACGTGTGACCTTCAGTCTCTTCGGAAGCTTCTTCGTATAAGTTCGTGGTAGCGTAGGCCTATCCCTAGATAACTGTTTCATTAGCTAAATGGCTAGGTTAAAGAATCTACAGTCTTTCACTGTTTTGTTAACCAACAACGACGACGTGTTTAACTCTTCTTATTATACTCCAAAATCCGATATAAAGTAAAACGATCAGCAACAACACAACAATGACTACACTTGCGTTATCATAACAACTACACGACTACTATCTTCATCAGTCTACTCTATCGCGACTCAACAACAACTCTTACAGCCTATCTCAACGGCTCTCAACACGCAACTCTCCTTCTTCACTTCCACTCCCTTCTTGTACAATTAACGTACGCTCGTCTAGACGTCACGTGCTGTCCAGACAATCACCTGTGCAGACGCCGCGCGGCAATTTGCACCTGGCCTACTTACGTCGCTGTACGACAATCGGCGTGCACTGATTAAATTAGCTGACATTACCTCCTTCCTTTCTTTTGAAGAGAGCTAATTAATCTTAAAAATTAGCGAACGTATAATGCTTAAACTAAATACAAACAATTCTTATACTAAATGCAATCACAAAATACCTTATACTACAATCTCGATAAGCAGTCTGCTACTACATTCAACTTTCCTTTCTTATAGTTCAACAGAATGTCAAAATTTTGCAATGATAAAGACCATCTGACTAACTTAGCAGACTTCGACATTGACTCAGTCAAATAAACTAAAGGATTATGATCAGTGAACACATTAATCTTGGAACCAATAATGATTTCTTTCAATTTGTTTAAAGCCCATATGATTGCATAGGCTTCCTTCTCAATCGTCGCCCATCTCCTCTGGGTATCTGTCAGCTTCTGGCTGATAAATGAAACGGGACGTTCTATCCCCTCATCGTCCACTTGTGACAGCACAGCCCCCACAGCAAAATCACTGCTATCACAGTACAAATTAAATGGTTTGCCAACCTCGAACATGTACAGAATAACATTCGATAAAACAATTTCTTTAAGAGAATCAAAAGATTTCTGGTGGTCCTGAGTCCAAATAATGTTCTCAGGTGTCTGCTTGCTAGTTAAATCTGTCAATGGTTTAGCAATCTCAGCAAAATTACAAATAAATTGTCTGTAGAAACCAAAGAATCCTAACATTTGCTTCACTTGCTTCTTCGTTTCAGGGTTTTTTAAATTAATCAAACTGTCAATCCTATCTGGATTCATCATCTTCTTCCCTGAACCAATGAGGTGACCGATGAATTTCACCTCACTCTTACCAAACACACATTTCTTCAAGTTCAAAGTTACATTATGCAGTCTTATTTGTTTCAAAAATAATTCTAAATGTTTCAAATGAATGTTCCAATCATCAGAATGGACTGCAATGTCATCAACATAGGGTTCAGTAAATGCATTAATCGGTTGCAAAATCATGTTTATGGCTTTTACAAAAGTCCGTCCAGAGTTAATCATTCCAAAAGGGACACGTGTAAATTCGTACAGTCCACTATGGGTAACGAATGCGGTTTTCCATTGGTCGGATTTCTTCACCGGACAAGTCCAGTAAGCACTGCGACAGTCCAAGACGGAAATAAACTTGGATTTCCCGACTTTGCTCAGCACGTCGTTGACGATCGGCATGGGATATCGACAATTTTCAGTATATGAATTCACATACCTGTAGTCGCACGCGAGTCTCAAGGATCCGTCCTTCTTCTTGACGATGACCAGCGGACTTGCCATTCTGCTCGACGACGGTTGAATGATGTTTGCTTTCAGCATCTCTTGTATTTGTTTGTCCACTTCTGCGCGGTATATCAGCGGTATTCGATAAGCCATGAACTCTTTCTCTCGAAAGTCCGGTCTCAGCACCACTTCGTGTTCTACCAATGTACATAATCCAGGTTTGTCCGAAAATCTGTCTGCATAACGGTTCAGTACATCCAGTAGCTGTTTCTGTTGCTCGCTCGTAAGATGTCCAATCTGTTCATAGTCCAATTGCAGCGATTTCTGTGTCGTCTCTGCATGGTCTTCTTTCAATGGTAGCTCTACCACTGATCCGAATTCGTCGTCCTCTTCCACGATGAGACCACACGATAATGTTCTTGCGATGAACTTCCTCATTTTGTTGGCATGGACGATTCGTCGGCCGTTTTCATTCATGTCCACCAGATACGAATACTTGGATCTTCTTTGTAGCACTGTACATGGACCATGCCATCGTGAGATCAATTTATTGGTTGACGTTGGATACAAGACGATGACGTTTTCTCCTGGTTCGAATTCTTTATCCTTGGCCCTCTTGTTGTATTGACTGGCGTATTGTTTTTGCTTTTCCTCTGCACAATTATCAGCAAATATCAAAGCTTTCTCCATGTCTGCTCTTAAGTTCTTCAGGTACTTTGCTGGTTGTACTCCAATGTTTGGCGGTAGATTTATTTCTTTGGTCCAGCTTTCCTTTAAGATAGTTAATGGTCCTCTTGGCATTTTTCCATACACCAGCAGATATGGTGCCACTCCTGTCGTTGCGTTGGGAACTTCTCTCAATGCCCATACGGTAAACGGAATGATTTTATGCCACTGTCTTGGATTTTCCACAATGACATGATGCACCATCTTCTTGAACGTCTGGTTCCATCTCTCAACTAATCCAGCTGCCTCAGGATGCCCTGGTGAATCGAATCGTGGACAGCATCCCATCAATTTCAAAAATTCTCTTGTGAGACTGGCTGTAAAATTTGTGCCTCTGTCGCTGGTGATCACAGACGGCACCCCCACGTCAATGAATAGCTTCATCAAAGCTTCGCACACAGCCTTAGCAGTCAATGACTTCAGCAAAAAGATTGTCGGCCATCTTGTACATGAATCCACTATACACAAGCAATACTTATGCCCAGCTGCTGACTTCGGTTCTATTGGGCCTACCACGTCCATAGTCATCCGTCGGAATGGAACATCTTCCCTTGGAATTGGTGTAATCGGCACTCGATCCATCACCAAACTTCGTGCCTTCAGCTGACACTTCTCACAGGACTTACAAAATTTCACCACGTCTCGACGCATCTTTGGCCAGACAAAGGACAACTTGATTCTCTCTCGTGTCTTCTCTTCTCCCAAGTGTCCGCCAAATACTGACTCGTGAGCTAATTCCATTACTTGAATTCTTCTCTCTTTCGGTAACACCAACTGATACACAAGCTGATCCAGCATTTGATGCTTCTTATACAGCAATCCATTCACCACGCTAAACTCTGATCCTTGGTCTTCAGCGATCCTCCACCACGATTTCAGTGACTCGTCATTTCTCTGCTGCTCCTCGAATTTCTTCGCATCTTCCAGCTGTCTTTCATCGTTCGAATTCTCTGTGAACAAGTCCCTCATACTTGTCTCCAGTTCAACGTCGCTTCCGGAATCTTCACTATCATTTCGTTCACATGCAGCCATCTCTTCTTCAGTTTCATTGTTCTCAGATGTTGTTCTTTCGTCATCTTGGATGCTGAGTTCATCTTCGCTTTCCGTGTCATCTTCTTGCGAACTTTCGTTTATCGTTTCATCTTCTCCGTCTTCGACTTCTGCTCTCCGACTTTGTGCTCTTGTAGTCACATTCGCTTGTAGTTCTCCTTGCAATATACTGATTGGTGGAACCTCTTTCAGTTCTGCAATTATCTCTGGATGTAGCAGGAACTTTTCTGGATTTTCTTTACACAGTTCTGCTGAAATGCTGGCACACACTAAAGTTAAATATGGCGCGATATTTATTGTCCTGTCCTCTGTAGCTGTTCCTTCGTTACGACCGCTCATCCGCACTTCGATTTTCACCAACTTAGCTGGAATCGGCTCTCCAGCTACACATTGCAAATGAACTCTGCCGATTTCTTCTACTGTCGTTCCTTTCAGTAGTTCCTCGTTGATTACTGGTATCTCGGTCCCCGAGTCAATCAACGCCTCGACTTGCACAGGCTGCCCATCAGTCCCACGTATCTCCACATTTACATGCTGCAACGATATTTTCTTTATGCGTTGACACTCCTCTTTACTTTTTGTTTCTCGACAATTTTCTGCAATGGAAGTAGTCTTTATCGCTTCTTTCAGTATGGTGAACTGCGGCGTACACTTCATCACTGACTTTACTTCTGTTTCTTGGTTGCATTGTTCTTCCCAACCAGGAGGTGCATTTATCACTTGTATCTGGTTTACTCGAAGATTTTCTGCACTTCTGCTAAAGTTCTTCCTCAGATTTGCCGCTCCTGGTGCTTGGCAATGTTTTATTAGGTGTTTATCAGAATTGCAATTGTGGCAACGCTTCTTGATAAAACTTCTTTGCTCCTTGTTCTCCCACTTGTTGTACGGCGTGTAAGATGCATTACTTTCTGTTGGGCGTCCCAGCGGCGGAGTTCGATTGTAGGCTTGTCTGTCCCACGTTGACTGTTGTTTATCTTGCGACCACTGCTTTCCAGAATAATCATCTTTCTTTGCATCATTACTCTTGGCTTGGCTTCCGGTGTCTTTGCTATCCTTGTTCCACTTGGGTTGCTTTGGACTATTGTCCCATGCTTCAAATTTCGGTTTGTCTTGGAACATCACACCAATCCGATTGTTTACATGTATATCTGCGAGATCTGCAACATTACTAGCTTCCAAGCATTCTGTGCCCTCTTTTGCTAAGACAAACTGCAGTGGACCTGGTGGTAAACATTCTTTCAGCTTATCCGCCACTAACAAATCAAACAGCTTCTCGTAGTCTTTGTCCACTCGTCTACTTCGGACATAATAATTCAACAGGTTCTTCAGCCTAGCCGTGAACATCGTATACGTTTCTTCGGCTGTCTTCTTGGCATCTGCAAACCTTGACCTGTACTCACGAGCTGTTAACTTGAATTCCTTCAACAAGTGCTCTTTCACTGCATCGTATTTATCTAAATTCTCAAATGATAATCGATTCAATACCGTTCGTGCTCTCGGGGTCATCAATGGCAACAACAATTTCACCCAGTACTGCTTTTCCACAGCGAAGCTATTGAATGCATTCTCCACGGTCTCAAAATATAATGGCACTTCCATCATATCATACGGCATCTTAGGCAATACATGCTTCATGGCATCACCAATCTTCTTGATCTTGGACACCATTGTCTCACTTTCTCTGAGCCTAATCTGTTCTGACACTTCTCGGCTCTTACGATCATCTTCGTCTCTCTTCTTCAGTCGATCTTGATCTTCGATTCTCCGCAGTTCTTCTTGTTCTATCTTCTGCTGCAACAGTTCTAACTGCTTTCTGCGTTCTTCTTTTTCAATGGCCATTTCTTTAAGTTGAGCCTCCTTGATAGCAAGTTTCTTTTGTTCTAACTGCATCTGCTCTTCTCTTTCTCTTTCTGCTTTTTCCAAATTGTCTTTTCCAGCTTGAAATTCTTCCTGACGAATTTCTTCTGCTCTCTCCAGTTCTTGTAAACGCATCTTTTCCTTTTCTTCCTCACGAGCCTTTTTGTCTTCGATCTGCTGTTTTCGTATTTCTTCATCGCTTTTTCTTGCTTTTTCGTATTCTATCATTAACTCCATCCTTCGTCGTTCTGCTTCGTCACGATCTAATTTCATTTGTTCTAACTGAAGCTGGAACTGCTGCTTCTGCATATCTATCTCTTGCTGTCTCATCCTTTCTGCTTTTTCTATCTCTTGTTGTCGCAGTTCTTTCTCTTCTTGCTTACGTTCTTTCTCTTCTTGCTTACGTTCTTTCTCCTCTTGTCTGCGCTGCTCTTCTTTCTGCTTCTCTTCTTGTCTACTCATCATCATGAATTGTAGCAACGCCTCTATAGACATCGGTGCCTCAGGCTTCTCCACTGGCTTCTCCGCAACGCCTCCGACAGCACCTTCTTCTTCTTCTTTCTTAGCCCAAACCTCGGCTAAATTTCTCATCAATTCTTCCCTAGACATCTGTTCGACTTCTTCTGCGTCTAGATCTGCTTCAATTAGCAGTTTTATCAGTCTATCAGTAGACATTTTCTTAATATTTGCTTGCTTTTTCTCCGTAAGTTTCTCCATCTTACTTCTTTACTTTACAGATGCTCGATAAATTAGTAGACTACTCTTCAAATGTTTGCAATTGACTGACTTCAATTCTTTATGCACACTTCAATAGACAAGCAAGTTTTTCTACCTTGTAGTCGTTGTGTTGTCGTTTCTCACTGACGTACGGATGCTCGATGTATCGTTGCTTCTCCCGTGTGCTCGGCTCCTCGATAAATTCACAGCGTCCGTTCCTCCACAACGTCTGTTGATTGAATAGAATCCCTCCGTTCGTAACTACGATCGTTCTCCTGCAACTTGGATCGTTATCCTGCAACTTGGATCGTTATCCTGCAACTTGGATCGTTATCTCACCGCAACGACACCAAATGTCACAAGTCTTTTCCCTCTTCTTCTCTACGTGTGACCTTCAGTCTCTTCGGAAGCTTCTTCGTATAAGTTCGTGGTAGCGTAGGCCTATCCCTAGATAACTGTTTCATTAGCTAAATGGCTAGGTTAAAGAATCTACAGTCTTTCACTGTTTTGTTAACCAACAACGACGACGTGTTTAACTCTTCTTATTATACTCCAAAATCCGATATAAAGTAAAACGATCAGCAACAACACAACAATGACTACACTTGCGTTATCATAACAACTACACGACTACTATCTTCATCAGTCTACTCTATCGCGACTCAACAACAACTCTTACAGCCTATCTCAACGGCTCTCAACACGCAACTCTCCTTCTTCACTTCCACTCCCTTCTTGTACAATTAACGTACGCTCGTCTAGACGTCACGTGCTGTCCAGACAATCACCTGTGCAGACGCCGCGCGGCAATTTGCACCTGGCCTACTTACGTCGCTGTACGACAATCGGCGTGCACTGATTAAATTAGCTGACAAATGTCAAAATTTTATTTTAAAATAAATGGGATTAGTCTTTACTATAATCACAAAAGTTAAAAGTTTAGGTCTTTAGCCTAACAAGTTTATAAGTATACTGTCATATGCGGGTAGGTCTACTATATAGAAAAACCCTAGGACCAGAGGCATGTCAAATGTAGGGGGTTTACGGGTACAACTAGTGGCGGCGCCAGGATTTTAGGTTTGGGAAGCTGAAACCCCAAGCCCTTCCTCCCAGGGACGCAAGTAGAACATTTTCCTTAAGAGTTTTGCATGCGCTGGAGACGCGAATCTGCGAGTGCCGAATGCACGGAGCTCATACCGACTAGGGGGTCTGAGGGAGCGTCAGCGGGGTCTGGGGCGGAGCCCCAGAAACCAGCGCGTTTTTCGCTGTTGACATCGACAGGAGCACGTTTCAGGATCTTGTTTGCTAACTGTTTATGAACGATAAAGTCATGAAATTTTTATGAATTTCCACATTGCAATAATAGCATTTTGGGCTGTCATTTTTACTAAATAGCTCATCATTTCAATGCTGAAAGTCGTGGATTATGACTTCAAAAGTGTCCCGTTGTTTAAATTTTTTGAATAACAGCACTTTAATGGTAACATTTTAAGCTGTCATCTCAACAAATTTCTCATAATTATTTCATTGCTGAAAGAAAAGTTTTATGAGTTCAATAATGTTCCTGCACGTTGTATAAATGATCGAATTCAACACTGCAAGGATATGCCAGTTTTTCTGTCGTCTTAGCAAAATTGTTAATGACAGATAAACAGTAGATAACACTCTAGAAATTTACGATGACAATTTTTAGATACTGTAGCCTACGCCTATTTTTCAAATATTGGGGAACAGCATCTCCGTCCAGAACCACAAACTTCGGGGTCTCGTGGACCGTCCCCTGGCCTCCAAGTCTCTGCCCATGACTGCTGCTGCTAAATGAACACCCCATTTCCCAATGTATAGTTGTGTAGAACTACCGGCGTAGTCCCTCAGGAGACCGGCGGGCCGGACGTGGTGCACATAACCTCATCACGGTCTGCGGCGCATTCTATTAGCATAACCATCGACGCGCTATTGTAACGAAATTCAAAATTGCTGCCTTTGTGATTCTCAGCCCCTTTCTCCGCCAACACGGACTCAACACCCTACTCCCGCCAGCCCGGACTCACACCGGGCCAAACCTCAGCCCCTTCCTCCGCCAGCCTGGACTCACACTGGCCCGGACCTCAGTCCCCTTGCCCCCGCGCAGACCTCAGCCCCCTTTTCCCCTGGCGCCTCGGACCTCCAACCCCCTCCCCGCCGCTAGCCCGGGCTCAGACTGGTCCGGAACTCCGGATCTCAGCCCCTTCCCCCGCCAGTTCGAGCCCTCGAGTCATCTTCCCTCTTCCAGTCCCGTCTGGACTCACACCGGTCGGTACCTCAACCCTTTGCTCCGCCATCGCGGATCTCTGCTCCTTTCCCCCACCAGACCGGTTCGGACCTCAGACCGGCCCGGACCTCAGCCCTCTGTCTCCTGCAGCTCCATTAGAGTATAAATAAGAGGACTGTATGCATGCTAGTGTTGAGTCGCAGAGAGAGTCCATGTTCGGGAGTCGAGCCCAGTCGCAATTGATGTCTCACATGTGAGTCGATGTATGACCGTCCACCGCAGTTGAGGTCCGAAAATCAGATGATAATAATAACTTTTAAGCCGATACATGGACATTCTCTTCTTTTTGCTTTGGGATGAGGCTGAGTCACATTTTAAGGCTTAGACCCCTAACTCCTCCCTTGGTGCCGCTAATGGCATAACCATCTAAACTATGATAATATAGTTGATTCCGTTGCCGTTGGTCATTGTCTAGTTTCCTTATTACGAAGTAAGCCGTTTTAGACATTTTCAGCTTTTTGGTTTGGGGGGGCTGAGCCACGTTTAGGGGGGCTTAGCCCCCCTAGCCCACCCCTGGCGCCGCCACTGTTGGGCTAAATCCGCTCTCAAGAAGGGACGGTGGGAGGGAGGAAAGGAGCGGAGGGAGCGGGACGAAGGGGAGGGGGGAGGCGAAGGGGGAGGCGGAGGGGACGAGGAGGGAGGAGAGGGGGAGCGGGAGCGGGAGGGAGAGGAAGGGGAGAGAGAGAGGAGAGGAGGGGAAGGGGAGGAGGGGGGGAGGGGGAGGGGGTGGGGAGGGGAGGGGGAGGGGTAGGGGGGAGAGAGAGGGGGAGGAAGAGGGGGAGGGGGAGGGGGAGGGGGGAGGGGGAGGGGGAGGGGGAGGGGGAGGGGAGGGGGAGGGGGAGGGGGAGGGGGAGGGGGGAGGGGGAGGGGGAGGGGGGAGGGGAGGGGGAGGGGGAGGGGGGGGAGGGGGAGGGGGAGGGGGAGGGGGAGGGGGAGGAGGAGGAGGAGGAGGAGGGGGAGGGGGAGGGGGAGGGGGAGGGGGAGGGGGAGGGGGAGGGGAGAAGGAGGGGAGAGGGAGTGAGAGGGGAGGGGTATTTTATAATCGACGGGATTCAGGTCTGTGCTGTAAGGGGGCCGTAATGTAGGAATTATGAAGTCAGGAGTTTCATTCGCCAGAAGTGCAACCGTTTCTCGAAATCTGTGCGCTGGAAACCATATTGCAGGAAAATGTAAAATTCAGAGAGTTCTCGAATTTCAGGTAGGCCTTACATGAATAAAACGTCTCTGTATGCCATTGAGTTTTACCCCCGGTTTAACAAAGTGAACTGACGTGCGCCCCAGAGAATAAACAACGGTCGACACCATCAGAGATTTGCTAAACGTCGGACGTGTGCGTAAAAGGCGGTCGGCTGCAATAGGCTATCTCTCTTTCGAGTTCCAACTGCTACATTTTGAGTATTGCTACGAGAAGCAACTGTGAACAATTTTCCGTCCGTGAACCAGATGAAATGTTCTAGGCAGGCTGGGTAGCGACGCAAAAAAGGTGACTGCAAGCTTGGAACGATCTTGACCTGCGAATTATTGACTCGGCGGTGCGTGAATGGCGCAAGCGACTTCGCGCATGTGTAGAATCTAAAGGCGGACAGTAAATTGTAAAAACTCTAATTTGTTCACATTGCTTGCTACTTAGCTATAATTTTCCTGAATTTCATTGACATTGTGCGAACATTGTTAAAATAATACCGATTTTTTATGGGCTTCCTTTTTTATGCCTCACGGTGTATATTAGCGCTGATTATTGCAGGCTGTCTGTTCTGTTAGTAGTTAAAATTCATGTATTCTAGCAAATGGAAAAAATAAGCAAACGCTTAAGTGGCTTTTCAATTTCTTTTCATTTTGGGGGATAGGCTACGTCCCATCGTTCCCTGTCTAACAGTGTCCACCCCTTCCTCTGTCTCCTCATCTCACCTTCCTTCCCGCTTGCTGTCTCTCCTTTTCTGTCGCAGTATAAGCTATAAGCCCTCGGGAGCAGATTCTTATCCACTCGTTCCCAACCCCACATATTAAACCATGGCACGCTTCTCGTATATAGGACCAGGCTGATTATGATTGATAGGAATTTATGCATGCAGCATTATTAATTATAATTATAAGGAATGTGATCTTCCAACATGTGTCACATACATTTTACAAATAATATAAATTATGTTATAAATAATGTAGGCCTATATTTTAATAAGTTAAATTTAGACAATGTACCACAAGGCACTATATATATATATATATTTTATATATATATACATATATATACACCGTGGTTCAAAAAAAACTAAGCCAAATTGTTTTTCAAATATCTCCAACGCCTGATAACATATCACGCTAAAAATTTTCAAATATTTAGAGAAGTGGACCAAGAATATGATTCCAAAATTTCAAGAGATAACATTGAACGGATAAAAAGATATGTATCTTTCAACTTCATATGCCGAAATTGCAGTTTACAAGCAATTTTCTGCCAGATTCAGTAAAAAGTAAGCTAAACTGCTTTTCTTATATCTCCAATGCCTGATAATTAATCATACTAAAATTTTCCAGTTATTTAGAGGATTGAACCAAGAATAGGATTCCCAAATATCATGCCATAAATTTGAACGGATAGAAAGATATGAATATTTCAACTTCATCTCCAGAAATTTCAGTTTTCAGCAAGTCTGTTATGGTGTTTGTTGCGGTTTCGATGCTTGATAGTTCCAAATTTTGGTCTTCAGGGATCCTGGAGTAAAATTAACGGATTATATTATCGCAATATTCTGCTGTCACAACATCTTCCACCTGTTATCAGAAATCTATAGCCCTAGAAGACTGTTTTCTGTTTCAACAGAACAGCGCCAGCCCACAGAACCAAGGAAACCATCGAAATGCTGACAAGAGAGACGCCAAACTTCATTTCTCCCACATTATGGCATCCGAACAGCCCAGATTTGAATCCTGTCGACTATAAAGTGTGGAGCGTGATGCAAGACCGAGTATACCAGACAACAATCCATGATATAAACGATCTGGAGCAACTAACGCTTGTTGGAAGTGTGGGAAGGCCTTGATCAGAGGATAATTGGCGATGCTGTTGCGTAATGCATGGCGCCAGCGCTTTCAGGCTTGCGTGCAAGCAGGAGGAGGACATCTTGAGCATCTTAATTAATTAAATAATAAAACCATACTGTTGGATTCATATTGTTAGTTCAATTCTCTACATATCTGGAAAATTTTAGAATGATTAATCATCAGGCATTAGAGATAAAAAGAAAACATTTTATTGAATCTAAGAGAAAATTGCTTGTAAACTAAACTTTCGACATATGAAGTTTAAAAATTCATATCTTTTTATCCGTTCAACTTTTTCTCATGAAATTTTGGAATCATATTCTTGGTCCACTTCTCTAAATATTTAGAAAAGTTTAGCTTGATATGTCATCAGGTATTAGAGATATATGCAAAACCATTTGGCTTAGTTTTTTTTGAACCACGGTGTATATAACGTTCAATGAGGACGCCTGCTTATGACAGGCAATTCATAGTGCGCAATTAACAACATGTAGGCAACCTATAGAAGGTGCAAGTGCATTGTTGCATGGTGGAGTCACCATGGCAACAGATGCTGTTGGTTGCGTCAAAGATGCACCGGCGATCCGTGTCATTCTTCGGTTCACTGAACTCGCAATTGAGATGCCGTTGTGCGTATGCTTCACGGACCATTGCACAATAATTACACGGACCATAGCACAATAATTACACGGACCATTGCACAATAATTACACGGACCATTGCACCGACCGTAACAACTCGATAAAACTGCAGCATGGACCGCAGTCACCCGTCCTTTGCGCACGTCTAATTCACTTGGAGCCCATAAACTTAAAGCTTTGTATTCTCGTTTTGTTCGTAGTGGGGGGAGGGAGGCTTAATTTGGGTGGCGTTCACTCAAACTGTTGAGCGGCGGTGAACAACAAGTGATCTCGACCTCTCTGGGGGAGTTGCCTTTTGGAATGAGATCACCCCACCCCTAGAAAAACTACCGAGGTGTTGTATACATGAATGTAGGCCTAGATACGCACCATTCACCTCGGAAAAACGAAACGTGTAGCAATTTTCCCACTTCCCCTAAGAAAACGCCACTCTTTAAAGTAGCGAAAATGGTATATTGTTATGAAATCATAATCACGTTACAAAAAAGGGTCGTAAAAAATTTGACCGATGAGAGGATGACGCCCGCCAAAAATTGCCGGCCAAATCGGACTTTTTAATCCCCCAAGAAACCCGATTCCACACCTCCCCTAGTCCCCTTCCAAAGCACGCAGGGTCAGTGGCGTCTAACCCCTCACTTGGCGTGGGAGAACAAACCCCCCCACTTTGGCCGACTTGTATTTCTAATACACTTGGCTCTTCAGAAGCACACAAAACTGTACATTAATAGGCCTACAGTACATATATATATATATATATATAGATCTATAAATATATATATATATATGCTAGCCTATATATGTATATACATATTATGCACAGAGTTCATAATAAAAGTGATCATAAGTAAAGAAAATTAAATAGCTTAATCTATTATGCAACAAAGATCCATTAATTCACACACACACATTGTGTTTATAATTTATTGGCTTGGTGGCACAATTTAAATTTTCTATTCCAACAGACAGAAAAAAATTAATGTTAGGCCCTGGCCTACAGATAAGTCTGTGACCACTAGGCTACAAACAATTTTATTCTGATTTCAAGCTTGTGTAGTAATGCAAATTTGTAACTACCAAGTTGTAGCTCATAATTATCTTAACGTTTTTGGCATAGGTGCCAACAAATTTTTCCAGGAGACTGACAAATCCTTCTGCTAAAAAGTCGTAGGTGCCCACATCATAAATCATAGATCAACAATTCAACATCACTTAATTTTGGGAACAAATGGGCTGCAAAACCTATCATTATAGCAAATGACACTTGGTGACAGTCCCAGGGTATGATGTATTGTATGCGTCAGTCTTGTTTTCTTTGTGATGTTTTAGGCGATTGGTTATCTCATCTCGTTGATGGATGCTGAGTATGCGAACTATTACACACGTGAAGTGATGTTGATCCTCATCCGTGAGATCCTAGTAAAAATTGCAACCATCCCAAATGTTTACATTTTCAGCCTGTACTCACACAATTGTTTTAAGTGACGTTGCTACCATAGGTCACAGCTGGTCATAATGACCTATCCATTGTGCTCAAGTTGACCTGGGGAAAATTCTTTGGAATTTTAAAGTAGGCTATTCCTTGCATAATAATTATTTTCTTCAGCGTGCTGAATAACTCCCATTACCATCAGGCCTCAGGCGACCTGTTGAAATTGATTGTTCACAAGGCCGAGGCTACGTTTTTGAACTCCCCCCACCCCCGATATGAAATAATGCTCCATGAAATAATGAATTTACTAACACAATCAATACGGACTAAGTGGATTACATTTTAAAGCGCTTATTTCTATGTGACATTTTGAAATAAATTAAATCCTCCTCTAAACCCCTCACTCCGTTAATTCGATTGTTTTTCGACATCCTCAAGGTCGAGTAAACACCCCCAATAGGATCCTGTTTTTGTATAAAATACTATCCAGTAGGTAAGGCATTCTTGTTCAGAAGCTGCAGAGCAGACTCATCACATTCTATTCAATAGGAAACTGTAGATGTCAATTTTTGGACAAATTCGCCGACAACATTTTGCTATACATGAATTGCGTGTATTCGCCGCCTTTCGTTGACGACCGCTATTCGGTGCATAAGCTTACAGAAAAAGGCAAGAAGTAGGCTATAGAGCTTGGCGATATTCAATCAAGTAGGCTAGGTCTACAGCCGATAGGCCTATCTCCTATTTACTATTAGGCCTGTAGCTTACGATTAAGTTTCTTGACCCAACAGAGTAACAGAGCTACATGTAGGCCTATATTGCAGCTATAATTGCTGGCAATTTCGATTCTGTTATGAACACTCAACGCAGATATTTCATAACAGAACAGAACTACGGGCTTAAAGAAATGTTAATTTGAACTAAAGTTAAGTCACTGCGCTGTGCTCGGGCTTCGGCGGCCTACCTGCAACTAAATAAACAGGTGAATTTAGAATAGTAGAGAATTGTACAGTTCAAACTAATTATTGCTATAAATAACTCACCCACCGAGAAATTCCATGTTGCTGGTACTTGCAAATATTGTGCCTAATAGCAAGAAACTTAGGCCTATTATAGTCCGAATTTTCCACAGCAGGCTAGAGGCTATCCATCTGGCTATCAAGAATTTTTCGTTGAAGTTCATGCTAAATTAGTAGGCCTACATCTCTCTGCGAGAAACAGTGAAAGCTCCTATAGTCTATACTCTATAGCATAAGGAATATCACCTTCAGAAACCAGTTGCCCCTCATACTTTCGAGCGCATCATTATCTAATATTGAAAGGCATGTGTTTATATCCTACATGTAGCTGATCTGATTCATTAAGCCTACAGAGAGAGCTGGTCGGGTATCTAATTCGAAACATCTGTTATTAACATCATTAGCTTCACAAAGGGAACCACTGTCCGAAGTCGGGTATACAAGCACAGCAAGACGTCTATGCTGTCTATATAATGACCCTTGGCCATCCTGGTCATTTGTGGTCCCCCTCCATCACCTGCCACGGCTCGGCCTCGGCTTGACATCGTCAGTAGGTGTGACCTGAGGCGATAAGAGGTCCACCCCTAGTCATACTTGATGGTATACGAAACTGCAACCGTACTCTAACGGGTTAAAGATAATCGCGTTAGTAAGGGCCTAGGGTAGCCCATAATCCCTTCCTGCAAAATAAAATTGACGTGCATTATGTTCGTAATTTTTTTAAAATATATCAGTGTAGGCCAACGATGTTTGTTATGACGTCATGAGCGGCTGATTTATTCTGACGATATTGTCATAAGACGTCATTAAGCTGATGACGCAACAAACAATGTTGTCCAAGCCATGCTTATGATTGCTGTGAGTTATGGTAGCTTTCACTTAGACTCTTAGAGCATTATTATATAGACCGTCGTCTCGTTACTCATGCGGTATTTAATTTCCCCCTCCCCAGAGGAATGACATCTTTCCAGAAAAATTAGGAGCATAACTATAGTATCGGGGACCGACGTGTCGGTTAAGATCAGGCTATACGTCGTGAGGGTCGGTTAGGATTAGGATGAGTGTCGCCATTCGGTCTCCGGTACTATAGTTTTGCCAAATCCAGTAACTGCTGTTTACATGCATCTATAGATTGTAGCCTATTACATGAACGGTTATAACAAACCCTGATAGTATGCATGCGCTATTATAGTATTACAGTGTTATCACTAGCACTAGTAGAAAAAAAGAAATAGACGAAACACTAAAAACCTCATCAGACCAGAAACATTAGATGAGCGGTAATAATAATTCCCTTGTAGGCCTATTATATACACACACAGACTAAGAAAAAGGTCATCAGAAAAAGGAACATAAAACGGAAAACCCTCTCCTCTGCATAAGTAAGCGCTATGAGCCTATGCCGTGGTCGTTTGTCACCATCCCCCACCCCCCACCAAAAATCTGCATCACTCTCCCACCCAGCAGAGAAACATAGGACTAGTTTGAGCACTGGTCGTCAGTGCATGGCGTAGCCAGGAATTTTTGATGGGGTGGGGGCTTATGGCCGGATGCTAGTTTATCCTATATAATTGAACAAATAACCTTTAAAAAACGTTTTTTCTAAACCAATGGGGGTTTATCCCTCAAACCACCCCTTTGGTTACGCCACTGTTGGTCATGGGCGGAAACCTAGGGAACAGGGGTACGGTCCCCCTCAATGCAGGGGTTGGGAGGGGGGGGACGGCCCATGCATTCGTCCCCCCTCCCAATATTAAGTGTCAGTACTAAAATGAAAAAAGGGCATGAACTTTTTGGCGGCCAAAATAGAAAATTTTCTTGACTTTCGACCTGTTGGCGCCAAAATTATGACTAAAAAAAGGTCATTAACTTTTTTTGGCGGAGAAAATTTTCTTGACTTTTCGGCCGGATGTCATGAAAATTAAAAAATTCTTTCCTTTGGCCACTCCTTCGTTCCCCCCAATTCTCCGGCCAGGTTTCCGCCGCTGCTGCTGGTCGTTATATTTGGCGTCGTCCGTGATTGAGAACTGGATAATCGCTCTGAAGTGGATCCATAACGATGTGCCTTGACGCCGGAAGCCAAAAAGCTGGAGCATTAAAATAAGCGGATTATTGGAGATGACATCAGTCGTTTAAGACACACTAGAAAAACTTTGAAGGGACTGGAAAATAATAGCAGAAGAAGAAAATCGTCTGGAACTTCGTCGGTGCACCGATGAAAACAACATTTCGAAATAATAATTGGCACAAAAACTAATTTCAATCCAAGTGTATTTAGGAATTAGGAACTGTGGATCTTATGCCTATGTGCAATGGTCTATAGGCCCTAGTAACTTGTTGAATCTGAAATATTGCAGACTTGCAGTCCTCCTATAGGCTATGTTCAGTCGCACATGAAAATTGGTTTATCTTTTCATGACGTTCCCAAGTATACATGTATACATGTAGGCCAATTAATTATATTTTGAAAATTTCGTATTCTTTTCTCTCCTCTTATTTACATGTAGGCCTATAGATCTATCTGGCTCTAAGCATTCATAACACATCTGACTTTATTAATTTTTCCCTCTCGAGGTAAATTAATTATGGCCTAATTATTATCCCTGCATGGTTTTATGAGATTTCTGATATAGGCCTATTTATGTGTTTTTCACCTACATCTGTGTACCCTACTTTCCTAGATGCTTTCGATGCAAACAGAACTGCACTTGAGACGTTTCAGAGTGTATATAAATATGAATGCTTAGCGACCTATGGGCCTATATGTAATTGTTTATGTATGGCCTGCGATTGGCCTCGGCTATAATTTATTATGCTCATTTCTCATTTATAATTGATCGGACGAAACCCTTCACAACCACTGTCTAATGTCCATGCATCTGAATGTGTACCAAGCCAAATTTTTTGATTGATGTTCACCGTTGTTTCTGTCTTGGGCTTGTTATAAGTGGGCCACAGCTACTGTCGCTGCTGCTGCTGTTGCTACTGCTACTGCTGCTGAGCCTATTCGACTTCGTGACTCAATAATGACAGTAAGGCTTTGAATCATTAATGGAAATCTTCCAAAACAGCATAATATATACACACACACATATATATATATAATTATATATAATATAATTATATATACAAACGAAGCCTTTCAACAGCATCTATATTATATTGGATGCATCGTATGGCCTCATGATCGATGTCTAATTTGAATTTCCAACAGAGTGAAGTCAAGCCGACGTTTCAACATGATGGAGTCATGTATTGTATCCATAAATTTATAAAGCGCCTCTCACAGTGCACACAATTCAGAGGCGCTCCTAGTACGTTAGACCAAGAGAAAAAAAATAGTCTTGAGACACCGAAAGAGGCATTTGGCCCACCAGTTAATATGGAGAAACGCGTTGAATGAGGAAGCTGGTTCCACAATGCCGGGCCAATGAGAGCAAAGGTAGTCCCAGGCCTATATCCTACTGACCATGGTATAAAATAATATGCATATATATATATATAACATATATATATATATATGCAGGACTGTATGAAGGTAGCACTATATATATATATATATATATATATATATATATATATATATATATAGTCCTACATACAATATTGGCAGGGCTTAAAGTGAGTTTGGCAGGACGGTCATGGACGGCGTCCTGGCACTTATTTTTGAATCTCTATGCCTTACGTCCTGCCACTTATTTGGCCAGCACACCTGAAAATGTAAGGGGCATCATGGCATTTCTTTTGGAAATGTAAGGGGCGTCCAGGCACTTATTTTTTTTACACCTTCAGCACCGTGCCGACCACTGCCGATTTATTTGATCGTCTTTGCCAACTGTAACAGTCGGCATTTAATCTTTTGGCCAATTTAAAATTGCTGACGACTAAAATAATATTCCATTCTTTTATTCCAGTAGCCTAGGTTTACTAGCGTACCCGGCCACGCATTGCTGTGGCTGAAAAGAGCATCCAACTATCCCTCCTTACCTCCATTCCACCTCCCCTCCCTCTAGATTGAGATCACACAGGTGGTGAAACGCTTAAATCTTCTGCAGAGAAATAATTGTTGCTCTCTGCATACATGTCCACTACGAAATCTGGTCTCTAACGGTGCTGCGTTTCAAGGAATAGCGGTGATCGTTTCTAAGATTACTCATCTACAGTCAATTAACTAAAGACAGAAAGAGAAAGAGAATTAGTAGAAAGGTATTTTCCGTTAGCGGAGGCAGAGAAGATGGGGCGTGACATCACGTACTACCCGTACTACACACTGAGAGGAACCCCCCTTCTAGGCTTTGAATATTATCATGATGGGAAAGGACCGTATGATATCATGTTGCTTGTTGGTCATGCATGCGATTCCAAGCGAGTGATGTATGCATTTATATAATTTTATTTTGCATGTATATGTTTTCAAGTTTGCATGTGTGTTTGTCGGTGATTTTGCCGTGCGACAGCCTCATGTTACCGTTCCATTATACATGTGAGATATGCATACCCATGATACAGCACTGTGGCCATACACAAATATTCATAGACACATATACAAAGGAATGATACGGGTTTTTTGGGTGGTCCACTTTTTTTTATCATGTTGCATATTTCAGTCAGCACAGTGAGAATGTGCGTGTCGGTTTCGGCATCCTATACAATTCACTCGCGATTCGCTCACGACCCAGCTATTAATTGACACAGGTATTTCTGTTAAGATGTGGAAATAGACAACACGAGGTAATTAGTTGTGGTAACTTGCGTGGCTATAGTTAAGTTTCAAGCTAGTTACTGCCTAGTTCTTTTAGCGTCGTGCACTTATAACAGTCTGTGGAACGTGAAACCTATCCAACGAGTTCTATTGGCTGAACTGATTATGACGTAAATTCTACATCTGGCAGGCCCTACAATCAGACGCATGCATTAGTAGGCCTACTTTGACGCAGTTCCCCGTAACAATAATGACGATAATTAGTCGTGGGCTGCATGGGCGCCCGCACATAGGGGCAGAGCCGTTTTAAGGCCTAGGCACGCGAGGCACGTGCCTAGGGCCCCGCGCAACAGAGGGGCTCCGCGGCGACCCAAAAAATTCTAAATCGCCAAACAAATTAGCACCATATTATAGTAACTTTAACGTATGTTAAACTTAATTTATTTTGCACTTGTCATACGAAAATTGTTGTGATAGCTGTGTTAGCAGTAGGCTATAGACCTACTATTAGGACTATATTAATAAATGCACTCTAGCGTCTAATAGACCTAATAAAATTATATCGTGATAGTAGGGCCTATTTACAATTACGTGATTATGGTGATAAAATCTACTAATGTGATAAATGATAGGGCCTAGTACCATAGCCTATTAGACTACCTAGTATAATTTACTGTCAATATTTGTACTAAGACTTTTTGTACAACTATTGGCGACTTTCCAGTGCTAAATTTTTTATTCAAACTGTCAAAATAGCAAAATGTTTTGTTCCTTGAACACTTAGTAAAAACAGCATCATTACTATACAGCTTCCATATTTTTGTGGTTCCTCCTTGGTTTGTATAGCAATTGCAAAAATTCCGAGAACTGTATTCTGGTCAGCAATGCAGGATCGTTTTGAACAACGGGAATAAGCTAATTCCAGTGCAATAAAGTAGGGCATATAAATATTATAATTATTCACCCGTCTGCAGTAATTCATTACCGGTATTACTGTAGTAGTCCAGAAGCAGCAGAACTGAGTTGCTGAACTTGTGATACCTAACTTAGAAATTATTATTCTAATAATAATTATACTTATTGAAATTTTCAATCACTCTTGTTATCAGCACTGGAATAATAGATTAATTTTGCTAATGTCTCAGCTTAAAATGATACCATTACAATGTGGAATCTAAAGAAGACATTATTATATTTGCAAGAATATTTATTCAAGTTAAACTACTCATGTCAGTACTGCAATGGTTGAGCAATTTTTGTTAAGATGGCAGCTTAAAATGCCATCATTGCCATGCGAAAATTCTGAAATTTTTGGTGCGAGGACATTCCCTCCCATACCCTCCCCTTCCGCGCTACACGTCTCAGCAAGTAGCCTACTCACTTTCCGTCCCCTCCACCAAAAAACCTGATTCCCCGCCGAGGAGGGAGACTAGATTAGCTTCATGGCTGCGTTTAAGATTAGAGTGTGTGCCTAGGGCCCCAAAACTCCTTAAAACGGCCCTGCATAGGGGTAAGGGGTGGCACTTGCCCCCCTGGAAAATTGAAACTTTTTAGGAACCCACTTTTAACATCTCCTTTAACAAAAATTCTTCGCACTAAAGAAACTACTCATATTAAAGCTGATACACAAAATGAAAAATTAAAAATTTGCATAAGAAACCTCATCGAAAAATACTCGTGCTCTTAATTTCCAGCTGTGCATTTTCAAGCTCTTGTTACTAAAACATTTACGGTAACTGTGATAATCGAAAATAATTTTTGCCCTATGCATATTATTTTATGAGGGCGCTTATGGTGGGCTGTTATTGGCATCATCATTCTTTATTATTATTTTTAAAGCTGCTTTTATTGTTAAGCTTTATTAAACGTTATTATTGTCTTCATTCTTTGAAGAAGCTACATTGGGTGACGTCATCACTATAATCTTCTTTCAAGCGTTCTTGTGTCAGTGGGAGGTTTATTTATCGGAAGGCTCCCAAAAATTATTTTTAAGTTTTGAACTGATTTTAACTAATAGCTCTTTCCAAGTCGTGCGTCTACTACCAGCGCTCCTCCTCCTACATTCTCATCAACGTCAGTCTTCGACGGCTTCCGACCCATCCTGGCATGCCAGAGGTCCACCAGAGTCTCCATGGCAAAGGTCCTTGTTTAGATCCCAAGTCGTGGTGCAAACAATGCGATCAGTTGGAACATCAAGTTTGCTGCAAGACCCCTCGTCCATCACCGTCACTGACAGCTCCATAAGTTTCTTCGACGGTTTGTTAATGCCTATAAGAAATCAATTGGAAGTTTAGACATACTGTGGGGCGCGGTGGTGTAGTGCTGGCGTCGTTGCCTTGAAGCCGGAATGTTCGAGGTTGGAATCCACCTCAAGACGTCGCGTAGGGACCTTGGGCAAGTCCTTCACTCGCAATTGCTCAGCGCTTCGGCGTGAAACTCCGATGGAGTGTCCGCACTGTAGTCGGGAGCGCCTCTGAGTAGCCGTTGAGAGCTTGAAGAGGCAATATAACAAGTGCGCATACAAACAAACAAACATACTGTTGGTGCGCAAGTATGTATAAACACTTGTTATAGCCAGGGCCGGATTAAGCTCTCGGGGGGCCCGCCGCCATATTCTCCGGGGGGCCCTTAATCCACCTTGACCTTCTGTGACCATGTTCCTCTCACATGTTAATGTATGCATGCCTATAATCATAGGCGGAGACTTATAGCGACCCTTCAAGATTTCTGCTCAGAGGCTCTCCGGACACTGAAGCGCAGTTTCACGCCGAAGCGCATGAGCAGATTTTCGAGTGAATGATTGCTTCGGGTCTCTTCGCGGCGTCTTGAGGTGGACGCCAACCTGCAACCTTGGGGTCTCACGGCACCAAACACACCCTACACAACTCTGTCCCACAAAAGTAGAAAAGCATATACGATATATACCGTCCATCCTGGAAAGAAGTGCAATGCATCATCATCATCATCATCATCATCATCATCATCATCATCATCATCATCATCATCATCATCATCATCATCATCATCATCATCATCATCATCTTCATCATCGTCATCAGCATCGTCGTTGTCGTCGTCGTCGTCATCGTCATCGTCATCGTCATCGTCATCGTCATCGTCATCATCATCATCATCATCATCATCATCATCATCATCATCATCATCATCATCATCATCATCATCATCATCATCATCATCATCATCATCATCATCATCATCATCGTCATCAGCATCGTCGTCGTCGTCGTCGTCGTCGTCATCGTCATCGTCTTCGTCATCATCATCATCATCATCATTATCATCATCATCATCATCACTGACTGACTGACTGACTGACTAATATATGTGTACGCCGACGTTAAGTTAGAATTCAATAATTATTTTGTAACAGTGCAAAGGCCTACATAATTATGATTACTACTTGCCTTATTTAGTGTCACCCCATCCAGTGGCGATGCAACTTTTGTTGTATGGCAGTTCCGGAAGACCGAACGGAAGACTTATTGGTTTGATGGCGTTTGTGAACTTTACTGGTTCTGCTAATTCAAGTAGCGCAATATCATATCCGTTTTTGTTGTTGGCATAATCGAATTTCTCATGAATGTCGTAAGAAGTAATTTTTCGTTCCTCTTCTGTGGGCTCCACAATTTGAGGCTTATGCTTTCCGAGCAATACAGTAAAGTCACGCAGAACATCTAATATTTTTAGATTTCTGCATGAAAAAGATCAACGTGAACTTTGTATTAGTGTATAGCCTGGCACTTAATTTAAATTTAAATTTATGATGAATAACGTTACTCTCGCATATGGGGAAGGTCCTAGCCAGCAAAATTCTGAATAGAAGACAAAGGGCGGCGGACGCTATGCCAAGACAACAACAGGCAGACTTTCGAAAGAATAGATCCTGTAGCGACCAGATCTTCACATTGAGACAGATCATATTGAAATGCGTGTCGGAAAATGCAAATAATTTTAGAGGCCTACTTGTCAACTTCACAGATTTCCAAAACGCTTTATTTGACAATGTTCATTCTTGCACAAAGTGGAATACCAGGAAGAATCATAGACGTCATAAAAGAAATGTACAAAGAAAGCAGATGTGCGGTGAGAGTGGAGGGGAGACTAGGGGACAATAATTATTCTGACGTCCAGAGGCGTTGACAAGAGGGGCGTGGATTAAACCCCTCATTGGCTTATGAAAAATGTTTTTAAGGTGGCTAACGAAACCAATCATGTATGTATTTAATGTGCATGCACCTATCAAACATTTTTTAATATCTTCGTTTAGCTGCTCATCTCGCCACCTTTTTAAGGCTACCTTTTGATGCTATTTCGCTACCAAGCAGTTCTGAAATCTGGCAACTATGATGAGAGTCAATAACCAAAGGTAGTGGAGCTACGAAGTTCTGAACGCTAGAAACTTTAAAACAATAGCGTGCAATGAATACTCTGATTTAAATGTGGGGAATCAAAAGTCGCCGTAGAGATTCAAATAGCGTAGCCTATTTAAGAACATCCTAATTTTCAGAATAAGTGAGACTGAAAGCGATATCAAAATGAGTTCGGTAGATTATTCCGATCTCTGGGGCGAAACGCTAGTCTACGTTCAATTGAAGCATTATTTCTAGTGATTAAAAGAAAACATCTACAGTACGAAACAAGGATCTAGCCTAGAGACCCTAGAGGCCTAGACCATTGAGTATAGGCCTATTCGTTCGATGAGCAAAAACAGGATGACCAACCCGGCCGAAACCTCGTACATATATAGTGTACAAATAGGCCTAGACTAAAATTTACGTACTAAAATAAACTACAGGGAAATATGAGTAAGAGGGAGCGAACAGTTATTGGAATTGAATCGATGATTTTGCTTTAGCAATAGGCCTATGCTTGTAAAGAAATCTAGAGACACAATTCCGGTCATCTTTGCTCTGAAGTTCAAAATTGTGCTTACCAACCCTGATACCTGGACGAATGCAATGATAAAAAGTGAATTCTTTTCGGTGACGAAGCTAGAATACCAGAAAATGTTTCGCCTTGTTGATTCTCAACCAGAATAAGACAGGATCAAAAATTGTGATAATGATAGTCCATGATAAACGCAATTATACAACTGTGCAAGTGAACTATTCCGGTGTGAGGTAATGTTGACTTACTCGTAGAAACAGTGTGCAGCAGTTATAATCCATCTGTCAGAGATGAGACTTCCACCGCAAATTGTTTCCTCACGCTTGTCATTTACGCTCACAATAAGAACCTGCCATGGCCAGGAATGAGGAATGGCCTCACTGCCACCAACTATTCGTTTTCGAAAAGGTGCAGTCACCGAAATGCTGCATTTCTTATCTAAAACACCAAATTTTGTGTGTATTTAGTCTTAGCCTATTCTCTGACACGGATAAATTTTGGTAATCATTTTTAAATCGCATTTTGCAGTAAGAATCCATACAAATTAGTTTCTTAACTTAGGCCACTTTGCACTGGCCCAGTTAGCTACATCGGAAAGAGCGATGGCTGCGCCGCGCGTCTGTACGCGAGTCTGTGAAAGAGATTGTGCGCGCCGTGGTTCGCTCCCCGAAATACTTATTTAAGGAATTCACAATTTCACACTCGAACGGCGATGGGATCGTTATACCCCACCGATGGCTCACGGTTGTCTAAACAGCAAGAACTCCCTCGCAGAAAGGCGTCCGCTTGGCAATTACTTATGCAAACGAAAGTAAGCTATGTGGATTAATTACAGTGGTGATAGCAACTGTGTCCCAGCATTAGCGCGCTGGGCAGAAATTTCCGTCAAAATGTGCGCTGCAAAAAGCCCGTCAAATGCTCGCTGTAAAAAAAATACCCGTCAAATGCACGCCGACGAAAGCGCGCAGCGTAGATTACAATGACAAACTTCAAGGCATTTGTCACAAAACAACAACAATTCTTTTATCAATCTGGAGCTTTGTTTGGCAAGGTTTATTTTCAGCGCTCTAACTTCCATTTAATCATGAATATTATTGTTTTTCACGAATCCATTTTCTCTTCAAGCCACAGTTATTTTCATCAACCCAGCTTTAGCAATATCTATTTTCATCAATACGGATTATGTTTAAGCATGACCTCTTTCAACAATCCAACTTCCATTTTAGCAGAATTAGCGTATACTCTAACCAATCTAGCTTCTACTTAGGCTAATCATAAATTCTTTTCATCAGCCCAAATTCTATTGAAACATCTATTTCATCAATGCCGCTTCTATTTGAGCATAACTTTTGTTTATATCCATTCAACTTCTATTTTACAAAGTAGTGTTTTTCCATCTAGCCAGCTGTCATTTAATTGTAGCTTTCTTTCATCAGTCCAACTTCTTAGCAAAAAATTATTTCATCAATCCAACTTGGTAGCACGACATTTAATCCCGCGACACTTAATACCGCGACAGTTTATGCCGGACACTTAGTCCCGGCGACATTTAATCCCGCGTCATTTAATCCCGCGACATTTAATCCCTGCGACAGTTAATCCCGCGACATTTTATACCGCGACACTTCATACCTGTACACACGTGAGTACGAATATTTGTACGACTACTGTTGTCCACATAGCCAACTGTAAGTAGGGGTTTGACTATTGTTGTCCACATAGCCAATTGGGTACGCCTACCTCTCTGCTCAGCTTTTCTGTTGTACACAGTTGTACATAAAACGATCATTATAAAGGATTTTAGAGAGGATTTCAAATTGTACAGTTTTGATAATTTTTATTAGTCAATATTGCTGTGACTGTTGTTTTTTTATCGAATTGTACAGTTTTATAATATATTACTGCAAAGGCTGAACTCTTTTTTAAACACAAAGTGAATATTGCTGTGAATATGCCTATTTATAGAATTTAACTTCTTTTGTAAACGTTGTTTTACTTTCCCGGTATTAAGTGTCGCGGGATTAGGCCTAAATGTCGCCGGGATTAAGTGTCGCGGGATTAAATCGGTGCGGGATTAAGTGTCGCGGGATTAAATGGTCGCGGGATTAAGTGTCGCGGGATTAAATGGTCGCGGGATTAGGCCTAAGTGTCGCGGGGTTAGATGTCCGGTACTAACTGTCGCGGTATTAAGTGTCGCGGGATTAAGTGTCATGGAACCTCCAACTTTTATTGAACCTGAATTCTATTCATCAGTCCAGCTTCTGTTTAAGTAGCAGCCGTTTTCTTCAGTCCAGATTCCATTTTAAAGAAGAACAACCGTTGAAGCAAGAATTAGAACAAGTCAATTATATTCAGACTCCGCCGACGCCTGCTGGCTTTGGTTCTGCTATATTGCAGCCTACCATTGCCTTAGACCGCGCGCTATTGTTGGCGCGCATTTGTATTTTGGGAATTTGACGGTTTATTCTCTTGTCGGCGCGCCTTTGGGACTTCATAATTACTGGGAGAAGGTTCAAATTTGAAATTCCGGGCAGAGATAGGCTATTAGTTGCCACACATTCCCAAATAATCGAGGTTTCGATATTGCACTTTTATTTTTGTATGTATCAGTCTTGTTATAATAGTTACCATAGTTACTACAAATGTAAGCTCTAATAACAGTTATCGTTAACAAAGCAATTTTGTGTTTGTTGAGTTAAAATTCTGATGACCCTATTTTTGACTCGCAATTACATTATTTTGGTAACTGGTAGACTGTGTTGCTCCTTACTCTTTCTCCACAGTGTCTAAGAATCACACGACATAGCAAATTAGCAAATGCGATCATGGAATGAATTAAAAACTGTCTATTGTGAAACTAAATATTATCGGTATATAAGTTCAAGACGGTATGCAAATGCATGAAATGCATGCAGTGATTTTAAAACATGATTACCGACATTATTTTTATGTGCCGTTTGATCTGATGCAGTCAAGAGTCACATCCAGTTACAGAAAACTTGTGTTGCAAAAAGGAGATTGCTACACAGATGGGTGGTAATCTCTTAATGCTGCCTCAGAAATTAACTAGGGTCTAGATATAATTTTTAATTTGCTAACCTTTACAAGGACGCTTTTCTGCCTAAAATGAAAACAACACCAATAATATGCTATTGCCTGCATAAAGACACCACTAATTTGCGGTATAGGCCTATGTAGACCTATAAAGAAAGCACTCTCAATACCAATATCGACCTCTTTCAAAATTTGGTCACAAGGCAATTTGGTTATCTATCCATTGGTCACTTAAATCACAGTCTAGCCTATCAAAAAATAAATGCTTACCTTGGGTTTTTGAATTTCACGTGTGGTTTTTGTCGATTGTGATTCAATAGCACATGCAATTGAGATGACAATAGAGGCAATAATGACTGCAGTCTTCATCGCGTGCAAGATATTACCAAAATGTCTTTAAAAAGTCACGACTGCAGGCAAGCAATGGAGTTAGAGATGCTCACGGGGAGTATGAACCGCTTCTGAAAAGACATAATAATTATCGCTTTAAAAAATAATTTTATTATGATGAAGCGTTTCCGCAAGTGTCCAAGAAGTAACACTATGCCTATGGGGCGTAGGAACTGGGTTTATACAACACAAGATGACTGCTCTGCTACTCAAATCCAGAAAGCAGAAAACGTCATAGTGCCTAAAAAATATTTTAAAAGCAATTATTGCTTATAAAAGAAATAAATTTGCTCTACACGGAAACAAATTAATTGAAAACTATTAGAATCAAGGAAGAAAATACATGTAGACATGTAGCATCCTAATTCCGCAAATATAAAGGTGACCTAGGCTAAGTTGAACTTGGAAACTCCTTTGATCTATTATAATGCCCTAGATTTTTGGTTATTGTAATTCAATGCCACGCATAATTGAGAGAAAGACAATCGGATTTGTGATAGACTATAGATTCACAGTGGTCACCGTACTAAAGACAACAAACAGAAATTAAACCAACAGCAAGGTCGAATTTCTGCAAAATTATAATTAGGCCTATGTGCTCATAAGTGACGCAATTTGAAAATAAAACTTTCTGATTATAGGCCTACGCTTAAGGGAAATCGCTAATAGATTCAGCTTCATTACTTGCTTCTATATCTTATCTATACGCATTCATGCGCCTTCTTATTTTCAAGTTCACTTTTGCTTGAATACATTTAAATGTCTAGTAATTCGTTCTATTTTTTTAATAGGCCTATCATGAGAAAATATAGAATCACATTATCCAGCTAAGAAGACACCGGACATAATTGAAACAGCCAAATCTTGGACAAGACCGGAGATCCAGGACAGTGAACTAGCAGCTCTAGATGGATACCGATTGTTTAAAATGGATGGAGCTAGCTCTTAAGAGACCTGTTGGGCATTGGGAAGGTGAGGAAGTTATCGTGGATGACGTGAAGTGGAACGGCTGAAGCAATCAATAAACATATTATATAGCGCCCAATGCTATTTTGGATTTACTAGAGCTGTTTGTGTCTAACCAATCTGTTGGAACTCTTTTGAGGTCTACGTGAGGATTAACGAAAAAACATGTTTATGCTATTTACCGCCATAAATTTTCAAAAAGGCATAGGACTAAGTAAGCTTAGGCCACCTAATGTGAGGCTGATCCAAAAGTTGCAAGCAGGTGGTATAGAGAAAAGGTAGACTTCTGGTAATCTCATGAAATAGACAAAAGGTGAGCATAGGTGACAAAATTCCTCGCTGGACGATAATGCTAAGTGGAGTGCCGCAAAGATCAGTGCCATTTCCGCAAATTTTTAACAATTTCTAAGTTTGCAGATGATACAAAACTACGTAGAGCAGTGGGAGACAAAGGAGGAGATAGCCTATGCCGCAGAAAGAAGATTTAAGAAGAATGTTCGGATGGTCGCAAGAGTGGCACATGCTCTTTATTTTCACAAGCGCTCAGGTGCATACATGCGTGGAGAAGAAAAGAACGAGTTTTAACATGTAGTAGGTGCGTATTTCGCTTGTTTTTGAGTGTCAACGATAGATCTAGCCTATGTTACTTACCAGATTGCGTTTCTTTCTTGTGTCATTCACTAACGATATACAGCGGTGTCTCGTCGCTAAGTTCCTCGGGACTTTATATACTTGATAGCGCTTATGAAAAATTAATTGACAACCAGCCAAACTGGTATTAAATTACGGCCATGCGAGGCCACACGCAGACGAAGCATTTAAAAATACTCGATTTTTAGCACTATAGTAGACCTACATTAAAAAATTTAAATTATTGTTGGGTGTATAAAATCTTCGGCGAACTCTAAGGTTCATAAGAAAGCATCTATATTTCCAAAGTTATTCAATGCGATGCACGGGCATAATCAAAATAGGCCTATGTACTATAGAATGCTTTGGACTGATATGAATCAATTTTGAAACACTGAATTATTGCACAGATAAAGGTGGCGTGTTCGAGATTGCGTTAGACCTACTGTAAGATACATGTATGCAGAATGTCTTTTGACGTCAAAACAAAAGATTGCATTATCTTTTGATGTTGCGGGCGCAGTCTGTAACTGGAGACTCGGTGCATTCCGATAAGCGATTAATTTTAGGCAGCTCCACTGAGACTTGATTGCAAAGAGCCGTGATATCGAATATTGAATAATGAACCGCAAAATTATCTTTAATATTCACGTGTTTTCTCATAAAGAACTCTCACAGATTCTGTACCGTTATCTTGTAGGTCCTATTAATCTTTATTTCTTTTACGAACTCCTGCGCAGCCTGTTTCTTGGCTTCTGCTAAAATTTAATGTGTGATTTAATGCGAACTCCCGAGTAGCGTGCGTAAAGACAGTGCGCACTGCGTATAGCCTATCTATATCTTTCTGTTCATGAGCTTCTATGTTGCACTCATAATAATTGTAGAAAGTCTGTTCTACGGTTTATTTCAGCTACCCTGTTCTAATCAAACTAATCGAGTTTAGTTTAATAATAATCTACGGTACTCATTAGTCTACCAGCAACAGAAAGTAGATATAATTTCGTAAGGCCTACATTCCACGAATTGAGATCCGTGCAAGCCTATAGGCCAATAAGATTAGGCCTCATTCGACCGGCTGCTACACTAAATAATTAAATCGCTCATGAATAGAATAACAACGCCACCAGTGTTAGTCTCAAACCTTTTTTTATTATTGCATGAATAAAAAAGTATAATAATTCTATTGTTGGATTATTTAGTCATTCAATAATAAAAAAAGTTTGCGACGGTTAAAATGTCAGGCAGAAAGAGATGGCATAAAGTCAACCAACGAATCGGTCAGTGATTAGTGTGTAGACCTAGAGTGTAGGGCCACTGTAGGCCTGCCTAATAGTCAGTTGAGAATTCGTTTAGTAGTTTCTGATTTTTTTACTTCGACTAACAATGACAACAATCAGTCAAAAAATTTGTCATCGTTTCTATGTTGTTGCTTTTTAGCATAGAATAGACGAAACTGAATCGTCTCAGCTATTCATTACAGTTTTTGGGATTTGCCCACTGTAACTTTTTAAGCTGTCATCTTAACAAAATTACTTATTATATCAGTCCTCGGAGACGTGGTTTACGGTTTCGATCAATGACTCTTCCCATTGTTTTATTAAAAACCTTTTATTTGCACACTGTAATGTAGTATTTAGGCTGTCATCTTAACAAAAGTGTTCATCATGGACATCAGTGGATAGCATTGTATAAATTGATACTGAAATTTATGAATATTTATGAAATATTGGCGATATAAGCATCATCGTCCCTTCAGCAAAAGGCTTGGGGGTGACCGTTCCCCTCTCCTCTATAAGTTTCCTCCAACGGATTTCAATTAATATAATTTTAATTACAATAATAATTCCTTATATCAAGCTCTGCAACTCAGTTCTTGAGCAGCTGGACTATTATAATGTATAGTTGCAGACGGAGGCCTAGATATAATTAGGTCCATGAGCTTTCTTTGTAGCACTAGAATCAGATCAACTTATCCTTATTGCCCAGGACGGTCCTGAATAGCTGACCAGGAAACAATTAGTAGAAATTGTTACAAATAGTATACAATCCAGCAAGAACTACTAATTAAAATTTGGAAGTAATGTAGCGAAGGCTCAAGTCATTTAGGAACAAAACATTTTTAAATTTGACAGTTCGAATTTGAAAGATGCATTGGAGAGAAACCGTGTAGTTGTGCAAAAAGTAGTATTTGTAAAAATATTAACAGTAAGTCATAATGGTATTTACATCATATTATTACGGTGGTATCATAATTATATTATAGTAGCAAAAAACCAGTATTTTATATTAGTAAATAAGTTCATGGTAGGCCCTATATTACAGCAGTTAATGTATGCTGCAGCTAAAAGCTACTATCATGTTGTCAATTTTTTTAAAGAAATAATTTCATTTCTGGGGACTTTCTCCGCTGTATACAGTGTATAGCCTAGATTAAACACTTCTGAATAACTTGATTATAACACTAATTTCGGGAAACCCAATTCTTAACCTGGCCCTTGTAAGAAAAGCACACACGGTAGGCTACAGTAACTATCAATTAACTCGTGCTATTGCCAATAAATTGGTGAGGCAATGTAATGTAAAGGCCAATCGTTAAGACTTTTCATTCATCACCGGACAGATTCTCGAGACGCAATCTCACTCAGACAAACTCAGGTCGACCAATTAAAAATTAAACACTGACATCTAATGCTTTATTATGGTAACAGTGCATTTGATTAAAATTATAATACAGTTAAACTGGGGAACTTGTCTGTTTGTGAAATCTGGAACACTGAAAGAGCAAAAGAAAGAGAACCCATACTCCCCCCCCCCCCAAAAAAAAACTCATCGGATTTGGAAAACTTGAGGGGTCACCTTTTAGACATGGAGGTGCTCACCCCAGCGCCCTCTGGTTCCACCACTGAACCAAAGCCCATTCCCGCCTCTCCTCCGACACCTACCCGGTTACATCAACACGTTTACTGAATTCTAACCGTCAACAGATCTAAACTTAATAACGTCATGAACACTTTTTATCGAATTTTATTCCAATGCTTTTGTCTGGTTAAATCAAACAAGTTGCACCAATATACCCTCATGCGAAAGAATGTCCGTGATGAAATTTTTCAATGGTTAAAACTTTAAAGTGTTTGGACTTTGTCAGCACAGGACTCCACAGGGCAGTTCTCTGGATCATTTGCCTGCTGTAAAATAGAAATTAATCGTTGCTCGAACATTTGCGACAAAGTAAAATGCACACAATCTATATATATAAAAATGAAACTTTCCAACCGTGCGTTATGAGTGTTCTCGATAACTGACGGACCGATTGTTTTCAAAATTTTACGACACCTTCCATTCCAATAGAACCGTGTTGTATTATGCTTTTTTCCCGAAAAAACGCAGCATTTTCCACAAAAAAGAACTTTGAAATCCGTTCGGCCGCCATTTGCAAATTATACACTTCCCAACGTCCACGAGGGTTGCCAGATTTCGGAAACGTTTTTGTCGTGACATTACGTTGTAAAGTCGCCCAAAAGTCGCGAGATGACCAACTTCGATCAGGGTTGCCCAAAAGTCGCCCAAAAATCGCGATAGCGCATATGTCGCTGTCCGGGAGGAAAGAAGGAAGAGTGAGGGTGAGGGTGAGGGGAGGGGGAGGGGACGGGACGGGGACGGCGGGAGGGGAGGGGGAAGGGGGACGGGACGGGGAGGGGAGGGGAAGAGGAACGGGGAGGGGATGGGGACGGTGAGGGGAAGGGAGACGGGGAGTAGGAGGGGGACGGGGAGGGGGACGGTGGAGGGGGAGGAGGCAGATGACGGTATTTTCTGCCACAGCAACGCGTGGCCGGGTACAGCTAGTTATTGATAAAAACCAAAACGGCCTCGGTGAGGTTAACATGCATAGGCCTAATTATTTAGATTAAGCCTAAGTAATTTTGTTTGTTAACAACAAGATGACGATGATGATGCCGTCCATCCTCATTCCTGAGGGTCGGAGACCAGAGGCAACGACAGCAGCTTCCAACAACAAGACATAAAATTATCGTTCTTCTAATCACGAAATTTTTTGTCAGATTATGGAGGTAATAGATTCAATGGTTAGTATCGAAAGAGCGACGCAAATAAACAGTGTAGGCCTACAACGAAAACGCTATTTAACAAACAAAAAACTTTGTTAACGACAATAATTATAGGACGCGGATGTCGAGATGACCAGACGCTGTCTAAAGGTTAACCAAGGTGCAAAATGAAGCAATGAAGCGTTGGCTCAGTTTAGGCCTATGTGAAAATTGACCTGCCTGGCCTAATGCTATGAGATTCTCGGTTTGTGAAAGGTCTTGACCAGCGAAGGTGAGCAAGTCTGTTGTTCATGATAGCTTTTTGGATAAACGAGCATGGGCGCCCGCACATAGGGGTAAGAGGGGGCACTTGCCCCCTGGAAAATCGATTTCCTATTTTTAGCTACTGCTTTGTGGTTTTTAATGAATTTATTCGCACTAAAGCGCTAATGTTACTAATTAGGTCTATGCACAACGTCAAACTGAGAAATTGACATTTAGAAACCTATGTGAAATATGACTGTGTTCTTAATTGTAGGCCTATGCTTTGCATTTTCAAGCTATTGCTAAAAAATTGACTAACTATCAATAAAACAGTTCAGTTTGAACGTTTGGTAGACTATTTATTTGATAAATTTGCAGTTTAGCTGTGAAGCCATCGTTTGCGCTGAGGTTGATTTTCTTTTATTCTTTATAGAGAAAAGTCGTATAGTAAAGCATTAATGGTGTCGCATTTTACAGTGGTATAGCCTACTCACGCCAAATGGTATTCATGATCCATTCTTCAAAAGAAGCAACCTTGATAAAATATGCTATTTTCCCGCACTCTTGTTTCACCTCCGAAGCCACTCCTCGCAAATACCAGTTCCGGTCGAGTTCTTGGCATACCAGAGGTCCACCAGTGTCTCCATGGCAAAGGTCCTTAGTGCGACTCCTCGAAGTGGTGCATATAATGGGACGTCCAGTATTTCTGCATGACTCGTCGTCCATCACGGTCATTGACTGCTGCATGAGCTTATCCCGCGGTTTGTTATTGCCTATAGGAAAACAAATAATTGAAAGTCCTGCTTACAATATTAGTAGGCAAAGCGATTTGGCTGTAATTAAAATAATTATTAGTTCGATTTCGAAAGACTTTCTATACTGCGCTTTAGACCGTGCATCCATGCAGGAAAGTCGTGCAATGAAGATACGCGGTTTCATTGGCTACTCAGCGTAGATGAACAATATTATTGAATAGGCTATTGATAAGCTTTATTGATCACCAAAAATATGAGTAAATGTTCATGCAACAGTTCATGGGTGTCCAAGGGTAAACAAAAAGAACAATAGGCCTTTCGTTTCACTAGCATGGTCGCCCCTTTCTCATTTATATTTTATATGTATAGGCCTACAATGATACTAACCATTATGATTAAGACACGAATCAGAACAGGTAAACAGCAAAGGTGCAGAAAACAATAATTCACTGATCAGATGAATAATATCATGCATATCAACCGTTCACCAAAATAATATGTTAGGTCCCTATATAGGCCTACACGCAGTTACACAATCAGATACCGTTTTATCTGCGTTTCAAAATGATATAAGCTTTCAGCAGGCCTAAGCAGGGAAATTAGCTTACAAGAGTTCCTGAGCTAAATGTCAGCCTGGATTGATTTGTATCTCTAAATGACTGATTAACCAACATATTGTTCCACCTTATCTGCTTCTGTGATAGACTACCGCCCATATTTAATAAACTTAAATTTAATCACTATCTACTACCGGTATCTACTCATGATTAATACTTGCCATATTTAGTGTCACCAAATCCAGTGGCGATGCAAGTTTTGTTGACTGGTAGTTCAGGAAGACCGAACGGAAGACTAATTGGATGGATGACGTTGGTGAGCTTCACGGGTTTTGCTAATTTAATTAGCTCCAGATCAAATCCGCTTTTTGTGTAGTCATTATCGTATACCTCACCAATCTCCAACAACAGTTGTGTAGACTCTTGAATATAAAATTCATGCTTTCCGACGTACACTTTACATTGACGTCGAATATCCATTTTGTCCGACATTCTGCAAAAAGGAACAAGTTGTCTGTCAACCTTGGATTAATATGCAAACTGGAACTAAACCACATTGACCAATTAGGCCTACTCGGGTCATAACTTGCGCCCCAGACACCATGACCGGGTGCTACCAATAGCAGAAAATCAGACGAGGAAAACATTTGTAACTAGAATGCTGTATACATAATAATAATATTACTGGTAATTTGTTTAGTCTTGCTAGTCTTATGTAAATTTTATATGTGATACTTGTTCACTAGAGAGCTGTTTTGAAGCTTGTTATATTAAACAAATGTTGTTTAATATAACAAGCTTCAAAACAGCTCTCTAGTGAACAAGTCTCATGTAATAAGAAAGTATAAGAAAGACAAGAAAGATAAGAAAGTATATTTAATATACTTTCTTATCTACTTACTTATCTTATATGAAGGATTGTTGACTTACAAACAGTGTGCAGCAGTCAAAATCCACTTTTCCGATATGAGACTGCCACCGCATCTTGATCTGTTATTTTGGGCATCGATGCACAGAACAAAAGCCTGCCATGACCAGGAATTAGGAACGGCCTCATCGACACCAACTCTTCGGTCTCCAGGCGGTGTATACGCCGGAGTGCTGCACTTCATACCTACAACATGAGTTTAATCTAGGCTTACATAAAGGTAAGGGCCTGTGTATGGTCTAGACTCTATCACGCCGATACAATTGTGGACACTGTTAGAAAAATAAAATAAAATGTAAGTTTGCATAGGGCAACCACGTTAATTTTCACTTGCTAATGTATTTTATTGTGGAATTAATATAGCACAAAAACAGAAAAGTAAACAAAAGCGCTCGCTGCGCAAGCCAAGACCTACTGATTGCAAGTCATAAAGAACAAAATTAATGTTCATCATATTTGCAAGCATTTCTTACATAAACAGAATGGTCAGTAGTCACTACAGGTAGCCGCGCGGAAGCATGCATAGCCCACCGACAGATTCCGCGGTTGAAAAATGGCTGTGCATTCCGATTTCTTAAAGCACGCAAAAATCACAAATGATAAACGACGAGGTGCAATGCAATCATACCCCACAGATGGCACACGCCGCACACGGCTCTCTAAAGTTTAAACATTCAGGACTCCCACATTTTTAATGGAGCAGGTATTCCATGAACAGCGGAAGCCTATGTAGTTGGTAAGACCACTGTCTGCTTAGAGCATGGGCGGATTTTAGCCTCCGTTCTCAGAGGGAGGGGCTAAAGAATTTGGGCTTTGGTTGAAGCGGAGATTTAGTCCAGATTGTTTCTGACCAAATCTCCGCCTATGAGTATAGGCAATCATTTTTAATTTTCTAACCTTTACAAGGTCGTTGTTCCTCCTAAAATGAAAATAAAAACAATGATATTAGACTCTTCCACTGCCTCCCTAAAGACAAATTTTCACAACTTCGTGAAATTTGGTGTAGGCCCTATGTCTAAAGAAAACACTCGCAAAATCAATGTCTATCTGTTTCAAAAATTTGGTCACTTGGCGATTGTCTTCAATTAATTTTACTTTAAATAACAGTCTAAATCGTAAAAAAAATATGTCTACTCAGTGCTCACCTTGGGTTTTGAAATTCGACGTGTGGTTCTTGGCGCTTGTGATTCAATAGCACATGCCATTGTGGTGACGATAATGGCGGTAATGACTGAAGCTTTCATGGCTTGCATTACCAAGTGTCTAAAGAAATTATTTAATTATTTAGTTAATTGTCATAGTCAATGATAATTTTGGTTCAGCCGTTCCAGTTTCATGAATCGTTAACAAAGAACTTTGTTTTTGTTAGCGTGCATAATGCATATTCTTTACAGTTGTCATGTCAGTAATTAGAATCGCACCATTTTGTTATCGACGGACTCCATAGACTCGTCTCGCCCTACAGATTGTCCACCCATGGCATACTATACATTGCTTTGAGAATTTATGAATGCGATCCTGTGAATGATTTAGAGACTGCGGGGCTTTTTAAAGTGCAGTTGTAAGCTTACACAAAATGTGGTTGCAAATGGATTTGTGCTGTTGTAGATGCACTTCTGTACAGTTAAAACTAGCAAAAATGACCTCCAATCGGAGGTCATTGTCCTCCGAATGGAAGTAGGCCTAGTCGAATTTACCACTGAGGATGGGAAATGAAAGAAGGAGTTGTGCAGTTTTAAAAATTCCTTTTTAAAACAGTCCTGAGAGACTGTTTGTATGAACTTAGATCCTCATATCTACATTTCAATTCACGACAGAGGCATTCAGCGATATTCAAAGCGATCACCAATTGATTTATATTTGAAAACCATTTTCTTCTAACATAGTCAAGAGCAACGTCCAGTTCAAAATCTCGAGGTCTATCAAGAGTTTTGTAAAATGCCAGAACGATGGTGAACTGTTTAGGTTGTTTCAATTTTTTTTAAATCGTTTAAAAATAATTATTAACCTTCATAACAGACTTTTGAAACAGGCTGTCGCACCTCAAATTAAGACAATAAACATTTATTGTCTGTCTGAAGGTTTGTCGAAATAAAACACTCGATATGTCAATCTGGGTGCTTAATCTAGTTAACAAAGCGCGCCGACAAAACGAGCAGACACATGTAGGCTACGCAGACAATGACGCGCAACATAAACCACCACCCTCCCCCGCCAAAAGCGCGCACGACAAAGCCTGCAACTACCTGAAAGAGTATCTAATGTTGAATACTGATCAATAACGTACCGCCTAGGCATAAATTATTAGTTAGTTATCCGCCTAGAGGTGACCAATCGCAGCGTTCTTGTCAAATAATTATAGGGGAATGTCACATGTGTAGAGAATATGGAAGATATGTCCGAGCACTGATCCATGGAGATAATTATGCGATGTTATAAGCTTAGTTATGATAGGCCTAATGGTTATAGAGAAATCACCACTTCAAGTATTTAGGCCAATTGCATCTCTAGCTCCACTTTTGCCTCACTTGCCTTAAAGTGTTTTCCAAGGCTACAAATTAATAATGGAGCTTTTTCTTTCACCTGTTATCAAATTTCAGCTATGTGCTACTTACCAGACTAAGATTATTTCTGCTGTGTTGTCATTCACTAACACATCCACTGGTGTGTCACAGCTAAGTTCTTCAGGGCTTTAGCCTACATACATAAGAGAGCTTATGAAAAATTCATTGACAGCCAGACAAACTGGGGCCAAATTACGTCCATTCGAGACAACTCACAGACAAAGCTTTTCAACACAATCGATTTATAGCACGATAAGGACATTATGAAAAGTCAGTGAATAATTTTATCAGGTTTATCAGCTATTTCGCGTACTTGTAAGGTTCATAAAATAGCATCCATATCTCCAAAGTCCTTAAACGCAATGCAGAATCAATGCAATTGAATGCATTGGCTGTTCAACGCTAAACTTTTAAAACACAATAATATTAATTGTTTTGCACGAAGAAAAGTGGTTCGTTCAGCACAATGAATAACAAATTCAATTGGCTGAACTGAATCAATTTTTAAACACCGAATAAGTCTCTGGAATCAAGCACCTTTCAATTCCGGCCAACCATCTACCGTGCACCAACTAGCCAGATACAGTAAATAGGCCTGAGCATCTATTGAGTCATATAAATGGGACACGAATCGAATTAAGATGACTTCCACAAAGTGTCTTTTTAAAATATAAGAAATAACGCGGTGAGTGTTGCTTCTCTTGGTTTTTTTTATTGCACTGATGTCAATATTGTATTCACACAACTATAACAGATCCGCACTTAATTAATTAACAACGTCGTAATTATTTTGTATCGAAACTTTGGCCGATGCTTTTGTCCGATGAATTCACGCCTTTAATCTTCTTTTTCAAGTTGCCAGAAAGTTCACGGAGAATCATGTTGTGTTTGAAACTTAAAACTGGTTGGATTTAATCAGCACAGATCCTTCACAGAGTAGTTCATGCAATCAGTAACCTGCAAAACAGCAGAAAATAAATTACATTAGACCTTAGTCCTTCCGGTTGCTGTGCGCACATTGGGGGATACAGGTTTTCCATCCTTCTCTGTTTTGAGCAGATCTGGCAGCCTCCTCCCATGTCAGTCCTCCATTCTTGAGGCAGAAAATGAATGCAGTTGATATAGCCTACACTAGACATGAAAAGTCATTTTAAAGTTCAAGTGCAGAATAATTAATTTGGTCGCTAGCGGTCAGCATGATGCTTCGCGTTTCTAATTTTTTTAAAACCCGTCACATACACGTATAATAGGCAAATTATGTTTCGTTTGAAGGGCCTATCACTATCATGATATATCCGGCATTCAATTGAATTTCTGACCGGTTTTTCATTACGAGTTAAATAGAATAGAATTATTCTATCGCTCATGCAGTGGCGGGGCCAAGGGGGCAAATCCGGCAATGGCCCCCGTTCACAAAATGTCCATAGAACGCGGCCACCCCCCCATTATAGGTTTCAACAAGCTTTCAATCAACACAGCGAGGAAAAGGCCCATTGGGTTTCAATTGCATATTCTCCAGACATTTCGTCTAAACGACTAAAAAAGGTCAACCGTTTTTGCCAGAGAAAATTAAATATTATTACTTCGTTACTTTGGATGTCTCTCTTTTGAGAATGTAGAACTATTTGGCCAGTGTTGCTTTTATGACTCGATACAGGTTCAGCATTAGGCCCATTGACCAACATGGACGGAGTTTGGTTTCCGTTCGGGGGGGGCCTAAAAACCTAGATCGGGCGACGCGGAAATATTTCACGGCCAAAAAAGGTTGATGACCTTTTTTAGTCATCGGGTTGAAATCTCATAAAAACTATTCTTCCTTCTCGGCCTTCTTGGGGGGGGGGGAGGGCAAGCTCGGAAAAATACCATTTTCGTGGTAAAAAGCTGAATCTGGGCCTTCTTTGGGGGCTGTTGACCAACATCAACTTTACCTAACAAACAGTTAACAGTAAATATGGTAATTATCTACTTACAACTGTAAAAACATTTGGTATGCGTTTTATGTAGACCTAATTAATTTGCAGCTGTCGATGCGAAACAACTGAATCTTCATTGATTGCTTGTAATGTAGTCAATTTATTATTTCTTCTTTATAGATGAAAACAAATAACAACGCAATAATGATGTCGTATTTTTCTTACGTGACATAGTATTCTTGATCCAATCTTCAAAGAAAACAACCTTGGTGAAAAAGGCGTCTAACGTGCAGTTGTCTTTCGTCATCGAAGTCACTCCTCGCAAATACCACAGTCCGTTGGCTTCTTTGCATGACAGAGGTCCACCAGAGTCTCCACTGCAAAGGTTCGTGTTGCGATCCCACGTAAAGGCGCAAATAACTCGATCAGCGGGATGTCCAAGATAAGTGCTGCAGAACAAATCTTGCCTCAGCGTCATTTCAAGCTGCATTAGTTTGTCCGACGGCTGCTCATGATTGCCTATATGCAAAATTAGTTGAAAGTTTTAGCCATGCTGTAAGTATGTAGAGTGCCTATAATTTTATTATAATAGGACTTTAGTGCATACTGGAAAATCGTGCAGTCAGATAGACTACAATTTCATAGACTGCTCAGAGTGGATGAAAGTTGATTACGACTCGACAACACAGTCACTCGCATAGTCATGGGTTGAATTATTTTCGTAGTTAGGCTACTTTGAAGGCACCATGGAAAAAATATTGGCTGCATATTGGGGTCTATATTCATTCAGCACATTATAGAACTGTGCGATGAGTCATTGAGAAAGCATGATTATACATGTAGTCAGAGAATTTTGAGAACAGTATAAATTTTGGGACTTTATGTCATTGCGCTGTAGTAATAATAACTCACCTGGCAACTTGTTATCACCCTTATTCTAATATTTATATCATATTTTATTTATATTTAATAACGCCATTGTCATAATACTATACGCTGAATGTTTTTCCCTTGCATGAACTGGTATAACCTAGATCTATGCCGATGGAGTCCAAACCTCTGCATGGTCTATATCATCAACAGTAGCGGGGTCGGTGAATAGCCTAACGATATAGAATGTTTGTTGGCATGTTGGCCAATCGACGGCGAACTCTCTATGTTTGTCAGTGCTGATAGTGGTTTGGAAAAGTTGCCGGGTCTGACCATGTCCGAAAATTTTACGGACGACCATATTTTAGTCACTTGCCAAAAATTTCACAAAATCACACCAATTTTTTACCTGTTTTTGTCACTTTTGATAATTATCTAATGACCTTTTAAAAGTCGTTTGTCAAAAATTATTAAACACGCGACCCACCTGAGACCCAGCACCATCAGTTCACGTAAATCAATGCCGGGTCACAGACCCTAACAGACCCGGTTCGCTTTCAGCCCTGGTCTTTATCGATGCATTTTGTCAGTCAAACGATTCATAATGACCTCGTTTCGCGATTTACAAGGAGATCGGAGTCAGACTTTAAGTCGGGTAGCTGAGGGATAAGAATCGAGAAGAATTGTTGGATAGCCTAACTTTCTCTTTCCCTTGTCTCGTCCCTCAATTACATTACTTCATCTATAGTGTCTATAACTACATCTATAACCATACACGGCTCCTATAATAGTCACGATATTTAGCGATAGCAACTGATGTCCGAATACATGACCATAGGGTCCAAGCTGTTCAAGTTCCAAGCAACTCGTTACCGAGGTCTCCATATTAAGATCATCATCATCATTATCATCATCCCATCATTATCATCGTCTTCGTCATCGTCATCATCATCATCATCATCGTCGTCGTCATCATTGTCTCAACTCACAAACTGGACCAGCTTTCCGTGCTGCTCTCTGACAACAATCCGACCCTTAGATGACGAGAGTGTTTCTTAGCTTTTATTCTCATTCTATGCATAAAATTTAATGCAGGCTATCGCTAACATGAGCTAGGCCTAAATGTCTGCGAAGAATGACTTCCATCTCTGTGTGATAAACCAGCATAATATTTACTTTCAATTGCATGATTGCATCTCATCGGTTTCTCTGATATAGGCCTGGTCTAGCACATATTAAATTTTTAGAAACATATATAATTATGTAATAACTATATCCACATGTCGATTCATGCTTTCTACTTGCCAAATTTAGTGACACCCCATCCTGTGGCGATGCAACTCTTGTTGTAAGGCAGTTCCGGACGACCGAACGGAAGACTCATTGGTTTGATGGCGTCTGTGAACTTCACCGGCTGTGCTAATTTGGCTAGACCCAGATCATATCCGTTTATTGGGTTGGATATGTTGTATTTCTCATGAACACGGTAAAAAGCAATGTCTGATGACAGTTGCGTAGGCTCGTAAGTCCGTAGCACGTGCTTTCCGAGATGAATTTTACAGTCACGCAGAACATTCGTTTTGGTTATTCTGCAAGAGTAAGATCAAGTTGTCAAGTTTTGAACCTTGGATTAATTCGTTGTCTGGAACTGAATTATAATATTGACGAACACATTTTGATGAATTGCGAGAAAAGAATGGTCAAAACATTGATATGAAGTGTGGCGTTATAGCCTGTGGCGCAGAGACATTGACTATGAGAAAAGAAGACACCAAGAGGCTGGAAGCTTTTGAAATGTGGGTATGGAGAAAGATGGAGAAAATCAGTTGGACAAAGCACGTTACAAACGAAGAAGTACTAACGATGGTAGAGGAGAAAAGATCGCTGCTGGACACAATAAAGATAAGACAAAAGAATTGGGTGGGACATTTGCTAAGAGGTGACTCACTGCAGAAAGAAATAATGGAAGGAAGATTGGAGGGAAAGAGGTGCAGAGAAAGACCTAGACAAAAACTGCTGGACGGGATGATGGAGGACGGTTACAGTCTACAGAGAACTTAAATACATGGCACAACAGCGGGAAAGATGGAGACATTGGACGTTTGGACCTGCCGCTTGGCAGAGAACCTAAAGAAGAAGAAGCTTATGTAATAATATTTACGTTCCCTGAAAGACCTTAATGTCGTCATAATAATTATGGCTGATCATCTCGCGACTTTGGGCTACTTTTTGTCGGTGTTTCGCGATCAAGCAATTCCGAAATCTGGCGATCTTGATGAGGAGCCCACAAGAAACGCCAGTAGAGCTATGAAGTTTTGAGACGTGATAGAGAAACGTAGATAGTTCGGAATTTAGTTCCCTGATTTAAGCGTCGAAATTAAAATTCGCCGTAGCCTATAGGCTAGGCTAGAATCAAGCAGGCCTAGCGTGCTTAAGAACCTCCTGATTTGCGAAGGGGTGAGACTAAATTAAAGAGCGATATTGAACGAGCTTTAAACGTTATCTTGGTGTTGTGATAGAGCGCTAATGTGCGTTCTATCTCATACTCCACGTAAAAGAATGGCCATCTATAATTGATTATGAGAAAACACGAGCGATTTACAGCACGAAAGAATGACATTAGCCTACCTAAGCTGCCTGAGAGAATGTGATTTCGCGTCGGCGACCACGCTGGACTACCAGGCAATACTCCGTCTGGATTTAGTTTTTCTTTTATTATAAGACTAGAGCAAACAATAATAATAGCCTACTGGTCTATCTCACACACAGGTATACAAAGGTGCAAGTGAACTGATCTGTTTTGAATGAATGGTGACTTACAGGCAGTGTGCAGCAGTTATAATCCATCTGTCCGAGATGAGAGTTGCACCGCAAATTTTTTGCTCGACTTGCTGCTCGTTCTCACAGAGAATGAAAGCCATCCCTGGCCATGAATTAGGAAGGGCCTCATAGCCCCCAACTATTCGGCCTCCATTAGGTGCAGTCATCGAAATGCTGCATTTCTTACCTACAACACCGAATTTACCATAGTCTATATTTCATATATATGCCTACTCTATAGATCTATTACAAATGTGATAGTAGATCTATTAAACGAGTTAAAAACCCATTTTGCATTAGTAAGTCATGTAAATTTACTATTTAATTTACCTTATTGAGGAAATAATAGGCTATAGCGCCATAATATAAAAGTAAACACTAAACAAGAGCGCTTCCTGTGCAAGCCTAACTGATGTCAAGTGTCTTCAAGAACAAATATTCATCATTTTAACAAACATTTCTTAGAATGTTGTCAACCTCCTGATTTGAGAATGCGTGAGACAAAAGGTGATATCGAACGAGCTCGATAGATTATTACGATCTTTATTAAACGTTCTCTCGTCTGCAAATCAGATTTCTTAGCCATCTCTCAACCGCGGAATCTGTCGGCTGGATTCCGCATGTTTCCTTGCGGCTACCTTCAGCAACCATTCTGTTTATATAGGAAATGTTTTTTTTAACAGAATGGTCACTGAAGGTAGCTATAGCCGCAAGAAGACATATGCGGAATCCAGCCGACAGATTCTGCGGTTGAAAGATGGCTAAGAAATCTGATTTTCCGAGGCACGTGGAATCGAGAGGAAGAACGGCGAAAAACATTGTAATGCCCAACAGAAGGTACATGACTGTCTAAAACTAAACATCCAGAACTCCATCGCAGATGTAGGCTACGTTCGAACGTCACTAGAGATACATGTAGGCTATAGCCTAGCTATCAAAAGCGCGCAGAGCAAACATTCCTCAACAGCGTAGCCTATATAATAGAATGATAGTTGATATAACTATCGTCTACTTAGAGTGCAATAATTATTGCGCAAATTCCATTTGTTCAATTATTTCGCAAATTCCATTTGTTCATTAATTAAGCAGACGGTAGTAGGCCAATGTAGGCCTACATTGTGTATTAATTACAGTTGTTATGACAACAGTACTGTTACGCCTACAGCAAGCGATAGAAATTTCTCCTAATGGCAAGCATAAACGCGTATACAGCATAGGATTCAAGGGTTGCACGGCGCATAGCTCGTTATGAGAAAACTAGTAGACTAGGCTTACGATTATAACAATGATTCAGAGACTGTTTTATGTCTAGCGTAAAACTATGCCAAACGATGATTAAATATCTGCATTTTAAATTTACGACAGTAAATGCATGGAATAGGCCTACGTGTAGTGATTATCACCGCCATTATTTAAAAAAAATTCATCTGTGTATGTGCACTTGTTATAGCGTCCCTTAAGGACTACTCAGAAGGGCTCCCGATTACAGCGCGGAGACTGAATCGGAGTTTCACGCCGAAGCGCTGAGCAATTGCGAATGAAAAAGGACTTGCTCAATTTTCCTAAGCGGCTTGAGGTAGATTCGAACCTGCAACCATTCGGCTGCAAGGCAGCAAACATACTCACTACACCACCGCGCCCCACATCATCTGAAACTAATTGAGACAAGTCACATCTAGTTTTTTTAAAACTCGTGTGTTTGAAAATGGAGTTTGATACACAGAGGGTAATCTGTTAAAGCTGCTTTAAATTTTAAGTATAGGCTATCATTTATATTTACTAACCTTTACAGGGTCGCTGTTCCACCTAAAAATGAAAGCAACATCACTAATATGAGACTATTGCCTGCCTATTGAAAGCCCTAACTCTATGCAATTTGTGGTCTGTCTAAAGAAGGCACTCACAATGTCAATGTCGATCTCTTTCCAAATTTCGTCACATGGTGATTGGACTATCTATTGTTTACTTAAATCACAGACTGTATAAAAAAATAAATGCTCACCTTGGGTTTTGGAATTTTGCGAGTGGTTTTTGCCGATTGTGATTCAAGTGCAAATGCAATTGAAGTGACGATAATGGCAATAATGACTGTAGTCTTCATGGCTTGCATTACCAAATGTCTAAAAAAGACATTATAAATTAAATAGCATTTGCGATGACGCAAAATAAATCTTGGTTTAGGCTATTACCAGTACAATTTCAACGAGAAGAGGCAATTTCAAACCAGATGTTACGGAACATCTGCTTCGGGAGGATCAATTACCGTAGGCTATTTTAACGGTGTAGTTTCTTGACTTTCTCTGGGTTTTAGATGCTGCGATTTTATTTTCTGTGTAACTGGGTTTTTTTAATAGTAAATGCTGTAATCAATAATAATTTTCGTTCCCGAAATAATGATCGATACCGAAATCACATTGTTTTCGTTACTGAGCATATTCTTTGCATTTATCTTTAGCAAGAATCACAGCATCATTTTTAATATCGACGGACCATAGACACTTAGGCTATCACCCTTGTCTCACATAGTTCAAATTATAGCATTCTATTTTTGCTTAGGCAAATAATGAATGCGGTCCTACAAATTATTTAGAGACTGCTTATGTCAAATTAAAACCAGATCCACATTTAAATCTACGGTAGAATACAATACAGGCTTTGCATTCACTTAATAATTTTGAAGACAATCACCATATTTATTTAAAAAGAATTTTCATCTGCTATATTCAGTAGATGAGTAGAGCCACGCCAAATTAAAATCATGAGATTTATGTAGACTTTGCAAAAATGCAGGAACGATGGTCGGCCTAAACTGCTTAAGTTATTTCAGAAAAATCAGGATTATCGTTTTGAAATTACTAACCTTTGGAATAGACTGTAGATAGACGCTGACGCACCTAAAATTGAGACATTGAACATTTATTGTATGTCTAAAGAAAGCACTCGAATTGTCAATCTGCTGCACAAACATCAAATCATGTAGCAGTCACTAAATCATGTCATAGATATTAAATCATGCCACAAGCTTGGCCTATTGCCTATGATCATTCACCTTGGTTCTTTAATTTCGACTTGTAGTTTTTGGGTCATTGTAGGCCCAATTCAATGCCACATAGCCTACATGTATAACTGAGGTGCAGTCAATCGCAATTATGTACATCGCTCACATAGACCTACCAAAACGCCTAGAAATATCAATGAAAGCAACAAGAGAGAATTTTTTTAATAAGCTTGTAGACTATTATAGGCCTATTTATTGGTTCATAAGTAGCGCACTGTAAAAGAAAACTTCTGGCTGGAGTATCTGCTTCAGGAGGATCACTATGTAAACTCAGTTTCACTGCCGGTAGCCTATACTTCTAATTTTGTTTATCACATTTAGACGCGTTGTTGTTCGTCCTTTTCGATTTTCAGTTCATTTTTGACAGACTTAAGCCTTGCAGGCATAAGTGCAGGGCTTAAAGTGTGGTAGGACGGTCATGGACGGCGTCGTGGCACTTATTTTAAAATCTCTATGCAGTCCTGCCACTTATTTGGCCAGCACACCTGTAAATGTAAGGGACGTCCTGGCACTTCTTTTTGGAAAGGTAAGGAGCGCCCAGGCACTTATTTTTTACACTGTTAGCACTTCCTAAGTGGAAATGTGAGGAAACCGAGGAAGGCGTGCTATGAGCGTAGAAGCGGCGTGTAGGCTAAGATTGGCTGTAGGTGGAGAGTCGCAACTTGAGAAGACGAATAAGGAGTAGGCTAAGTTAGAGTAATCTTTACGAGAGCGGATTAATGCATGCACAACTGTGGTAAAATCGGCAGGTGGCTGATGGGGTGATGGCTCACTTTAGATGAAAATAACAGGAGCGAGAAAATTTTGAGATATGTTCTGCAAATCTTAGTTATCGCTACGGGTAAAGAATGACGCCCAATTTCAATAAATAAATATTGAAATTTGTCAGTCAACTGTGGTAATTCGAGCTTATTCAGCTTAATCAATATTGTTGTTTTGTCCGACACCGAATCAGTTCTGTCTTAGTCGAATTGAGACAAAGTCGTTCTGACGACATGATGTTGACATCCAAACATCTTGGTAATAATAATGCCATTGAATCTGCAGACGAGACGCTAGAGTATTTAGTTCAGCTTATAAACTAAATACGAAGACTTGAACATCATCCACTCAGAGGTGAACAATCGTTGCTTGTTTTGCAAATAGGCGTATGTAGGCCTAATCCGCAAACAGAGTGACCTATGAGGATTGAGGATAGGTCCGAGCATTGATCCCTGGGATATAGAGCCTATACGCTGCAATATTATGATAAAGGCCCTACAGAATCTTCAATTCAAAATACTTAGGCTATTGTTTTTCTAGGTGCCTGAAAGTGTTCTCCGAGCCTTCAAATTAATAAGCGAATCTTTTCTCTCACCCGTTTCAAGTTTTAACTATGGCATGTGCTATACTCACCAGACAATGTTTCTTCCCCGTGTCTTTCACTGACGACATCCAACGGTGTGTCGTCGCTACGTTCGTCCGGGCTTTATATACATGAGAGGGCTCATGTAAAATTCATTGATAGCGAACCAAACTGGGATCAAATTACGTCCGTTCGAGACAACTCACAGACGAAGCTTTTCAACACAATGGATTTATGACACGATAAGGACAATATGAAAAGTCAAAGAATAATATCATTAGGCCCGTCAAATATTCAGCGCACTTTTAAGGTTCATAAAATAGCATCCATATCTCCAAAGTCCTTAAACGCAATGCAGAATCAATAGGCCTACAATTGAATGCATTGGCTGGCTGTTCAGTTAAACTTTTAAAACACAAAATTAATTGTTTTGCACGAGGAAAGATGGTTTGTTCAGCGCAATGAGTAACCAATTCAATTGAGAGCTTTGGGCTGAACTGAATCAATTTTTAAACACTGAATTAATTTTTTTGCACACATAAAGTTGGCGTGTTCCGTTTCGAGTTTGTGGAAGATATGCAGTATGTTTTTTAACATCATAACAAAGATTCCAATACTGGACCATGGCAGTTCTCGCCCGAGGGCTATAGAGGTTCCAGTCCATCCGCCATCTGAGATGATGGGAAGGGACAGTAGAGAGGAGTTTGCGCATTGTGGCATAAAGATATTATTTAGGAGCATGTAGGCCTAATGTAGGCCCTAAGTCTCTGAAATCAAACACCTTTCAATGCCTGCCAACCATCTACCGTGCACCAACTAGCCAGATATATTAAATAGATCTAAGCATCTAATATTGAGTCATAGAAATGGGACACGAATCGAATTAAGATGACTTCCGCGAAGTGTCTCTTTAAAAATATAACAAATAACTCAGTGATTGTTGCTTCTCTTGGTGTTTTTATTGCATTGATGTCAATATTGTATTCAAACAACTAACAGATCCGCACTTAATTAATTAACAACGACGCAATTATTTCGTATCGAAACTTTGGCCGATGCTTTTGTCCGATGAATTCAAGCCTTTAGCTCTCTTTTTCAAATTGCCAGAAAGTTCACGGAGAATCATGTTGTATTTGAAACTTAAAACTGGTTGGACTTAATCTGTCGCGACCCCCGTTTTCGGAAACTGCCAGGTGTTTCCAAACGAGGTGCCACGCTGTTGGAGCGGCGTCCGTGAATTGAGGGGAACCGAAGATAATGCGAAATAAGCAGGGTCAGCAGTTTCTACGGTATGCGCCAGGGCAGAGTCAATTCCTGATTGGCCGTAAGGGAGGGTAGCTTCCACCACTTCAGGCCGGGGTTGTCTTACACAGGTACCAAGGATAGCTCGAGTGGAAGGGACATACATCTCAGCGGCTCTCGGTCTGAGAGCAACGACTTCATTTGCATAAAGGTCGTCAGGGTTCGAATCCGCTCCAACAGGTTTTTGGATCCCCCTTTCCTTTAGTGATGTTACCACTTCCCTTAGCCGTTCCGAAACTACCTCACCTTCCTTCGAAGAAGGGATAAACTGACCCGGGCGTTCATGCAATTGACTTATCTCGTTATTTAAGTGCTCTATTTGAGAATCATGGCGCTCCATAAATTCTGCTAGTGTGCCTGTGAAGGACTGTAGAAGTTCAACGACTCCTGTTTTACTCATCCCCTCGGGGTCATTATCATCCGGGGTTTCTCCTTCCTCATTCTCTTCCCTATTCTCCTCCACCTCGTCTTCATAAGATACCTCGGACATTTCAGGGTTATCTTAAGTCAAAGATATTCAATACTCGTTTAGATTATTTAATTAAGCAAACGTATCTTAACTGCAGTTGACAAACTTTGTCAATGTTTAACAATAGTTGAAATTAAAAGCAACGTTCTCGTACGCTGTTCAATATTCACTATTCAGAGTCTGTTCCGTAAGATTTAACTGCACGACTTAATTATTACACGTTTCTAATACACGTTCTAACTTTACTCTGATTATTTAAGTAAAACACTTTAGGCTTATGAAGGTTAAATCTTATATCAGTTTTACAGGCGCGTTTCTCTTCTGAAAGAATTGTTCATTATTATCTAATCAATTTATACTCAATCAATTATCTAATTAATTATTGCACACGATCCATTCGTTGCTAATTATCTATCAACACTGCACACAGCCAAAGTATTATTCACAGATTATACTTATTCAATTTCCTCGGTTAAGAAATCAGATAAAAACCACAGAGATACTTCTCTACCCCTCCAGTAATTGTTATCGCAGCGATCGGCAATGACGACAATGGCGGTCACAAGGAATCGTCTACCAGAGAAGTTACCACGGAAGAATTTCGGTTCTATTTCGTCGACAATTTAGCGTAAAAACTTCCTCCAGACTCTACGGTCTTAACCAGAAGTATCTTCAATATCTCGTTCGTCCGTTGAATTATTAAACGAATTATTTCAATGAAATTTCTGTCAGAATTCTTCTTATTTTTATCAACAATTTCGTCGGCACGAGCACGGAGATGTTGCACCCTCGAAACCTTTCCTCCGTCTGCCGATCTAGCTGTTTCCAGCCAACCAGAGACGACGTCACGTGACTCGTGAGAGTCCCGTGACCGAGGAGGTCCAATCAAAACGGTTGCGTTGCCGCCGATCTAAAAATAGAGTGTCGCAATGCAATATTCTCCGCTAAAAAGGATTACTGCTCCGGTGGTCAGTTCCAAAAAGGGGTTAAACTCCGAGGACCGCTCGCAAATTTAGCAAGGCCGCGAATCTAGGCCGCAAATCGTTTTAGGCCGCAAATTTATAATTAACGATCGGAATTTCCACGATCGTTACACTTCCCCCCACTTAGTCCGAATTTTTCCACCATAGAGGAAAATTTATCAGCTCCTGCTGATCATAACCGAGAAACATTATGCACACGGTACCGTAGAGGATACCATAATGTAAACAATAACCGAACATCAACACAATCAACTAAAGAGAGTTCGCTAAATCACATCAACTGCGATTACAATATGGCTAGAGATGTACCACCTCTCAAGTATATATCACAAAACTTTGCAAGTTATTACACAACTAAGAATTCGCAAAAGGGATATCTCTAAACGAAACGCATGAACACACAACAGCTTCTATCACAATTGCAGCGAGTGATTCTACTATCAGTTACATCTTAAGCGGTACGAGGTGGCAGCAGCAACTGATCAAGGATAATAGCAAAGCACGACAGGTTAATCAACATTCATAGTACTGTAATCATTATTTTTCATCTAATACCATCACTTGCTCGGGACCACTTACAAGGATAAATAAATGTCTTCCTAAACACTAAAAGGTCATGTCCCGGCACCATATTCAGTAATATTATCAATTAAACAGCACAACATATCAAAGCATATCAAGAGCTACAGCACAGGACATCCTAAATGTCAAAGCAAACATTTATCCCATCACTCCGACAATTCATTTGCACACAGCATCATCAAATTCTGTTCCTAACCAGTCAGACCACACTACTGCTCACGTATTACCCAGGGTTAGAAATCGACAACAAGTTTGAGCTAATGCTGTATTCCATTTACACACCCTTTCAGATACCACATACAACCACCAACGATTGCAACAAACTACTTTCTGTGCATTCATAAACATGGGCAGTCAGCACATCATCACAGGCAGAACACATTACACTTGGGCTGAGACTACTAAACAAAGGCTTTCTGTTTAGCTAAGCATTATCAATACGCACTAGGGCGGCATTATCCTCGACCTATGCAATAGTTTCTCCACGTCCCCCTTCCAAGACGGAGTACAACAGAGCAGACCACCCGAGGCAAGTTAAACAAAGAGATTTACTGTTTAGTAAAACATACCCAAGAAACTAACGGGTTTCTCCCTGACCTAAGCTATGACCTCTCCACGTCTACCTTACAAGACGGAGTACAACAGAGCAGAACAGTAACGCTAACTAGTAAACGAAAGGATTTACTGCTTAGTAAAGCATACCAAAGAAACTAGGCCGTCTACAGCTCACAACTCTAAACACCAGGTCATCTGTCTCACCTCTCATATAATCTAAACCGACTGCGGGGACATTAGACTACTTACAAGTCTACAATCTGTCTTACACACAAACTACTCGGAACTTACACATCACACAGACATACTAGTTCTTTTCAGACATTCAACCCATACAACTCACTAGTCAACATCCAAAGACTGTGTCCACTAACTGCTACAAAGCTCAAGCTACTCGTAATTCAATATGCTAAATAATACCCTACTAACTTTTATGATTATGCACATTCAACTTTAAAGTACATAGAAAACAGTTGCCTTTCTTTCTGTGGCAACAGCAACAGAATTGCAATGCAATAAAACGACAAGTATCAATAATCTTATCCTTAACCACTATTATCATATACATATCAACGAACATAAATAATACTGAACCACAGTGTATCATCATACATCAACTAAGGAAGAGGGGACTCGACCCTCTGATCTATTACCCCGTCGCCATTATGCGACTCACATCAGCATTTCCACAATCATACTTCATTTACAATAACTACTAATGCGAGCGCTGCATAAAAATTTAAATATACACAACAAACACAAACAACTTAACTAACAGCCCATCACATTACATCACGTTACCTCCTTTACACGGGCCCATTCCCATGGTTCCTAGTGGGACTCGAGCGCTGTATAAACCTTCTTGCAAATTCACAATTATCTTGCACATGTTTAATCGGTACAGCCACAAAATCATCTTTATTCAACACAACATCAGCAATTTGCATATTCTCTAAAACTAGACTAATCGGCTGATGATTCTGGGTGACTCCAGTGCTTTCGCTCTCGCCGGCTCGATGAGCGGAGAGGACGAATGGAGGATGCACATCCCAATCTCGTTGATGCTGGGCTACCACCTTGGCAGCAGAGACTTGGAGCGAAGATCCCGTAGAGGAAGTTTCTGGCGTCGCAGATTCCGGTTGTTTCTCCACATCTTCCTGAAGATGGATTCCTTCCAGGCGATGAATTCGTTCGAAGTTTCTTTTCTCCTTCTCACCATCTGATGCAGCCAGAGGGTCACGAGTTACTACGATTCTTCTGCACAGTCTGGAGCGAGGTTTGCAATGAACTGAGAACTTGTGCTCCCCCACCAGAACCCAGTTATGACCCACATGCCATAAAACGTTTTCGTCCTTCATCCACGAGAGACCCAGAATTAGTTCGGAAACCTGTTCAGTCACCAAACAGGGTATCTCGAATGGTCGGCCTTCAATCTGCAACTTCAGTTTCGTTTCGCCGAGTACACGGATGGCTGAACCGTTTGCTGCTAACAGGGATTGCTTAGAGTGCTGGATTTTGGCAGGGTCTACCAACGAAGCAGGGCACAGAGTCATTTCACACCCCGAGTCCAGCAGCCCCAGCAAATGTTTACCTTTTATGGTTACTGAAAGGTAAGCGTCATTTCGTCCCTTCACATGTCTCGCATTGTTCACCGTGTTCGATTCTGGTTCCTGTTCTTGTTCTCTCTGCCATGTGTTGTCTGTCCTGCTAGGGCAAACTCGAGAAAGGTGCCCGGGTTGATTACACTCGTAGCAGCGTCTGTTGTCTCGGGCTTCTCCTTGGAACCGGTTATTTGGACGGCGATCCCCCGGTTGATTCCTGAAGCCATTGTTCTCCTTTGGTTGAAACGGTCGTCGCGGTTGCCACTGTCGAAATTGTCCATCAGCAGAGGTAGTATTCGGTTGCGGGGACCACTTCTGAAGCATTTCTTCCATCTTCCGGGTCATCTGTTCTTGAAGTCGGTTCAGCTTTTCGTCAAGGTCAAGTTCGGTTTCCTTCACATTCGAAATGCGCCCAGGACGACGATCACGACGATCGGCAGCGTCTTCATCCGACCAGCGATAGCCTTCCAGTCTCATGGCGATTTTGTAGGCGTTGTCTAAGGTGGCTGGTTCTCTTTCTCGTACCTTCAGGGCCAGATCTTTATCTCGTAGAGCATCCAGGAATGCTCTGATAGCGATGGTCTCGCTGTGCGTTGATGTTGGTCCCGGAAATGCGAGGATCATCAGTTTCCGGATATCTTGAGCCAGTGAACCAAGGTCCTCGCCCACCTTCTGACGACGAGTGTTCAATTTAGTTTGATACAGAGCAGCTTGATCGGTGCTTCCGTATCGCAGTTTCAACCTACTGACCAGATCAGCACTGGTCACCAAAGCTTCAGAGTCAAATTCGTGTAGCAGTTGATCGACAGGTTCAACGAAGGCACAGGTCAGTTGGGCCAGCTTCTCTTCTTCAGTCCATCTATTGTTCTTCGAGCATACCTCGAATTTCTTGAGGAATACTTCCACCGACGTCTTACCATTGTAGCGGTCCAGCTTCATTTGCGATTTCATTCTTCTATCTGGAAAATTTGAAGATTCAGGTTGTAGTTTCCCAGCAGGTTCTTTCTTTTCACTAGCAATTTCTTGGACTGCATTGTCGATTGTCGTAGATGAATTCTGTGGAGGTTCTCTGAGTGTCTGCAGCAGGAGGCGGAGCAGTTCTTCTTGATTGAAATTCTTACGATGCTCATCGGATCTGATTTCGCTTGCACTGTTCAGTTTCACAGCAGTAGCACTGTTCGATTTCACCACAGCGTTTATCGGAACTGTTTGTGTCGCTGACGATTGCACAGATTTATTCAGCGTCGAAATCTGTTCACCATGAGCGGATGGATCAGCGACCAGATGCTGATATGGCGTGTAAGGCATGTACGAAGGTTGACTTGCCTTCCACCGTTGATATTCGCAGCTTTGTGTCACGTGGGTTTCCGACGACAGGTTCGGTGTCGACATGAGCGGCTGACCGGAAGGAAGGGTGAGCGTAGATATTCGTGGAGCGACGCCAGAGGGCAGGAAAGGTTTTTCGGAAGCCATGACGTTGAGCGACGACGGGGAAAAGGTGGTAGCCCACGAGATGGTTGTCGTTGTCTGACCGGGATGTGCACCTCGAAGCACCAGATGATTTTCCCACAGCGATGATGGATCCCCATTATCTGAAACTAACAGTCGTGAGTTAGTACATGCTTTAACATTATTTTGCCCTAGAGCTACCGCATGGAGATCGAGTGCGAGATTCTGCAAATGCCGCATATCTTTTATTTCAGAATGCTCGCTATCAGACAGACATTTTTCAGTTAATCGATTTCTTAATTGCATTTGTTTACTCTGCATGTAATAATCGAAATCAAAACCTTCATATGCAGTTTTCATGTCATGATCATTTATCATTCGAGTGTCTACATTAGCATCATCAGTTGTAACTCGAGTGCTAAATATCACTTTTGGTCGGGCGCCATAGAAATTTTCTGGGTTATTTAGTTCATTTATTCCTCCAAGAAAAATTCTCTTTCCATCAGCACCTGCACTAATTCTGATGTCACTTGCTACACCTGAACTTATCTTAACAGGACCCTCGGTATCCGAACTCAATTCAACCCCGCTTACTCTGGTATCACTTGTTATACCAGCCCTTAGCTTCATCCCACCAATGGTACCACTTGTCGCGACCCCCGTTTTCGGAAACTGCCAGGTGTTTCCAAACGAGGTGCCACGCTGTTGGAGCGGCGTCCGTGAATTGAGGGGAACCGAAGATAATGCGAAATAAGCAGGGTCAGCAGTTTCTACGGTATGCGCCAGGGCAGAGTCAATTCCTGATTGGCCGTAAGGGAGGGTAGCTTCCACCACTTCAGGCCGGGGTTGTCTTACACAGGTACCAAGGATAGCTCGAGTGGAAGGGACATACATCTCAGCGGCTCTCGGTCTGAGAGCAACGACTTCATTTGCATAAAGGTCGTCAGGGTTCGAATCCGCTCCAACAGGTTTTTGGATCCCCCTTTCCTTTAGTGATGTTACCACTTCCCTTAGCCGTTCCGAAACTACCTCACCTTCCTTCGAAGAAGGGATAAACTGACCCGGGCGTTCATGCAATTGACTTATCTCGTTATTTAGGTGCTCTATTTGAGAATCATGGCGCTCCATAAATTCTGCTAGTGTGCCTGTGAAGGACTGTAGAAGTTCAACGACTCCTGTTTTACTCATCCCCTCGGGGTCATTATCATCCGGGGTTTCTCCTTCCTCATTCTCTTCCCTATTCTCCTCCACCTCGTCTTCATAAGATACCTCGGACATTTCAGGGTTATCTTAAGTCAAAGATATTCAATACTCGTTTAGATTATTTAATTAAGCAAACGTATCTTAACTGCAGTTGACAAACTTTGTCAATGTTTAACAATAGTTGAAATTAAAAGCAACGTTCTCGTACGCTGTTCAATATTCACTATTCAGAGTCTGTTCCGTAAGATTTAACTGCACGACTTAATTATTACACGTTTCTAATACATGTTCTAACTTTACTCTGATTATTTAAGTAAAACACTTTAGGCTTATGAAGGTTAAATCTTATATCAGTTTTACAGGCGCGTTTCTCTTCTGAAAGAATTGTTCATTATTATCTAATCAATTTATACTCAATCAATTATCTAATTAATTATTGCACACGATCCATTCGTTGCTAATTATCTATCAACACTGCACACAGCCAAAGTATTATTCACAGATTATACTTATTCAATTTCCTCGGTTAAGAAATCAGATAAAAACCACAGAGATACTTCTCTACCCCTCCAGTAATTGTTATCGCAGCGATCGGCAATGACGACAATGGCGGTCACAAGGAATCGTCTACCAGAGAAGTTACCACGGAAGAATTTCGGTTCTATTTCGTCGACAATTTAGCGTAAAAACTTCCTCCAGACTCTACGGTCTTAACCAGAAGTATCTTCAATATCTCGTTCGTCCGTTGAATTATTAAACGAATTATTTCAATGAAATTTCTGTCAGAATTCTTCTTATTTTTATCAACAATTTCGTCGGCACGAGCACGGAGATGTTGCACCCTCGAAACCTTTCCTCCGTCTGCCGATCTAGCTGTTTCCAGCCAACCAGAGACGACGTCACGTGACTCGTGAGAGTCCCGTGACCGAGGAGGTCCAATCAAAACGGTTGCGTTGCCGCCGATCTAAAAATAGAGTGTCGCAATGCAATATTCTCCGCTAAAAAGGATTACTGCTCCGGCGGTCAGTTCCAAAAAGGGGTTAAACTCCGAGGACCGCTCGCAAATTTAGCAAGGCCGCGAATCTAGGCCGCAAATCGTTTTAGGCCGCAAATTTATAATTAACGATCGGAATTTCCACGATCGTTACAAATCAGCACAGATCCTTCACATAGTAGTTCATGCAATCAGTAACCTGCAAAACAGCAGAAAATGAATTAGGCTACTACCTTAAACCTTAGTCCTTCCGCGTGCTGTGCGCACATTTGGGCAATAAAGGTCTTCCATCCTCTGTTTTGAGCAGCTCTGGCATGTCAGTCTTCCATCCGTGAGGTAGAAAATGAATACAGTCGATATAAACTAGACATGGAAAGTCATTTTAAAGTTCAAGTGCAGAATAATTAATTTGTTCGTTAGCGGTCAGCATGATGCTTCGCGTTTCTAATAAAAAAAATGTCACATACATGTCTAAGAGACAAATTATGTTTCATTTGAAGGGCCTATCACTATCATGATATAGGCCTACCCGGCATTCAATTGAATTTCTGAACGGCCTTTCATTACGAGTTAAATAGATTGGTCTACCTCTCATGCAGGAGCGGATCCAGGGGCAAATCCGGCAATGGCCCCCCATTCAGAAAATGTCCTTAGAACGTGGCCACCCCCATTAGATTTCAACAAGCTTTCAATCAATGCAGTAAGAAAAAAAGCCCATTAGGTTTCAATTGCATATTCTCCAGACATTTCAGTTAAACTACTAAAAAAAAGGTCATCAGTTTTTGGCCAGGAAAAATTGTATATATTTTAAGGCAAGTTCGACCAAATGACTATAAAAAACAAATTAAAGAAGGTCATCATTTTTTGGTGAAAGATCACCGAATTTTTCCCTACCTGAGACCCAAAATTTTGCCCCCCTGAAAATTTCTGTATCCGCCCCTGCTCTCATGCACATTTATTTGATAACCACAAACAGTCAATCAGAAACTGAGCTGTGTGGAACAATCAGCTGACAATCAAATTGGTAGCTACAGTTGCCTGCAACTAAAAGGAGTAGAAGCCATTATATAAAAAAATCGTGAATGTTTTATGTTACTAATTATATATAATCTTCGTTTAATTGAGACAAATCAGGGTGACACACCGCACCCAGTTACATGTCATGATGTCAATGCATTTTAAAAATAAACAACAAAAGTATTGTAAAAAAAGGAATTTGCAGCTTAGATTCGTCTCTGATAGCTTGCGATGTACAAGTGAAATCTGATATTTATGCTTCCACGAGGAAAATTTATAAAAATGTTATGAGGCTGTCATATTTACTTACGTGAAATAATATCCTTAATCCACCTTTCATATGACTCAACCTTGGTAAAGTATGCTTTCAACTGGCAGCTTCTGGGCACCGCTGAAGTCACTCCTCGCAAATACCACGTCCGATCGTCGGATTCTTGGCATGCCAGCGGTCCACCAGAGTCACCTAGGCAAATGTCCTTGTCGTCATCCCAAGACGTGGTGCAGATCGTGCGATCGAGGCAATCGTCCGCACTCCGCATCCATCACCGATATGGACAGCTGCATTAGTCTTTTCGACAGCGTCACCCAGCCTATAAATTCTAGATACAAAATAAATTTAAAGTATTATAGTCAAATTGTTGCAATCATGGGCGGAGTTTATCAGGGACTAGAAGGGCTATGCCCGCCCCGCCCCCCAAAGAGGGCCCAGAGTAATTTTTTGACTATGAAAATGGTATCTGGTTAGCCCTCCCCTTTCCCCCAAGAAGGTCCAGACTCAAAAACAAGGCCCAGACTCGACAAATATATTCGGGGAAAATGGGGTCTTTTTTCACAAATAAAATTTAATGACAAAAAAGGTCATCAACATTTTGGCCTGAAAAATAGTATGGTTGTTTTAGATTTCGACCAGATGACTAAAAAAGTCATCAACTTTTTGGGCCAAGAAAAACATTTCGTCGCCGCTCGATCTGGACCCAACCAAAGCCCAAGTTTTAGCCCCCCCCAAAAAAAAACCAAACCCGTAAACCAAACTCCGCCCATGGTTACAATGACAAGCGACTAGCCTGCACATATTTTTTCTTTATTTTTTCTTTGTTGCATTTGTTATAGCGCCTCATAAGCTCGCTGCTCAGAAGCGGGCCCGACTACAGTGCGAGCACTGCTGGGCCTCTTTCTTTATCCGTCTTCTCCTCTCTCACATACGTCGCTGTATGCAAGGTCGACGTGGCTTCAATGAGATGACGACAATATCCAAACATACGATTAATGACGATGGCAACTGTATGTCCACTTGTCTGACCATTTGGCCGAGCCTTCCAAGTTTCCACATCTCACCAACGAATCTTTCGGTTTACCAGGTTTCTGCTGTGGTGCGGCAGTGCTCTTAGATAGCACCGTGCTGTGTTGATTAGGTGATGCTTCTGTATATTTGCAAGAGCTCTGTGACTCTACATTGGTTGTGCAGGGATGTCGCGATCTACGTTTCTCTATACTCAGAGTGAACTCCTCATTCCTCGAGCAGGAAATGCTCTTACATAGCACCGTGCTTTCTCTGTTATTGACCCCATGGTATGGAATGGGCTTCCACTGTCTATAGGCCTACGCCTTGCGCCTAGGTTTTTCTAGAAGCGTTCCATTGCAGTCGAGGTTGGATCGGGAGCGATCCTGAGTAGACCCTTTAATGAGCGCCATGTGCATCATCATGATGAATGAATTAACGATACCTGAAAACATCATAATCATCGTCATCATCATCGTCATCATCATCGTCATCGTTACACTTTAGAAGCGAATCGCTTTCAGACGACTAATGGCTGTTACTATTTCTTAAATTTTCTTGTCATTCCAGATATAATATATCATATTATGATTAGATCAATGACTAGCTATCAAGATTGGTCACGTGAACCCATTCGGCCTTTAACAGCAGCTTGTGTCTTTGACTGAGTGATCGGTCAACACATTGACTTTCTGTTTCTATCTTACTGCCAATGCCTATTATTTCTTATGCATAGACCCTATCTTTAAGCAAATATTAGTAAACAACTTTCTATAATTATGTCCACGCATAATTGCGACTTGCCATGTGTGGTGCTACCCCATCCAGTGGCGATGCAACTTTTGTTGACTGGCAACTCTGGTAGACCGAATGGAAGACAAATTGGTTGGATGGCGTCTGTGAACTTCACGGATTTTGCTAACTTAATTAGAGCCAAGTCATAGGCAATCACTATGCGTTCATCATATTTCTCATGAACATAGTAATCTGCAATTTTTGATGAGAGTTTTGTTGACTCGAGAAGAATCTCATGCCTTCCAAGCAATACTTTACAGTCGCGCCGAATATTCATTTTGGCTGAGTTTTTCCTGCAACAAAACAATCAAGTTGACTGAGGACCTTGAAATTATAATTTTATTCAGCCTAGGATCACCTTCGATTGATCTAATCATTTGACGGATTAGACATACAATATCAAAATCAAAGTACAATGGGAGTAAACGATTAACAGAAAATTTAGCCTATTGCAAAACTACACGAGAGATGAAAAATTAAAGCAATCTGTTATGGGCAGTTCAAAGTCATCTTATTAGGATGGGGGCAAAGGGCGCAATTACATGTAGGCATAAGCACCTATGCAAGAGAACTGTTCTCTTTTCCGATATTATTAAATTTGTTATCTACGTTGATGGTGTTTATATGCTGATAATTTAGTGTCATGCATTAACTTCTTCATCCCAGTTCAACGAGAAATAAAAAAAGGCAAAGATAACTCCAATACATAAACAAGGCAGTAAATCGGATATTTCTAATTATAGACCAGTATCAGTACTAAATTAATTTTCTAAATTTTTTGAAAGGGCAATGTACAATAGACTTTTCCTTTATAACGCATAGCAAACTCTTGTACCCACTCCAACACGGATTTCAACCGGGACATTCCACGTCCATGTCTCTTCTGGACATACAAGATAAAATATCTAAAGCTATGGACAATAATGAATTCTCTATTGGTATCTTTTTAGACCTTGCTAAAGCATTTGATACTGTGGACCATAAAATTCTTACTGCAAAATTAGAACACTATGGAATAAGGGATCTGGCTCTGGACTGGTTTAAAAGCTACTTGAACAGTCGTTATCAACAAGTCCTGTGCAATGGTAGCCTCTCTGATCTTAAACTAATTTTTTTGGTGTACCTCAAGGATCCATACTTGGGCCTCTGTTATTTTTAATCTACATCAACGACCTACCTAACTCCACGACTCTTCTACACTATATTCTCTTTGCAGATGACACTAATGCCTTCATAACTCATGCTTCATATGACTATCTAATATCACTTGTTAATGAGGAATTGGCCCTAGCCAATGATTGGTTTAGGGCAAATAAGTTGTCACTAAATTTGTCAAAAACTAACTATATTTTATTTAGAACCTCTAAAAAAGTAATTCCAAATTCGAACAGGGAAATTAAAATTGATGACACAATAATTCCTTCTGTTTCATCAACAAAATTTCTTGGAGTTCACATAGATCAGCATTTAAAATGGGACACACATATTCTAGAAATTACTAAGAAAGTCTCAAAAAACATAGGAATACTCAGAAGGATATCTTATTTGCTTCCACCACATGTACTGCGACAGTTATATTCTACATTAATCCATCCCTACTTAACGTACTGCAATTTCATCTGGACTTCCACCTATGACACCCACTTGACCAGTCTTATAACACTCCAGAAGAGGGCCATAAGAATTATCACTAAGTCTCCATACACTGCCCATACAAAGCCTCTATTTTTAGAACTTAATCTCTTAAATATAACCGAAATTAGAACAGCTCAGACCTTGGAATTTATGTATAAATTTAATAACAACCTGCTACCTTCTGCCTTTTTAGACTATTTTCCTACAATCAAACACACTCATCTTACTAGAAGTAATAGTGAATACATAAGTGATTATCCAAGAACTAATATAGGCCTACGAAAATTCTCCATGAAATATCAAGGTCCACGAATATGGAATAATTTACCAACAACTTTGAGAACTGCTAAACCTTTATTTCACTTTAAACAATTAATCAGAGCACACATTGCAAAAAAGGATGTATGTCTCTAGTAAATAGACGTGAACTGTCGTTTTATTCTTTTCTTTTCTTTTTCTTTTTGTATTATTTGTGCACTAGAATTTTATATAATCTTCCAGCACTGATTGCTGACCTCCCAACATTTTATCTGGTTAATTTTGAAGCTGAAAGTAGGGCCCCTACCTAGCGGGATTTTTTTTCCCTTCAGGAATACCCTTTGTATTCCAAAAATTGTAAATTGCATTGATTTGACTATGTTCCGTTATCACATTTGTTGTTTAAGTTTACTGTTTAAAAAAAAACAGAACTGCATATGATTGATTTGGGAGCAATAAAGAGTTATATATGTCAACATTCTAAAAACGATTTTATAGATTGGCAAACAGAACAAATCCATTATCATGTTGATTATAAGAATAATTATTGTTGTTAACTTACACACAGTGTGCAGCAGTTATAACCCACTTGTCCGAGATGATACTTCCACCACAGCTTGTAGGCGTACTGCTCTGGTCGTTTTCACACACAATGTAGACCTGCCAAGGCCAGGAATGAGGTTTGGCCTCAACGCCTCCAACTATTCGGTCTGCTTTAGGAGCAACCGCCGAAATGCCGCATTTCATTCCTAAAAAAACCGTGCTTCATTTTGATGTGGTAGACTCTGTGACGCTTATGTAATAAAGGGTCAACCAAATATGGGGGAGGCAGTAAGAGGGAAACTCGTTTTACAATTCCAATATTCCTGGCAATTTAGGAAGAAATAGCTTTAATGTGATCTTTCTAAGAGAAATGCTGATCTAACATAACACTTGAAATTCGGCTTTCGTTGATGCCACTTGATTAATGGGATTAGGCCTACCATCAATGCACAAGGCACTTAGCCTACATTTAAATAGCCAGAAATATTACGACAACCGCCCTTACAACTTTTTTTATAAATTGAAAACATCATTTTTAAATCGCTAACCTTTAAAAAGATTTTGTCGTTCCTAAAATGAAGACAACACGAATATTTAACATCAGACATGTCTAATTAAAATGTAGGTTTACAGGCATCATGCAAAAGTGCATGCAATTAGAGCCTACACGTCGACCAAAAGAAATGAATCAAAATGTCATCGTCTTAAAATCTCTTTATTACGAGGCAACAAGTTACTGTAATATCATACGAGTAATGACAAATTATTGCTAAACAAATTATTGCTAAACAAATTATTGTGCACTTGCTTTGCCAATCTGTTTATTTAGGCTTATTTTGTTACGGTAAGATTAGAGTTTCATTTACTAATATCACACATATTATCATCAGAGTCTATCGACATACACACTCACCTTTGCTTTTGAATTCCGTCCTGTAGTTTTTTGCGTTTGTAATTCAATAGCACATGCAACTGAGGTGCAGAGAATGACAAGAATGACCGATGTGTTCACCGATCCCATTATCAAACTACTAAAGAAAACGTGAATGAGAAAGCATCTGTACTCGTGGCAATACCGCTAGGGCAACATCAAATGAAAACTTATGTAGACCTACGCTCTGCTTCAGAAAGAGAGATTCATTTCTCAACCTTAGTATTTGCTTCTATTTTTATCCACGACATCCAGACGTTTTCTTGTATGCTTTTTAGACCTTGCCAGATTACTTTTGTCAAACTCTGCTCAAATTTCCTTTTTATCTGTTCTATTTCCCATGAGAGACAATGTAACAGATCGATTGTGTAAGCCTATAGATTCTGCTCACTTAAATTTGTACTTCTCATTCGTCTGTGTTCAACCTTATTTTGGAATGAACTGCGACCTGCATGTGAATAGCGGCTTCACAACCGAGAAACCTCCATTTGATAAGTAATATGTCGTCTAGGCCTATATTATAATGAAAAATACCTTTAAGAAATCTTCAATTCAAAAACCACTTGTATCATTACTTGTTTGTAGATCTTTCTCTGAGGCCGCAAATAAATCATCGGACGTATTATTTTACCTAGACCTTAAATCTCAAGTGTGTGATGTTTGCTAAAACTATATAGGCCTAGGTCTACTACACTTCCAAGTAGCGGCTTGTAGGCTACCATGTGTTCTTTACTTACAACACCAGTCCTGGCGACTGTGGCTAGTCGGTTCACAGACGAAATGTTTTCAGCACAATAATTGATTTTCAGATCAGAAATAATAATATTATGACAAGACAAAGAATATTCAAATGCATGAAATAATATTATTATGCAGTGCATTTTCGAAAGTAATAAAAAGACATTCATATCTGGGAAGTCCTCTAATGCAATGCATGATCAAAACATTTTAATGTCTTAATGTAAAGTGAATTAGATGTAAAACATTGAATTTAGTCCATTACAAGTGCCAATAATTAAAATTGCTGTTTTCGGCTTCGTGTGTGCTTAAGATATGCAACTGCATATCCGTGTACTTAGGCATTTCTAATTTCGCAAGAGCAGTCTATGAATTGCTAGATACTCGGAATATGGCAAAGAGTGAGACTAGTAGCCGCATAATCCATGATTGCAATGAGTCATGAGCGCCAAATGCTAGAGAACTGAATGTTGAACTGCGTAGGCTATCTCTTTGAATTAATACGTTTATGATGAGGAATCTGTCGGCCTATATACGCCTAACTGACCTAAGCTTGTGATTTTTTTCTGCCGGACTCCCAAGCAGCCTGTTTAATCCTTTCTGTTGATGTGCGTTTCCACTCCTCTTGACCGACAAGGAATCGGGCTCTCTCTTTGCTAAGTATTTCCTTTGCTAGTCATATGACGTCCTGTGTTTTTGCGGATTATATACTTTACTTATAACGGACACGATTCAAAACGAGGTGATCTGTTTGTCGATCGCAGTAATCCAAAGTGATCATTCGTCCGCGTTAAAATGAATAAAATAAGCGGGATAATAAATAGCATAGCCTAGTCCTACATTCGATGATTTCTGATCTGTGCCTATTATAATATGCTTTGATGCATGCAACAATCAACAGGCTTACACCAGTGTTGTTGTGATTTCATGAGTAATAAATTTTTCATTGCCGTAGCATTCGGTAGATGAACATAATAATTAAGTAGGAAGTAATCAAGCAACCCATTCATTAGCAGAGCATCCAGGATGGCTGGAAGAGTCATTTTGGCTGCGGATTATTTTGACAATGTCGTGTAAGTATCCAAGTAGAAGCAGCCTATGCTATAATAGCTAGTTAATGGAGGAAGTCAAGCCGTGCCGTAACAAGCTGCGCATCAGTGCACGTTAGTAAATAATTATGTCAACTAGACGTTAGTAATCTGGCTATATCGCAGCTATGCAGGAGTACATGTAAAGTTGATAAATAGGTCTACAATCATGACAAAGGTCCCGTGGAGTCATCGATGGTGTGCAAAGGTAGGCTACTGATCCAGCAGGATACCAAAATTACGAGCCGTAGATATCAGGTTGTAATTAGAGACTTTAATAGCCACGTCATAATAGCTTATGTTTGACACCCTGCATCCTGTTATCCAGCAAAATGAATTTTGTCTTTACGTATAATTATTGACCCAAACGATGCGACGTGTTCAGTGCACCAACCGTCACGAACCGTGGTTCGAAAGTTGAAGCAGCATTTGCGGGTCTGCAGTGGATATAGTCAGGCCCGCCGAGATGGGGGGGCAGGGGGGTGCTCTGCCCAGGGGCCCGGCGACATTTAGGGGCTTGGAGGGGGCCCGGGCTACACTGTTTATAAACATTTTCATATGCTGATTACGTGGGGCGGGCCCAACCTATAATCACTTATGTGACTTAGCCTATAGAAAGCTTAGGAGTTAGCCTATGCCGTTTTGAATAATAGCCTAATATTACTATCACATAAGTAGGCTACAACTGTTTAAGCTTCAACTTTCAAGCAACTGCATGTCCATTACCTTATAAGCCTAACTAGGCCTAATCAGCTTTTTTCCAAAGGACACGCTCACTTCTGTCTCAAAACGCTCTTCTGCTAATTATTATACGTTGTCTGATTTCAAAAGAAGACAAATCAGAGCCAGTAAATCACTCTTACGCCCGTTGATTCGAGTGAATTAAAAGTTCATGATGATCATAGCCGAATGGATCATAGATGAGAATGAAATTTGGGGTGTGGCATCATAATTCCAGAAGATGACATTATAAATTAAACTTACGAAAATCCTGAAATCAGCCTACAGAAACTGTAAAATGCTTGGTTTTTATGTTGGCACTGCCTCCAGGACCCTTGTCTACACAAACGATTGAGACCGTATAGAATTACTAGGCTACAACATAAGAAACAGTCCTCCAAGACATCCGGACAATTTACCTGGCGATAAAACGAGCATTTTCGAAGTGCACTTTAAAGGTTCCCAGACAAAAATCACAAAATGGTTAGCCTACCAGGATATCATAAACGCTTTTGATGAAGTCAAATTCGGAAAAAGTTGCTTTTTGATTAGACCACCATATCATAATTTTTTGTTTGAAAATTAAATTCTTAACATTTTAAGAACTGATTGGAATCGTATATGTATGCATTATTGTAGGCCTACATCCGCACCCGCACTTTTGCTATTTCTATTTGTTTTTTATGTGAAAAGTTGCTATAAAAAGTCTAATGACAGTTTAGGGCCCGTGACTTCCCTTCCCTGGGGCCCGGAATTTCTGTCGGCGGGCCTGGATATAGTGGCTGCAATGCGCTGCATACCATCTTCACATAACTGGGTTCCACTCTCTGCCAGAAGTTTTGAAGCCCATGGGTATAAACAGATACTGAATTGTAGGTTATTTACGCATTTGTAAAGCGCCTCTAGTAGTGTGAGACAATCAGAAGTTCTCTCAGTGCGCATGGTTCAATGAGAAGAAACAGGTTTTGAGAGGAGACAGGGAAGAGTAGAGAGTGCCAGAAAGATTAATCTGTAGTGCGAACAGCAAGGAAAAAGTGCATTCCAAAGGGAATTTCCAATAATAGGGTCTATGTCATGGAAGTCAGAAGTTTGCTCTGTCGTATTTTAGCACTAGCAGACGTGGCTTATGTTTAGACCTCGATGTTCCGGGGGCTTGGTGATCAGCAGCTTATCTTTACACACAAATCACCTCACTCGTAGTTTTGACCGAAAAAAACCCACGTAGGAGGTATAATATTGTTTTCGGCATTTGTGAAACGAACACGTAGCCTACTTCGCCGAAAAACAAAATTAATACAATGGTTAATTGCCCCAATTGTTGGCCTACTTTTTATTACTCGAGCGTCAATATTGAATTCAAACAACCCAGAAATCCGCTCTTAACAGCGTGTAGATTAATTATTTTATTGAAACTTTGTCAGATTCATTTTGTCCGATTAAATCAAACTTCTTGCCATCATTTGCAAGAAAGTCCTCGATGAAATAATTATATTGTGCTTAAAACTAATAATCAGCATATAGTCTTCTCAGAGCAATTCTCTCGGTCAGTTCCCTGCAACAGAACAGAAAGTTAACATTTCTCATGCAATTATTATAAATTAAAATCCTCGCATTCGATTTAAGCTAAATATGGAAAATAAATATATATACATTTCAAGTGAGGTAGCCTAAACTTAACTTTGGTCGTTAATTACAAGACATTTAGCGTTTTTGTTAATATTAAAACATTGTCTCATAATTATCATAAAAGACAAAATTAGCCTATTTCTTTATCAATAGCCTGATAATTATCTTTAAAAAAATGAAACTTTCCAATAGTTTGTAATTATTTTTCTCGCAAAGTTACGCACCGATTGTTTTGAAAATTTACCGAAACCGTCCATTCCAATAGGACCGTGTTTTAAGATGCTTTTTTCGCGAATAAACGCAATCTTATCCACAAAAAGTGAACTTTGCAATCCGTTCGACCGCCATTTGCAAATTCAACAAAACCGCAGGGTTGCCAGATTTCCCAAACGTTTTGTCCCAAAATCACGTTGTAAAGGCGCCCAAAAGTCGCGAGATTTTGGAAAAGCAAAATTACGTTGTAAAGTCGCCCAAAAGTCGCGAATGACCAACTTTATCGCTGTGGGGAAGGAACGGTGTGAGGGATGAAAGAAAGAATAGGGAGCGGGACGAAGAGGGATGGGAGGGACCGGTGGGGAGGGATGGAGAAGGCAGGGATGCAGAAGGAGGGAGAGGACGAGAATGGCCGGGACTGGGAGCGGGAAAGGGAGGAGGAGGGGATGGGGAGGAGGAGGGGATGGGGAGGAGGGAGAGGAAGTTTAGGTAGGAACGGATGGTTGGACGCTCTTTTCAGCAACAGCAACGCGTGGCCGGGTACAGCTAGTAATATAATATATTATGCAACCCAACAGCTGAACGGCCTTATATCAGGAGCTAAATGAAGCTAGGGCCTACTTCTCAACGCAGTTGTATTGGGATCGTCATCCAAAAAGAGATGGAATACATTCAGTCAATAAACGGGTTAGCGGTCAATTTATGGTTTCCACGACCGAGAAAGAACGGCGCTGCTTAATAGCCAAGCGAGCCCGAGGGACCAGAAGCGAGCCCCTAACGGCCTAACCGAAGAGCGAAGTAAATTTGTAAGTTTGTAAGTTATTGATTTGGAACTTCGATATGAACCAATCGATTCATCGTTGATTGATTGCAATATCTTTGTTTGCGATTTGCGATGTATAAGAGAAATGCTTCTAAAGCATAATTGATGAAAAAAATACTGACGACGTCACGTTTTGCTTACCTGAAGTAATGTTCTTAATCCACTTTTCAAAATAAGCAACCTTGGTAAAAATTCCATATGAATTGTTGCAGTACGTTGGCCCACGCGCGGTCAGTCCTCGCACATACCACTTCTGGTTGGGTTCTTTGCATGCCAGTGGCCCACCAGAGTCACCGTTGCAAATGTCCTTGCGCATGTCCCACGTCGTGGCGCAGAAACTTCGATCAGGGAAATAACCTTTAGATGGACAATGTCCTTTATCAATCACATCCATTGAAAGCTGCATTAATCCACCTTCAAGAAAGCCATCCCCTTTATAAAAATCAATTTTGAAACTGTCAATTTAGAGCACAATTTCAAAAATCATTCTACTCTGGAAATTCGTCATATATAGGTCTAGTTTTAACTAAATTGATTGAGATACCCCTCCCTCAATCAATGTCGAAATCTGCTAAGTTAGTCAGTTGGTCCTTATCGTTAGGACCTACAAAATGTTTGACATTCTGTCGAACTACAAGAAAGGCAAACTGAATATAGTAGCTGATTGTTTATCTAGATTGTAGTGTAAGATATTTTGTGATACCTTGGCGTAAGAATTGTTTGCATTGTTTTAATTAAGGCACGTTCGCTAATTTTTAAAGGGTTCACCGACAACTGGTTCAACGAAAACTGGTTCAGGGACAATTAATTCACCGACAACTGGTTCACGACAAATGGTGCAGGACATTATTAATGGCTCACCGGCAGATGGCGAATCGAAGCCAAATGACGGTTCCTTATAGGTGAAATAGAAGCTGGATTGACAAAAATAGACTCGTGAGAAATGGAAGCCGGATTAATGATAAAGCGTTTGAGAAATGGAAGCTGGATGCATGTTGAAATACATGAATGAAAATCATCGATCCAGCTTCTATTTAGGCACTCTATTCATATAAATCCAGGCTCTATTTCAGATATAAAAAATACCATTATCCAGCTTCCATTTCACGAGCGTTTTTCATCAATCAAGTTCCAATTTAAGGAAGAACATTTTCATCAATCCAGCTCCAGTTTTAATTTCCACACATCTTACCTACGCGATCCGAATTGCTTAACATTTTTTTAATTTTCACACTGTAATGGTGGTGTTGTTGGTGTTGGTAGAGGTGGTTGTGATAGTGTTGGTGATGGTGGTAATGGTGGTGGTAATGGTAGTGGTAATGGTAGTGGTAATGGTGGTGGAAATGATGATGGTGGTGGTGGTTGTTGGGGTGGTTGTGATGATGACGTTGATGATGATGTTGATGATGATGATGATGATGATGATGATGATGAAAATGATGATGATGATGATGATGATGGTTACGACGATGATGATGATGATGATGATGATGATGATGATGATGATGATGATGATGATGATGATGATGATGATGATGATGATGATGATGATGATGATGATGATGATGATGGCTAAAGTCATACCTCTGTATAAATCAGGTGAAAGACACAAAATAAATAACTATCGACCCATCTCTATACTTCCATTTTTTTCCAAATTCTTTGAAAGGATCATGTATAACAGATTGATGGATTATTTCCTTAAAATGAATGTACTATCACCTAATCAATACGGCTTCCAAAAACAACATTCCACATATATGGCACTCCTGGAAATACAATGTAAAATCTTAGAATCTATGGATAACCGAGAACTTTCTCTAGGAATATTTTTTGATCTATCCAAGGCCTTTGATACTGTAAACCACAAAATTTTATTAAAAAAACTTGAACACTATGGTATCAGAGGTGTAAGTAAGGCATGGATTTCTGATTTTCTTCACAACAGATCACAACATGTTTATTTTAAAGGTCATTTATCTGTTGGTAAACCCATCAGTTGTGGCGTACCTCAGGGTTCAATTCTGGGGCCATTATTATTTCTAATATATGTAAATGACCTGACGACTACTTCCAAAGTGTTTCACTATATATTGTTTGCTGATGACACGAATGCCTTTATATCTGATAAGTCAATAGAATCATTGTTTGAAAGAGCTAATCATGAGCTCATCACCATTTCTTCCTGGTTTAGAGCTAACAAATTATCGCTTAATATTGATAAAACAAACTTTATTCTTTTTGGATCCCGCCGTAAACTAACGCCAGTGTGTGATTACAGATCGACAATGGATGGTCAAATGATTATGCCGACTGAATCGTGTAAATTTTTAGGTGTGTATCTGGACCAGCACCTCACCTGGAAAGAACACATTAAGCAGATATCTAAAAAAATAGCAAAAAATATTAGCGTGCTATCAAGAATCCGTCACTGTCTCTCTCAAGCTACATTACAAGGCTTATACTATTCCTTAATTTTTCCATACTTGTCATATTGTAACATTTGCTGGGCCTCAACTTATAGTTTTTATTTAAAAAAATTGGAGAGTTTGCAAAAACGTGCCATTCGAACTATTTTCTTATTATGCTGGTCTGTCAGTACCAAACCAATTTTTCGAACCTATAACATACTACGATTATCAGATATATATAAGTTTCAAATCAGTTTGTTCATGTTTCGCTATCATCACAAATTGTTGCCTAGGACATTTGATGGTTATTTTTGTCAGGGAATTGCTGTACATAACCATTTCACTAGAACTCTGTTACACTACCGCACCGATGTTGCACATACTAGGATGAAATTATTTTCGATTAAATGTTCTGGCCCTATGATATGGAATAACCTCCCAAAATATATTACACTTATACCCACCATTAACATGTTTAAGAAAAAATTAAAAGACTGTTTAATCTCTGTTTACTAGATTTAAACAATTGGTCATAATTTGTTTTTTTCTTGTTTTTTGTTTTGTTTTGAAATCTGTGTGTCATTTCATTTCAGTTTGCTTTCGTTTCATGTGTAAGATGTTGTGCTTTGCACTGTTTTTTTTACAATAGCCAAATGTTATTGAGAAAGGAAGGGTCAATCCAGCCTCAGCGGGTCCATACGACCTTTTTGGATTGACCCTTTGACTTATGCACCGATCACTCGAAGGTCATTGAATTTGTACTGATTACTGCTCTTTTGTACGTGTTTGATGCTTTGTCAATAAACGGCTTACTTATGATGATGATGATGATGATGATGATGATGATGATGATGATGATGATGATGATGATGATGATGATGATGATGATGATGATGATGATGATGATGATGATGATGATGATGATGATGATGATGATGATGATGATGATGATGATGATGACGACGACGACGATGATGACGATGACGGTGACGATGACGACGACAACGATGACGACGGTGGGCATCTTTACGAGCACTGGACGATAAAAGTGTTTCAGAGTGTTTAAAAGTTCTTCTGTTTCCACCCATAGACATATTTAATAATCCCAAATTTAATTGCTATTCTTAATCCTACTCATAATAACAACTTGCCATATTTAGTACGACCCCATCCAATGGCGATGCAACTTTTGTTGAATGGCAGATCAGGAAGACCGAACGGAAGACAAATTGGTTGGATGGCGTATGTGAACTTCACGGGTTTTGCTAATTTAATTAGCGCAATGTCATGTCCACCATTTTTCCCTCGAACGTATTTCTCATGAACATAGTAATCAGCAATTTTTGCTAAGAGTTGGGTAGGCTCGCTATGCCGAAGGTCATGTTTTCCGAGGTATACTTCACAGTTACGCCGAATATCAGTTTTTTCTGGAAGCCTAAAAGCAAAGATCAAGTTGACTTTGAACCAATAACCATCTTAGACTGACCGACTCATATGACGGATTAATAATAATAATAATAACGATAATAATAATAATAATAATAATAATAATAATAATAATGATGATGATGATGATAATAATAATAATAATAATAATAATAATAATAATAATAATAATAATCTATATAAATAAAAATGTAACCGCGTTTGGCACGGCTTCAAAGATCTCCGAACTTTCTTCATTGATTGCTTTCGAAACTTCACCAAAACGTTCAGTTCCAACACGGCCGCGTTTGCAGAATGATTTTTGGGAAAAAGCGCAATCTTTTAAACAAAAAAAGCAACTTTGGCAATTCTACCGTTTTCAACACATACGCCTGTCGATAAGCCTTGCCTTCCAATTCGGGCGCGCTTCAAACGTTTGTTCAAATGTGTTCCGTCTATGTAGCGCATTTCAACACATCCCATTGCGGCCTTATTGCTGAAGAGTTTCATGGCGCTATCCGCGTCGCTATCGGAGAGGGACAGTGTGAGGGAGGAAAGGAGGAGAGGGAGCGGGACGAACAGGGAGGGGAGGGGGAGGGGAGAGGAATGCTCTTTTCAGCCACAGCAACGCGTGGCCGGGTTCAGCTAGTAATAATAATAATAATAATATTAATAATCACTTTGCGATGAACGACATCATATGGAGATCCCTCAAAAGAGCGGACATCCCCAGCTCGAAAGAACCCTCTGGTCTCCTTCGCAGTGACGGTAAGAGGCCAGACAGAGCGACGCTCAAACCGTGGGCTGGGGGAAAGTACCTGACCTGGGACGCGACCTGCATCCATTTTTGTGCCGCATCTTACTTACCGAAGTCATCGATGATACCTGGGAGTGCAGCTGAATTAGCCGCTTCGCGTAAAATAGCAAAATATGCAGAGCTCCCCGCCAGGGCCGTTTTAAGAAATTTTGGGGCCCTAGGCACAAACACTAATTCTAAACGTAACTACGAGTCTCATCTAGATCCCCCCTCTGGGGGGAAATCAAGGTTCCTGGGGGAAGGAGAACGAGTAGGTCTATACCCCGTCGATCGCTGAAACGCGTAGCGCCGAGTGTGGGAGGGCAAGGGGAGGAAATGTGCTTCTACCAACCAGAAAAATTTGATTTTTTACATTGCAATGGCAGCATTTTAAGCTGCCATTTTAACAAAATTTCTCAACTATTGCAGTGCTGAAATAAAATATATAATAATAGTCTAAAACTTCAATAAATATTCTTACAATTATAACAATTTCTTTATCAGTTTCCACAATGTAATGGTAGCATTGCAAGCTGTGATTCTAACAACATTACTATATTATTTCAGTGCTGATAAAAAAGAGTGGTTAAAAATTTCAATTAGTATAATTATTATTGCAATGATAATTTCTTTGCGTAGACCTATCAAGTTCTGCAACTCAGTTCTGCTGCTTCTGGACCACTACCATTGCATTATAATAATGAATAACTGCAGACAGCTGTAGGCCTAGAGTATTGCATTCATGCCTTCTATGTGCATCGTGCATATAAATTTTCAAATACAACACAATACAATGCCATTTTGTTAGACCTACTTTTGTTAATAATAATATTATAGTAGCCTATAAGCTTACTGCTGACACGGCTAGCATAGCAATATTAATTTTGTACTGAAAGTGTAAGATAAATTTTATAGTTTAACATACATTAAAGTTTGTATAACATGTTGCTAATTTGTTATGTGATGTAGTAATTATTTTTGGGTCGCCGCGGGGCCCCCCTGTTGCGCGGGGCCCTAGGCCCGTGCCTCGCGTGCCTAGGCCTTAAAACGGCTCTGCTCCCCGCAACCCACAACTTCGTGCCAATAGCTTTAGAGACATAAGGTCCAAAGGCTCAAAGGCACCGCACCCACTAATGCAGCACCGAACCCCACAATATTTATATTAAGCATATAATTATACATAGGCCTATAATATATATTTAGATTAAGAACCATACGTGCGAGATTGTTCACTTACATACAGTGTGCAGCAGTTAAAATCCACTTGTCCGAGATTATACTTCCACCACACTTTGCACCATGTGATGTATTCGTCTGAATATAATTTGTGCAATTAATGAAAACATGCCAAGACCAAGAATGTGGCCTAGCCTCAACACCTCCAACTATTCGGCCTTGATTAGGTTCTATACCGCATTTTGCTTCTGCAACACCGAAATTCATTCACATTAGATACGCTCTATAACCCCTAAACAGTGCTGGATGTTATTAAAAATAGAAAACATATTTTGCATCAGCAGCTCTATATAATTGATTTATTTACTAATTTACCTTGTTAATGAATTAATGCCTAGTTCCTCGCTCTCGCTTAGCTGCCAGGCAACGCCAAACTTTCTCGATTGTGGGAACATCCATCTGGACTGACCTCCCTTCAAAGCTGCGTTTTTTTATATCCAGCCATTCAAACTTTGTTTTGTAAATCTCTCATGTCCTTTTTTTCTCTTTTGTGGTAGCTGGGCCAAGTTTATTGAAGTGGCACTGTGTAAATCCATAGATTGATTGAATGAATGAATGAATGAATGAATGAATGAATGGTCGATGATAATGCAAAATGCAGTGATGATAACCGACAGTGTTAAAAGACAACTTCCATATGAAAGAGTCAGGATTCGCATTTGGTTCAAAAGCTTGAGGCATTGTTATATAGGGTGTCTCGATAGGTCGTGAACGATTTTGAATGCAAACAAATATATGTTATACACAATATAATGTGGAAAGTTTTATACTGGCGGATAGGTTATTCAAATGACAATGTTAATATAAAAAATTAGACCACTAGCTCACTTAATAAAAGTGTAGCGCCAATATCCGTGACGTCATCAAATTCGTGCCAAATAAACGTCAAGTTAAGCCGCAAACAATAATTGTACGACCATCATTGTTAATTCACACATAATTAATAAATACAAATTATCATTTAGTATTTAATAATGTTTCCTTTACTCTTTATTACAGCCTCAAGTCGATTAGTCATCGAGCAAATAGATTTTTCAGAGTTGTCAGAGGTAGGCCTATTGATGCCCATGCCTTACAAAGCCGACATTTTAAGGTCGTTTGGGGTTCGCTATCGGCATAAACAGTTGCCGCCATAATACTGCAAACATTTTCCATTGGTGACATATCCGGCGAATTAGGCGACCAGTCCCTCGGTGAGCTGTAGGCTATCCATTGATATTCTTGTTCAACCATTCAATTGAGGCCTTTGATGTATACATGCACGTGCACGTACCGTCTTGTTGAAATAATCCTTCGCCGTTATTACGAAACATTTTTCTGGCTGTGAACCGAGCGCATAGGCTACAGCCTACTGCACTTACCTGGAATGCGGGCTTGACCTCTTTCTCCTGTATCTCATTGATGTAATAAGTCGAAGTGACTGAAGTTTTATTTGGAATGATATGAGGTTTTGGTTATCCAACTGTTTATGCCAAACCCGAACCCCAGACACTGAACACGTTAAAACGTCGGCTTCGTAAGGCATGGACATCGATAGGCCTAGTCTACCTCTGACAACTCTGAAAAATCTACTTGGCTCGATGACTAATCGACTTGAGGCTGTAATAAAGAGTAAAGAAAACATTATTAAATACTAAATGATAATTTGTATTAATTAATTATGTGTGGATTAACAGTGATGATCGTACAATATTGTTTGCGGCTTAACTTGACGTTAATTTGGCACGAATTTGATGACGTCACGGATATTGGAGCTACAATTTTATTAAGTGAGCTAGTGATCTAATTTTTTATAATAACATTTTCATTTGAATAACCTATCCGCCAGTATAAAACTTTCCACAATATAATGTGTGTAACATATATTTGTTTGCATTCAAAATCGTTCACGACCTATCGAGACACCCTATAGTTTGTCAAATGCTGGAAGTTAGCTACATGGGTGACATTGCTGTTTAAAAAAATAATAACTGACTCACATTTTAAAATGGCTAACCTGTAGAAGGACTCTGTTGTTCCTATAATAAAAACAATATGAATAATTATTAATTCGATTGTATGTCTGAGAAAGCACTAACATCATAAAATTTACCGTCTCTCTCTCTCTCAAGAAACTACTCGCATTGTCAATCTGTTAGCAAAATTAAGTCACGGTATGATTAGAGTAGCATTTAGGCTATTTATATCGCAGTCTGTATCAATTTTTTATACTCACCTTGGCTTTCGATTTAAGACCTCGGGTTTTCGGCGATTGTGATTCAATGGCACATAAAAACGCCGCGCAGAGAATGGCAATAATGATTGAAGTTTTCAAAGCCTTCATTACCAACAGTCTGAAAAAACGCAAAATTTAAAACACCAGCGAATTTGTAAAAATAAATCCAGTGCAATTATTTCAAATAAGAGCTTCATGGCCATGGGCGGAGACTTGGTCTACAAGTTGCGAGGAACGAACGAGTGGTCAAAGGGAGGACGGGACATTTTGGGCGGACGAAGTGCCGAGTCGCCAACGAAATTTTCCTTTTTCGGCGACCAAAAATTTCTGGCGACCAATTTCCCTGTCAAAAAAATGGATGACCTTTTTTAATCGTCAAATATTTTTATTCTCAAAACCACTGCCTGCGTATGCATATTTCTTTTCTTGTATTTGGGGGACATGACGATGGACGGTTCCCCCACCACAAACATTGGGGACCGTCTGCTGTCCCTCTAATTAAGTCTCCGCCCATGTTTTTGGCTACCTGCCTAAGAAATATTAATAGTTATTCTAACTGCCATGGGCGGTGTTTATCAGGGGCTAGGGGGAGCTAAGCCCCCCTCCCCAGAAGCCCCAGATTCAACTTTTTTACCATGAAAATGGTATCCTTTTTGGGGTTAGCCCCCCTAAGAAGGCCCAGACTCGTGGTTAGCCCCTCCAAGAACGGAAACCAAACTCCGCCCATGCTAACTGCGCCTCCTTGCGTTTAATATTTACGCGGTACTTGCTTGTCCTGTAGCACATTTTGACTTTTCTTTTGTTAGTATTCGTTCAAGTGCTAGTCTTTCTCTTCATGGGCGGAGACTTAAGGGAACACGGAACGGTCCCCTCAATGAATGTGTTGGGGGACGGCCCATGTATTTGTCTTCCTCCTCCCCAATCGTTTAGTGTTACGACTAAAACAGGTCATCAAGTTTTTTACGGGAAAAATTGGTACTTTGCCTGGAAATTAAAAAAAGGTCATGAAGTTTTTACGGGAAAAATTGGTATTTCGCCTGGAAATTTCGGCCGGATGACTAAAAAAAGTCGTCAGAAATTTTGGTCTCCAAAAGTGGAAAATTTCGTCGGCGACTCAGCCATGCGTCAGCCCAAAATCTCGCGTCCCTCCTTCGGCACCACTCGTTCGCCCCCCCCCCCAAGTCTCCGCCCAAGTTTCCGCCCATGTTTCTCTTTATTCTAGTGAATCTAGTTCCATCGACTCACATGAGAGCCCAATCATCATAGTTGTCTTTTCAATGCGTTTGTGTATGCTTTGACATTGAAAGTAATTGCAAGTCGTCAATAGGCCCTAATACTGTGACTTTAGCCTACATCGGATTGATAGACCCCATGTGTTGTATTTTAGAGTTCTGTAAAGACCTTTTAAAAACGATTCACTTCTAAATAATACTAATATTATTGTGTTTTTACTTGCCTGAAAAGCGTTCTCCAAAGCCGCAAGTTAATACGTAAGCTAGATCGTGGCCTAGATTTCTTAAATTTTGAACGTGTCAATTTACTACACTATTTTTCGCTTGAGGCTATTTAGCCTAGGTTGTGGCATTCACTGAAAAACAACACTGAGTCTCGGCGGTGTATCGGTCGTACGCTCTTCCTGGTTTCTACGTTTAGGCCTGCTAGAATCAAATTCGATTGGCAGCCGCCAGCCAGACTCGGCTCAAGTCGGAGATTCCGAGTAAGCTCCATAGGCGGAGACCTGGTCCGAACTTTGGGGGGGACGGACGAGCGGCAAAAAATATTGTGACGATTAAAAAAGAATTTTTGACCACTAAAAAAGGTGTCTTCAGAAATTTCGATAGACCTAAAAAAGGTTTATTCAGTACTTTTTATGACTAAAAAGGTGTCTATAGAAATATTGATAATTAAAAAAAGTCCAGAAATTATGACGACTAAAAACAAGGTGTATAGAAATTTGACGACTAAAAAAGGTGTCTTCAGAAATTTGGACGAATAAAACAAGTTGCATAGAAATTTGGACACTAAAAAGAGGTGAAAAGGTGTCGCCAGATTTGGTGACAACTAAGAAAAGGTGTTTTCAGTAATTTTGACAGACTTAAAAAATGTTTATTCAGAAATATTAATGACTAAAAAGGTGTCTTTAGAAATACTGATGGTTAAAAAAGTCCAGAAATTTAGACGAATAAAACAAGGTGTATAAAAATTTTGACGACTAAAAAGGGTGTATTCAGAAATTTTGACGAATAAAATAAGATGTATAGAAATTTTGACAACTAAAAAAGGGTGTCTTCAGAAATTTGGACAACTAAAAAAGGTGAAAAAGTTTCAAGAAATTGTGGCAACTAAAAAAAGGTGTTTTCAGAAATTTTGACGAAAAAAAGTCAAAAAGTGTCTTCTGAAATTGTGACAACTAAAAAAAGGTGTTTTCAGAAATTTGGACAAATACGATATGGTGGTCAGAAATTTTACGCCGAAGGAACACCCCCTAAAACAAATCCTGGCCTTGTGAGGGACGAACAAGATGGGAAAGATTTGATGGAATTTAGTGAGCGAATCGAAAATTAGATGGTTTCAATGATTAAAATATTAATTGGTTGTGATTTAATTATAGATCTGAATTAAACTGATCTTATCTTGTCGAATCTACATTAGTTAAAATAAAATTAAACTCAATTCATGATTCGAGGTTTGTTCGAAGATTTGTTCAATGTTTTCTAATAATTTGATGGTTAAAATTAAGTTATTTGAATTCTAAAGTTTACTACATTTATATAGCATCATAGAGACAGACTTTAAGGGTGTCCAAGGAGGGTGTTTTCAAATAGGACCATGTATTAATACCGGTTTCTATTATGGCATCGCTCTTATTACGTTGAACAGTTTTTTTACTAATTTATTTAAAATCTCTTTTTCTAAAATTGTAACGTCGTCAGTCGCCTGCAGTGTGTTCATCAAGTGTCCATGTCCCGACACGTAACATTTGGGGGGGGACAAATACATGGGCCGTCCCCCCACCACATTCATTGGGGGGGACCGTCCCCCCTGTCCCCCCCCTATGTCTCCGCCCATGGTAAGCTCACAGACTATGCTTAGGCTATTCAATGCAAACAATATTATTTAGTTCGAAGGACAAAATAAGTGGGCTGACCGCAGAATAACTAAACATAGGAACATCAAATGGGCCTATTCAGCGCACTTCTGAGCCTCATAAAATAGCATCCATAGGTTATATTTAATACAATGCATAATCAATTCAATTGTATGCTTTGAAATGCACTCAATTCTAAAACACTGACTTAATTTTTCTGCAGCCTGCGCAAATAAACTTGCAAGGCGTATTTGAATGAGCGCTGTTGGAAGATAGCCTATGCATAATATTGTGGGGCGCGGTGGTGTAGTGGTGGCGTCGTTGCCATTGAGCCGGAAGGTTCGAGGTTCGAATCCACCTGGCCGCGTAAGGACCTTGGGCAAGTCCTTCACTCACAATTGCTCAGCGCTTCGGCGTGAAACTCCGATGCAGTGTCCGCTCTGCATCGGGAGCGCCTCTGAGTAGAGAGCTTGAAGGGGCGCTATAACAAGTGCACATACATACATAATGCTTTTGGACGTCATAATCATCATGCGCTTGCATTATTTATTAGTGTGTAACAGCAGTCTGTAGCCTAGATGTTTGATTGTTATTATTATTATTTTCATAAGTCCCTGGGAGAACTAAGTACCTCAGGGCAATAAAAAATAATAACAATAGTCTGTCACATAGATAATAATAATAATAATAATAATAATAATAATAATAATAATAATAATAATAATAATAATAATAATAAATCAAGCACGCCTCAAGGCGGTGTCTGCCCCGCACGCTGGGGACTGGTTGCTGGCGCTCCCTATCACAAGCTGCGGACTCCGGCTGGATGACGAATCGGTCAGGGTGGCGACGGGTCTACGACTGGGGGTCCCGCTTTGTGAGCCGCATGGGTGCCCTTGTGGAGCTCCGGTGTTCGCTGATGGCCACCACGGGCTTTCCTGCGGGCTGGGTCCGGGTCGTTTGCCTAGACATGCCTCGATGAATGATCTGATCTTCCGGGGCTTGATCCGAGCCGGTTATCCATCCACAAAGGAGCCGGTGGGCCTCGTGAGGACAGATGGAAAGAGACCAGATGGTCTCACCCTAATCCCATGGCGCGTCGGGCGATGTCTCATCTGGGATGCGACCGTAACGGATACCTTGGCCGTTTCCTACCTTCCGGAAACCAGTCAAACGGTCGGCGCCGCAGCTGAGAGGGCGTCGACCCGCAAACTAGACAAATACCACGAACTAGCCACGTCATACATTTTTGTCCCTTTGGCTTTCGAGACAACAGCGAAGGATTATCATTCCTCTCGGACCTGGGACGAAAGCTAAGCGCTGTAACGGGGGACCCACGGGAGACAACATTTTTGTTCCAACGAATCTCACTCATGATGCAACGCTATAATGCTGTGGCCTTTAGGGGCACTTTCGCCGACCAAGAAACAGAAGATGAGTAGGGCCGTTCCAGACTTTGATTTTATGTTAGGCGCTAGATAAGTCCCCGAGGGATCCTGTATACCTCGGGGCAAAAAAATTATAAAAAAAAAAAAAAATAATATTAATAATAATAATAATAATAATAATAATAATAATAATAATAATAATAATAATAATAATAATAATAATAATAAGGCCCGGCCTTAGGGCAAGGCGAGCGAGGCAACCGAGTCAGACCCAGAGGAGAGCTAATAACTTTTATCATCATTTAGAACAATGACTACCGCTTCTTTTGTTTATTGTTCTTTATGTGTCTGATGTTGTTTGTCGGAAATATTAAAAGGATAATAATAATAATAATAATAATAATAATAATAATAATAATAATAATAATAATAATAATAATAATACTGTTCCGGAGGACGAGGCCTGATCTTCTAAACACACAAAAACAGCTCCAAGCATAATTTCTGTAAATCCCGAGGGATCCTAGGTACCTCGGGTAAAAAAAATATAATTTAAAAAAAAAAAATAATTAAAAAAATAATAATAATAATATATAAAAAATTAATAATAATAATAATAATAATAATAATAAACAATACTACTACTAATAATAATTACTAAATAATAACTACGTTTACATCGGTGGCGTTGTCATTCGATGAACGATGATGCAAAGCGCACTTTCATCAAAGATCTTTTCACAGTAAAGAAATAACACATCTGTTATTGCCTCTATTGTTATTTTAATTGAACTCGTGCCAAATTTTTATTCAAACAACCAACTCATCCGCTCAAAGCAACGTCATGCTTAATTATTTTCTTTATCGAATCATTGCCCGATTCTTTCGCCCTGGAAAAACAAACCAAATTGCAGGAATATCCAAGATGAAATATTATGTCAGAGCTCCATACTTTAATCTGGCAGGACTTATTTGTCACCGACACTCCACGGAGCAGTTCACGTGATCAGTTAACCTGTGATAATATAATAATCAAGTATTTATTCAGCAATCAATGACGAAATAATTGGTTTATGTTTAGCCTATAGTCACGAAATTGTCGCATTAAAGATAACAGAATTATATTTCAGATGTCTAATTTTGTCTATCTATTTATTTTCATTTTAGTTATTTATTTTTCTGTACCAAAACATATATATATATAGGAAATATAATTGTAAATATATTTATAAATATTATATATATAATTGAAATCCTATACCTAATTCTGTTATCTTTAATGCCATGTTAGATAGACAACTGAAATATAATTATGTTATCTTTAATGCGACAATTTCGTGACTATAGGCTACACATGAACTGTCTTGTGCATCCAACATTATAGCATTTGCAGTTTCAACAGCTGAAAGGCATTTCATCCACGTTTGAATGGATCTACAATTCTGCATTATGCATGATGCATCTGCATTTGACATCATGAGATTCATGACCCACAACGAGATGGAATAGGGCGGACCGTCAGCCATTCAATGGGTTAGCGATTAATTTTAGGCAAATTATTGGTTGACAATAAATTGTTATCTTTTCCACTCAATTCAATTGGTCTATGATTCGAAAAAGACAGACAATAATAAATTTTCAATAAGTGACTAGTTGTATGTTATAGTTCACAGATATTTCTGCATAGGCTATGTAAGGGAGCATTAGGCTACCCGAAAGGAGCTCTCCCGCTATATATAGGGTCCATAGATCAATACCAAAACATAGCCTATTCACGACAATAACATCGTGCTATTTTAAAAAGATAAAACGGCGGTAGCTGGGGAATCCTACTAGCAGTTGCCACTATCTTAGTTAAAGTTAATATTAATTTTACGCATCAGAGAGAAAACTTGATAAAGGGAATGGCGACATCATGTTTTACTTAGACCCTATACCTGAAGTAATTTTCTTAATCCAGTCTTCAAAGGAAGCGACCTTGGTGAAAACTGCCCATAAAGTGCAGTCTGCTGGGCCCCAAGAAAGAGCGCCTCGCAAATACCACTTGCCGTCGTCTTCTTGGCATGCCAGTGGCCCACCTGAGTCACCTTCGCAAACATCTTTTTGGACATCCCACGACGTCGTGCAAATGATGCTATTGGTGGGACGTGGACGCAACCTTTCGCAAACTCCAACCTCTATCGCCATTGACAACTGCACGAGTCTTTGCGTGGGTGTGTACCTGGCTGTCAAAACAAATTTATTTTAATAATTGCAGATTGTTAGTTCGACAAACGACGGCGCGATATGACATCTGCTCAATAACCACAATCCTTCCACCTAAGACATTATTTTGTTCAATGTAGGCAACAGATACAGATTCGGATAATAATAATAACAGCTACATTATAATTTATATGGCGCCGTGACGCGGCCATGTCGCTTGAAGGGCGCGTCTCAAACAGCTAACACTGGGGATGAGCCTTACCAAACAAATACGATGTAAGCTTTGATTTGAAAGAGTCCACTGAGGCGACCAATCTGATGTCCGGTGGAAGGATGTTCCAGCATCTGGGACCAGCACTCCAGCAGCCGAGAATGCGCGATCCCAGAAACATGTCCTCATCCAGGTCATCCTCGGTATTCACGAAGATCGGCCTTCTTATGCGACCTAAGTCGAAGCCTGGACGTAGAGGAATGAGTTTCAGAGCAGAGTGTCACGTAGGCCTATACATGTATGTATTCAGGCGCTGCCCTGCGCGGCGAATTGAATATCAGCAGGTTGAGCGTGAACGCAAAGCGGAACGGGACAAGCAGAAAATGCAAGACATCGCGTGTAGGGATGGTGCAACGTGTTCGTAGTTTCTCCGATTAGGCCTACAAACAAGCCTCGCAGTGTCCGCGCTGTAGTCGGGAGCGCCTCTGAGTAGTGAGCGTCATGAGGCGTTAAAACAAATGCGAGAAATAAATAAAACAAATAAAATAAATAAATAATGCTGGCATGAAACAACTTGCTTCTCTTACTAATTGATTAGCCAGTGCATTAGCTATATTTGTTTCTGTCGTACCAACAATATAATTTTAATAAACCTAAATTTAATAACTATCCATAGTGATAGGCCCTACTCGTGAATACCAAGCCTACCCACCACCAGTGTAGCCCCATCCAGTGGCGAAGCACCTTTTCTTGGTTGGCAGTTCAGCAAGACCGAACGGTAAACAAATTGGTTGGATGGCGTCTGTGAACTTCAAGGGTTTTGCTAATTTAATTAGCGCCAGGTCATATCCGTTTTTGAAGTTGACCAAATCGAAATCCTCATGTTTAGAGTAATCAGCAATTTTTGCTAACATCTGTGTAGACTCGTTACGTTGAAGGTCATGCTTTCCGACAATTATTTGACAGTAACGCCGAATGTCAATTTCGTTTGGATTTCTATAAGAGGAAGAAGATCAAGTTTACTGTGAAATGTGCATTAATTCGTATGTATCCTATAAGCAAGTGATTGGTTTATTTGGCCACATGGCCATGCAGTTTTCAGCCTAAAATCAACGAGCTCTCACATTGGTTGTCCCTCCTCAGTGGAATAGGTCTCGTGATAGACCGTGATATACTTTACAGTCTCAAGTGATCTGCGGAAAAAACTGACTTCCCTTCGGCCATCGGCTTGGCAGGAGACTGTAACCGGCGGAGAAGAATTATTGTTGACACACAGGAGTCATGCCCCATGAATGAATGAATGAATGAATGAATGAATGAATGAATGAATGAATGAATGAATGAATGAATGAATGAATGAATGAATGAATGAATGAATGAATGAATGAATGAATGAATGAATAAATGAATGGATGAATGAATGAATGGATGGATGGATGAATGAATGGATGAATGAATGAATGAATCATTTGAATGAATGAATGAATGAATGAATGAATGAATGAATGAATGAATGAGTTGTGTCTTGTATGCCGATTACTCAGTGCAAGATAACTAATTCCTTTCAACCAAGTTTGAAGAGGCAGCATTTTACAAACCCGATAATACAATATTTGTGAGCTGAAAACTATCACACTTGTGTGATTATCAACTTACACACAGTGTGCAGCAGTAATGATCCACTTGTCCGAGATGATGCTTCCTCCGCATGAGTGTCTTCCCCTGCACTGAATGGAAGCCTGCCAAGGCCAGGAATGAGGAATGGCATCAACACCTCCAATTATTCGGCCTTCAGTAGGAGCGCTCGTCGAACGGCCGCATTTCGCTCCTACGATAATATATATATACCGAATCTCCACTTACATTGGTTAGAGTTCTATGACGCCGACGCAAAATTATTGTGGAGGCAGTACAAAGTGTAAAATATTTTATCCTGAACAGCTATAGGCTCCGCTGTGTCGACTTAGTCAGCTATTAGCCTTTTAAAAGATTTTATGTGGCGGTACACCGTTAAAAGAAAGCAGAATCTTCTACTTTTCTAATCTACCGTATTTGTTGACAAATTAATGTCATTGGGAGTAAAAATTCATCAATTTGCGAACATAGCATAGATAGAGAGAAGAGTCATGTAGGACCTAAAATTTAATAGGTTCAGGAGAACATGCAGAGCTGAGCTGCTGGGAGACGGCAGCAAGTTCCGAGTTTCAGGTTTTTAGAATCGAAAACGTTCTGTTCTTCAAGAGCAGAACGCCAATTAGTTAGTATAACATATTTTGATTAACAATACTAATATAACACTATTGTATTATAAAATTATATTAGCTATTGTGCATTTTGATCGGCACCAACTGTCACGTAACTGATATTATATTATATTGAGTGCTTATAAACAGTTGGTGCCGTTCCATAATATTATGCTTTCGTCCAATTCCCCACCCGATCCAAGGTTAGCCTATTTCACGATGCAGTTAAGCAGATCCTCACATTGCAGGCAGTTCTTCTTTATTCTCCAAGATTCTAAAGCGCCATTCGAAAGCCAAGCGCAGGGTACCAGCTTATTCACGAGCTCCGCGTCAAGGCAGAAGGTTTGTCCGAAGGATAGGCCTATTGTAGTCCTTTTATCAAAGGATGGTAGGGCCTAAGTCTTAGGTCTATAATGCTAAATGTGCTTCAGAATTTAACAATTATAGCCTATAATTTAAAATTTGCTAACCTTTGGAAGAATCCTTTTGTACCTAAAATGAAAAAAACATGGATAATTTTGTCAACTGACTAGGCAGAGCACGAACGTCATGCAATATTGATCTAAAAGGACCAATCACAGTATCAATCTGTCAGCAAAATATAGGGCCTAATCACTGAAAGATTAAAGCAGTATCTACTATCGCAGTCTGTATGAATCTTTTATAGACCTATACTCACCTTTACTTTTGAACGTCGATTGCTGGTTTTCGGCGTTTGTGATCCAATTCCACATAAAATTGAGATGCAGAGAATGGCAACGATGATTGAAGTATTTGCAGCTTTCATGGCCAACCGTCTAAAAATTACCATTAGGGTAAAACGTCAGCGAATTTGTAAAAATAACTCTTGACTTTATAACCAGGACAGATACATATTACATAGGCTAATATCAACCCTTTAATGCCGGAGGGTATAGGATTTCACATACCATTTACTACCAGAGGTTATTTTAACGTGCAGCTGGACACAAAGTGTGTAGTTGGAAAACGAATTTGTGCAGTTGAAAATCAGGTTTTGTGCAGTTATTTTTTTACACACAATCGTATAAACAATGTAAGTAGCTAATATATTTTAATTAAACTAATTGTACAAAAACAAGATTATAAGACATTTTTGCCGTGAATTTAACTTTGAATTTCTACTGACAACTCTATTGGCATAAAATACAAGAAAACAAGTCTATAGATAAATGGCATATTCAAACAAGCTGTCTGATGCAAGCCATACAACGCTTAGCGAAACAAAATCAAATGCAAGATTCCCAGCTTGTAACAAAATAATGAGTTAAAAACGAAAGTCAGGCGGAGCACAGGGCTTCTCTGCTTTTGTGTTCACAACTTGAATAATTTTAAACAATAGACGTGAAAGCATATAAACATGAAGGATCGCAAACAATCTTACACCGTATCAAAAATCCCCCAAATCAGCTATCCCACGCAAAACAAGACTTGGCGTCAGGCCTTTTTTAAAGGAATTTTTAGAACTGCACAACTTCCCCAGCCTCCAAGGCCGTAGCCAGTATATGTTTGGGGGGGGGGGGGTTGTTTGGCGGAGATTTTCTGACAACTTTTTTAGTCGTCAAAATTTCTGAAAAAAACTTTTTAAGTCGTCAAAATGTCTGAAGACACCTTTGCTTAGTCGTCAAAATTTCTAAAGACACCTTTGTTTAGTCGTCAGAATTTCCGAAGACACCTTATTTTAGTCGTCAAAATTTCTGAAGACACCTTTTTTAGTTTTCACAATTTCTGAAGACACCTTCAATGTTTAGTCGTCAAAATTTCTGAAAACACCTTTTTTAGTTGTCAAAATTTGTGTAGACACCTTTGTTTAGTCGTCAAAATTTCTGAAGACACCTTATGTTAGTCGTCAAAATATCGGAATGCGTTTTTTAGTTGTCAAAATTTTTGAAGACACGTTGTTTTAGGGTTCAAAATGTCTGAAGACACCTTTTTTAGTTGTCAAAATTTCTAAAGACACATTTTTTAGGTGTCAGAGTTTTGAAGACACATTTTTAAAGGTGTCAACATGTCTGTAGACATCTTTTTTAATCGTCAACATTTCTGAAAACACCTTTCTTAGTTGTCAAAATTTCTGTAGACACCTTTGCTTAGTCGTCAACATTTCTGAAGACATCTTATTTTTGTCGTCAAAATATTGGAAGACACTTTTTTAGGTGTCAAAAATTTCTGAAGACACTTTGCTTTAGTCGTCAAAATTTCTGAAGACAACTTTTTTTAGGTGTCAAAATTTCTAAAGACACCTTTTTTAGTTGTCAAAATTTCTTAAGACACCATTTTTAGTCGTCAAAATTTCAGAAGACCATCGGAAACGGCTTTCTTAGTATCTTTCGCCTAATTTCATGCTTTTTTCGTTATGTGCTACAGTGCAAGTGATAATTTTCTATAATTTTTACAATTTCCATTTCGGATGGTGTTTTCATGGTTTTATTTAATGGTTTTTACATCATAACATGTGCTAGTAAATGCATTATATTATTTTTAACGTTTTCCATTTCGGGGGTGTTCAAACACCCAAAACATCCCTATAGGCCTGCTACGGTCTTAATTGTCGACAATTTGCGAACGAAACTAAAATGGACCCATCAAACTCCTCCACTAAGTTTTTCTACTGTAAGCATTGTTGCAAAATAAGGTATTGATTTTGATTAGGCTGGTTTCAAAGTTTATAGCTGCAAACTTCAATCACAAAACTTGCAATAGGCCCACTATAGGCCTCTTTAAATGTCTTTTTTGTGTGTAGAACTGCACGTTAAAAAGCCCTGTTAGTCTCAGTAATGACCAATTTAGGATGCTATTCTGATAATTATGTGCAGTTGAGAAAATTCCTTAAAATAACCCCTGTTTACTACCATCTCGGCATTAAAGGGTTAAAATATTATGAGAACTTCTTGACGACCTGCTTCAGGAAAATCAGTTATTTTCACAGCCTTGCTCCTTTCAATCAGTTTTTTGTAAGCAGCGCATTCAGACCGTGTGTTTATTGTACTGTAACACATTTTGGCGATACTTCTGTTAGGATTAATAATTATTATTTGTTCAATTGTCTAGTCTTTTGATCTAGTCTACTCCGTCACCTTGTCTAATTGCCATAGTTGTCTTTCTAATCATTTTGTCCTCAAATCAACTTTGAAATTAATTTTAATCTATGAATTGTGACTTTGAGCCTACCTCGCGGAAACAGCCGATAGATAGGCCTATGTGTTGTACATGTATACATTGTGTATATCACAATAAAGACCCTACAGAAATTCACACTTCACAAATAAGCCTAATAACCTAGCCTACTTATTGCAGTATACATGCCTGAAAGCAAAGTAATAAGCGAGATCTGCCTAATCCTGTTCTCGAGTGTTAACTACGAGTATGTGTATGTGCTGCTTGCCATACGGTATTTTTCTCTTGTGCTATTCGCTGAAATATCCGGCGGTATGTTGTCGCTAAGTTAATCAGGGCTAATATTCGCTACTGGTGGTTGGGAGTGGCTTATGCAGAGTTTGAATGACAGGCCGTCAAACTGGGATCAGGCCTAAATTGCGGCCACGCAGGCAACTTACAGATGATGCTTTCGCAGCGCAATCGAATTTTAGCACTACAGACAATATTAAAAGTCAAGGAAAAATTATTAAGTCCATCGTAATATATTCGCCGTATGTTGAGGTTCATGAAATGGCATCTAGGGCCTATTCGTATCTCAAAAGTTCTTTAATGAAATGCGCGATCAATCGAATTGAATGCTTTTGGGCTGAAGCAAATATGTTGTGTAACGCTGAAGATATGCAAAATGTCGATTTGCGACATGGAAAACATTTGCATTATTTATTATTTTGTTAGAGCAGGTTGCAACTCGGTGCATTCTGATGAATGAGGCAAGCGGTCTGCGGTCGCACTCAGAACTGATTGCAAGCCTGCAAGGAGTCACAAATGCGAACAGGATGAAAACTGAACTTTTAACCCTGACCTATTCTACGAGGTCCAATTAATTCCTCAGTTTTCTCTTGTTATAACTTCGTTTACCTTGCTTTTGGAACACTTGGAGCATTTAGAACACGTAATAACGTTTAGAATCACTAACTAAATTCGAATTGCCGTGCATTTGAACATTGCTTAGAGGACTTAGAACAATTAAGGTCAATTAAATTTTTTACAATACAATACAATTCACTTTATTGCAACCAGAAAACAAGAAAACAATAAAAGTACAAAACATGCATGCATTGGCTACAAAGGGGGGCCCAAAAGGGATGGACATCCCGCTGAGAAGGGTCACCCAAGTAAAAAATTCCCAAGAAAAATTAATCAAAATGGCTGAAAAGAAAGAGACTAAATCAAATTAGGTGATGACAGATTGCAGAAAAGCTTAGATTGTCAAGAGCATGCAGAGAAACAAACTTAACTAAGTACTTAACTAAAATCTTAACTACACATGGTCATGTGCACTTCAAGTAGCTTAATTTCGATTAATTATAGCATTAATTCATCAGTAATTCTCATTTATCAATAACCATAGATGTAAAAAACGATGGAAACAGAATAAAAAACGGTAAAAAACGGCGTTTTTTTCAAATTAATAAAAAACGACAAAAAAACGATAAAAAACGGAAACGGAAAATAATTTTACTTTGCTACATCTAAAACCGCATTTTAACCTTGAAAACCTTGATTAGGGACCTACTACACACAGGCTATCTCTTAAATCAGGGGTGCGCAACCTTTTCGTCAGACTCGGCCGCATCAAAAGCTCACATTCTTACCACGGCCGCCAGTGTTTAATCTAGTCCCCTCCTCTGAGGGGTGGGCAGGAAATCGACGGTTCTTGGTAGGGACCAAGGAGCGTCCGGCGGGACGATCACCGTTGCGCGTTACACCGAGAGGGGGTTTGAATTTTTTTGATTTCCACATTGCAATGGTATATAGCATGTCATTTAAAAATATTGCAGTAGCCTACATTTTCAATGCTGATAAGAGTCATTGTGGTTTAAAACTTCATTAAATATACTGAGGCTTACAATAATAATTTTTATACTGCTTGCGTTGTCCGCTTTTAGGATTTTTATTAGGTCTACTTCACTGCAGATGTCAGAGTCATTTTATCGATTGCTTATTTGCTGTCTCCACTACGAAAAATCAGTTTCCCATTTCCCATATTATCTGAAGGTTTTTCTCCTCTTCCAATGTTCACTTTCTCTTCCCAAACATCATAATCAACTGCTGCTGCTGACAATTTGTGATTTGCATTAAGTTTACACTTTACAGAAGGAATACAGAAAAATCTAATATTGCTTCTCTTCTAAGACTTCTAGTCGCAGTGAGTGGGTACATAATGTTCATTCATGCAGTCAGGCAAACGTATGATCAAGGTCTGAACCACATGCAGCTTTCTACCCCACTTGTTTTGCATTCTGCCAGGGCCATGTATAGATACATTAATTTTGTACATTGTAACCTAATATACTTGAAAATTATCTGTGGTGTAAGTTTCATTGGTCACAGTCTCCCCCGCCAGCAGCGGCCAGATGACGGTCAGCCCGGCTGGTACAATATCAAGATCTTTCCACTCCTTAATTTAGTAATCTTGGTCCATAATTATATGAAATGATTGACTGTCCGGAGCTGAGCAGTGAGCAGGCTATGGGATATTGGTAGGCTACTCTGACGGGTTCTTTGAGCTACATCTCACATCTGGAGGATACGTTACACCTCCAAGATGCATGCACATGCGACAGACAATGTGCTGATGTGCGCGCGCTTATTTGCGTGTGTGCGCGTGTGTGAGCGTACGTGCGTGCTTCAAATGAGAGTATTATAATTATAGGCTAATACATACAGACACTAAAAACACAAATGCAACTAATTGCTTTACATAACCTTAGTTTTAAAACAATTGAATAAAAATATTTATGAATTTATCTACAAACGGCCGCCAGTATGTTATAGTCAGATTTGCGTCTACGGCCGCCAATAATTTCTCTCACGGCCGCATGCGGCCGTACGGCCGCAGGTTGCGCACCGCTGTCTTAAATGATGATGTTAAACGATGAAATAATGACTTTAGTTAGCTGAATTCTTGAGTGTTGGCGGAAAACATAAGGAATTAACAGAAAAAAATTAAAATTAAAAAATAATAACAGAAATTAAATGAATAAATAAAGATAAAGAAATAATAAAAAACGATAAAAAACGATGGGAAAAATAAAAAACGAAAAAACCGACGTTTTTTGGGAGCGGATAAAAAACGGAAAAAAACGTTTTTTACAACTATGTCAATAACTATACACTGGGAGAAAGAATAGTTTGTCCCTCTTCATCTGATACTCTATACCCCGTATATCCAATCCGGGGAATAGTTCAATAGAATACACTACCCCGGATAAATCTCGTGGAGAGAAAAACTTTTTTACCCAGACAAAAAGTTGAGGATGCTTTTTAGTCAATGGGTTTTGAAATCTCGTGAAAAATACTATTTTTAGGTTGTCAAGATATTTTCCCGGGTCTGATTGCCCGAAAAACCAGACTTGCTCGAAATTTGGGTGGACATTTGTCGCCCCACCTGGACCCCGACTCGTACGCCTATGCTGCGATATACGTAAATGCTATTCCAATCTTCCATCAAATAAGTCAATGTTGTACGCAGATTGGCAATGCGAGTACTGTATGCCTATTTAGAAAGACCGTAAATTTGATGATTTTCACTTTTTTGACAGATAATAAATGTAAATAGTAGGCTACGCGCTGCAGATTCAGAGGAGGGTCATTCTATATACATACATGTAGAAGGGCCTACGATGGCAAAAGAACTGGTTTGGGCCACAGCAGTCCTTGCCGAGGAAGGGTGAACAAAATCGGTCCATAGACCAGAGAGGGCAAGAATAGACACAGCAGAGAGGGAGGGGTTTGCGCATAATGTCAAGCTATCTATTAGCTAGCCTAGCCGCATGTAGCCTACGTGAGAGGGTCTCAGACACCAAACGTCCAGCCGTCCACCGCCATAGAGCCTGATAAATTGAGTTTTAGATATTTTAAGAAGGAGGTCACTGAGTGTAGGCCTCCACATCGTCAGTAGGATATCTATTATAGTCCTATGTGTATCGGATGCAAAAGCGTAGGCTGCTTTTATCAAAGATCTTTCACCGTAAAAATAACACATTGGTCATTGCTTCTATTGCTGTTTTAATTAAACTGATGCTAAAATTTCATTCAAGTGGCCAAAAGTTCTTACATTAACATCGTCATGAATAATAATTTTTTTAAAAATTATTTTGTCCGATAGTTTCGCCCGAATAAGGCAAACCCGTTGACCTCGGTTACAAGAATATCCACGATGAAATAAATTATTAAGTCAGGACTCCGTACTTTAAACTGGTAGGACCTTATCGTCACCGATACTTGGAAGAGCAGTTCACACGATCAGTTAGCCTGCGGTAAAAGATAAAACAGCAATTCTGCATTTCTTCATCGATAGTATTATTGACGAAATAATATTATGATATCCATGAGCGGAGTTTATCAGAGGCTAGGGGGAGCTAAGCCCCCCCCCCCCAAGAAGGCCCGGATTCAGCTTTTTTACCATGAAAATTATATTATTTTCCGGGCTTAGCCCCCCTAAGAAGGCATTAGCCCTTCCAATAACGGAAACCAAACTCCGCCCATGATGATATCAATCGGTAAACATGAATAATTGACATTATTACTAAAAAGACAGATAGTCCTATTCAGGGCCGGATTAAGGCATGTTCAACATGTTCGGCGGAACCGGGGCCCCCACACTTTAGGGGGCCCCCACAAATGTGTAAAAACAAAAAATTCTGAGAAAATTTCGGCCACACCACTATTTTTCCAAAAATTTTGAATGACTAAAAAAAAGAAAAGGTCGTCAACTTTTTTGGCGGATGAAATGGTATGATTTTCCCGAAATATTTTGGCGGATGACTAAAAAAATAGGTCGTCAACTTTTTTGGCGGATGAACTGGTATGATTTTCCAGAAAAATTCAAGAAAAGGGCCCCCACAAAAATTTCCGAACAGGGCCCCGACATTGCTTAATCCGGCCCTGGTCCTATTGGTAAATTCACAATTGGTAACGCATTGACAAGTTGTAGCTCTCATTTTCTACGTAGCCTATATAGCCTATAATAGCCCTATAAGGAAGCAAAAAGGTATTCGAAGGGAGTGGGGGTATGTTTGCGAAAACAGTCATATTCACGACTTAAGCATTTTTAGAGTGCCCGAAAACAGCAAGATATGTTAATTATTATTTAATTAATTATTGAGCAAATTTCGATAAAATAATGCAAATTAATGTAGATTTTTATGATAAGTCTGGATCACTCTACCTGCAGCTAAAGAAATGAAGTTGCAAAAATAAAACTCATTGTCTGCTATAATTATGATTTTTTTTATCAAATAATTAGTCAAGGAAAACGGTCAAATTTATGGTTTTCGTGACTTGCTTTATAATGTGTTAGCGTCGTCAATGTTTTACTTACGTGAAATAATTGTCGTAATCCACTTTTCAAATGCAGTAACTTTGGTAAAAGCTGCCCGCAAAGAGCAATTTTTTGGACCCCAAGAAAGAGCGCCTCGCAAATACCACTTCCCGTCGTCTTCTTGGCATACCAGCGGTCCACCCGAATCACCACTGCAAATGTCTTTCTTGAGATCCCACGACGTCACGCAAACAATGCGATCAGTGGAATTGTATTTCTTTGTGCAAGTCGACGCATCAATGGCCGACATTGGCAGCTGCATGAGTGTCCCCGGCGATATGGCTCTGCCTATGAAAAATTATTTAAAAAAAAGTCAGATTATAGTTTCACAAACGACTGCACGACAAGACATCTCTTCAGCTCAATCCTTCTCAGGGCTGAACTGGCAAAATTAGAGGTGCACGAGCCTATGACCCTACACTGTAAGCTTATCATGCCGGGAGAGGGGAGGGAGGGGAGAGAGAGAGGGGGAGGGATGGACTGATGAACGGAGGGGTGGAGGGATGGAGGACGGGAGCGAATGGGGCGAAGTGAGGGTGGGGAAGTAGGGGTTTGTCCGGGAACGCGGCGAATCCTTAAAATCCTCGGCAACGTCGGGTACACCTGCTAGTAGACTACATAATAAACCTAAATAATTATTTAGAAACTATTCGCAGTGTTACTCGTGAATGCTACTTGCAAGGCCCTACCAGTGTAACCCCATCCAGTGGCGACGCAACTTTTGTTGTATGGCAATTCTGGAAGACCGGACGGAAGACAAATTGGTTGGATGGCGTCTGTGAACTTCACGGGCTCGGCTAATTTGATTAGCGCCAGGTCATATCCGTTTTTGTAGTTGGTTACATTGAATTTCTCGTGGACATAGTAATCTGCGACTTTTGCGATCAGTTGTGTAGACTCTGTAAGTTGCATATTATGCTTTCCGAGCAATACTTGACAGCCACGCCGACTGTCAATTCCGGCTCTAGGATCTCTGTAATAAGAAGTTCAAGTTGACTGTGAACTTCGTATTAATTTGTAACCAAAAATCAAATTAGATTGACCTATTCGTTTGACGAAAGTCAAGTCGGAGGAAAAGGCCAGAGACTTTACTGTGTATAATTTATCAAGGTGTCAATGACAGACAACATTTGTATTTAGACACTTTTTAGCAAAGGGTCTTTAGCTAAAGCAATAATCACCGATTACTCTGACAAAGTTTTAACATTGAGTTATGAGAAAAATTAAAAGTTAAGTTGAAAGCTAAAAAATATGCCGCTGACAAATGGAGATCAGCTCAACATCAATAACTATTGTCCTGGTTTAATCGAGAAGAGTCAATTTTCCCCCAAAACTCCGGATTTGAACCTCATAGATTATCAATGCTTGAGAAATATCACAATCTGCAACCAAACCCAAGAGCGATGAGAGATGGGATATTTATAGTCACATTCGGAGTTGCCATGGGAAGATTTAGGCCTACTTCTGGAACACATCAACATGGCCATCAAGATCTTTACAAAGAGACAAAAAGAATAAGTGTGGACACTGGTGGTGAACACATTGAACCCAAGTTGTCGAGCACTATCAAGTTTATTTGATAACAATCGAGATGTGACTTAATAAAGTCGTGTTTTTGTTACTTTTTGATGGATTAGAGCCTATATTTTGGATCGTCAAAAACAGTGCTTGGACTCACTAAAAGTGATATAACTTCTGTTCTGTTTGCAGTTCCTTGGTGACAGTTGGCTGCTGTGCGTAGAATTAAGATGAATTGTATTTGTAGAATTTGATTTAGGCCTACATCTTCATTCTTTTGGCCAAAACATTTGCAACAAATCTTGTTTCAAATATTATTTTTTGGCCCACCCTAATATATTTTGTGAGAAGAAAATCACACTTGCGTGATTGTTAACATACAAACAGTGCGCAGCAGTTATGACCCATTTGTCCGAGATGAGGCTTCCACCGCATGATGCGGAGAGACACTGACTGGAAACCTGCCAAGGCCAGGAATGAGGAATGGCGTCGGCGCCTCCAATTATTCGGCCTTTATTAAGAGTTCTCGCCGCCGAAAGGCCGCATTTCGCTCCTACAATTATACCGAATTCCCATTTAATTTTACATTTGATGGACTATGACGCAATTGTGGTGGCGATTTAAAAATAATTAAAAAATTTAATAATGAACAGCAATATTCATTTACTTGATTATTTAGATCTACTCTAATAAGATTTTCTATTGCGGCATCCCAGAAAAGGAAAATAGATTAGCGTCACTGCTTGAGCCTAGACGTCAATTGCGTGAATGACTCAGAAACTGTTTATAGGCTTATCAATCTAAATCTTTGGATCTGCATTCATATTGACGACAGCATCTGATTGCATGATATGCATAGTAGGCTACAGCTATCTTAAAGACGATCGCCGACATTATTTAAAAATTAATTTTTGCCAGATAGAGTCAGGATTCACATTCAGTTAAAATCCTTGACTTTTGTGACATGCTAGAAATATTCAACACGATGGCAATCTGCTAACGTTTAAAATTAAGAATAGGCTAAATTTGCTAACCTGTAGCAGGACTGTTTGGTACCTATAATGAAAACAACATCAATATTAATTTTGTAAAGAAATGACAAACCTCAGGCAATTTACCGGCTGTCTAAATAAAGCACTTGCATTGTGCCCTCTGCCTATCGACTTTGTTTCGATTGAGCGCCTGTGTATAAGCTGGTTCCCTCGAATTAGCTTTTGTGGTCGCTGTAGAAATTCCGGGTTTACGATTACGCGTGTAAATCTGTGTGCAAAATTAAGTCACGGGGAGATTAGAGCAGCGTTAATTTTGCTTATTTTACAGTCTGTAATCTTTGTACTCACCTTGGCTTTCAATTGTCGACCTCTGGTTTTCGGCGATTGTGCGTCAATGGCACATAAAAATGATGCGCAGAGAATGGCAAGAACGATTGAAGTTTTCACCGCTTCCATTGCAAACTGTCTAAACACAACGAAGAATTAAAAACAGCTGCGAATTTGTATAAAAATAAATCTATTGCTATTTAAAATGAGAGCTTTCTGGCCATCTGCTTGATCACCTTTGCTTTTAATGTTTGCGCAGCATTCAAGCATTGCTTATCCTTTAACCCATTCATTCATTCATCCATTCATTTCAAGAATTTATATAGCGCCTCTTCAAGAAATCCACTCAGAAGCGCTCCCAGTCCAACCACGGGGAAACAAAAAAGTCTTAAGGAGCTTGTAGAACACTGACGAGTCGACCCTAGGCAGCAGGCGCATCTGCAACGGGAGACTATTCCAGACAGAAGGACCTATAACTGAGAAAGCACGACGCTGACAGGTTGATGTTTCAACACGCGGGACAAAAACCCGTTTTGACTTTAGGCCTACTTTTTTTGGTTATTTGGTCAAGTGTCTAGCATTCTAACCTATTCTACTCCCATAAGAATCTAATCGTCATAGTTGCCTTTCAAATGTTTTTGTCTTTAACTTGATTTTGAAATTAATTGCAAACCATGAATTGTGACATTTGGCCAACGTCACAGAAACAACCCTTTGATATGCTTCGTAGGATCATGATAAAATCATACAAGCCTACAGAAATCTTCATTTGAAAAATATTACTAAGAACTATTTTATTTCTACTTGCATGAAAGCGTTTCCGAGGCTGCAAAGCACCAAGCGAAGTTTGTCTTGATCTGTTCGCAAGCTTAACTATACGCTGTTTTCTAGAATAATATATTTCTCTCTTGTGCCATTCACTGACAATATCCGGTGGTGCGCGTCGTCGCTGGATAGGCTACTTCAGAGCTAATCTTCATTGACACGCGACCAAACTGGGTTTAAATAACGACTAGCCTATAGATATCAGGCCACTCACAAACCGAAGCTTTAGCAACTTAGGACTAATCGATTTTTAGCACTAGCCTACGGACAATACGAAAAGTCAAAAAATAATATTATTATGTAAATATCAAATATTCAACGTTCCTTAGACGTTATTAAATGGCATCCATATCTCCAAAGTACTCTAATGCAATGCATTTGATCAAAAGACTACAACGGGATGCCGTGGACTGATTGGAATAAATTGTGAAACGCTTGAATTATTTACATTGCGCCAATGAAGATGGTGCATTCAACTCATCTTTAATGCAATACAATGCAAATTACCGATTCACATTCTCAATGTACGGCGCTACCAGAACGACTATTGTTCTATTGTAGGCCTAATAGCCCAAAACCAGAGGCTGGCATAAGCTTCAAAAGCCAAGGTGAATATAGCCTAATGATTGATACCGACTGCGATATAAGTAATGCTATTCTAATCTAATTTGACAAAATGGCAATAGTTTTCAGCTGCTGTTTAGCCTGTTTACATTATTGTATTACGCGAGCTGTTACAATAGACCATGACTTGAATCACTATCAAATTATTATAATGCTATTATTTACTATTATATATTAGGCCTATATAATACCATCTATTTACAAAGACTCTCATTTACTGTTAATATTTGCACATATACTATGTTTTACAACTCAATGGTTTCTCTCCAGTACTACACGGTGATTCATAAGAAAGTTACCCTACATATTATTTTTTATTGTAACTCCGCCAAATATCGGGTTATCGGGTTAACACATTTTAAGTAAAGATAGAGGAGTTATTTCTGAACATTAAGAAAGCTACAAATATAGATCTATGTTCGAATTTACCTCCTTGGGGAGTTGCGCATGCGCGAAGACGAGTAGGCCTATAGGTCTGCGTCCCTGCTTGACTCACTCATCCATTGCGACCGATACCTCCACAATAGGCCTAATATTCGACTACACAACTCGTTGACATCACATATTCGAGATCTGCTGACATTTTCTTGCATGAAACTAAATATCTTATGGTCTACTGGATTTAAATCAGGGTTGTTGGTTGGCCACAAAGTAGGCGGGATGAAATCAGGAGTTTCGATTTTAAGTAATGCAAAAGTTGCAACGGGGTGGTTTGAAAAACTTCAATCTGAAAAATAAGACCTACACAATAAAAATTATGTTCCAACTTGTTGTGTTTTTATTCGGGTATGGGACGGTAGGCTATCTAGCCTAAGTATAATGAAGGTCTTCGGCGCAGTGCTCAAAGCGTGGAAATATATGTACCCGGACGCCCCTTACCTTCCCAAAAGAAGCGCCTGCACGACCTTACCTTTTCAGACTGTGTTGGCCGATAAGTACCGTCCATGACCGTCCAGCCACACTTTAAACCCTGCTTCGATGGGATACACTGACGAAACTGTTATACCTACAATACATCGGACAATCAAACGTCGAGCATTTGTAGTTCTCATGTTTGTCTTTGTTTGATCGAGGCAACTGAGTGAACACTCTTGATTGAGCACGACGCAACTGGAATTATAGCTCTTGCAACTAAAGCTAGTTTGCCCAATTTCCAAGATGATCAACAAACATGTCATAGTCGCTCGAATTTTCAAGTGACGTCATTGTTTTTACTTTCGACAGTCTCAGCTACACAGTGCTGTGTTACAACGGTGGCTTGGGTGCGGCCTGCGAACGGAAATAGTACGAAAATATTACCCGATAATTAATTATAGCCTACTGGCAAGGCTAAAATTATGACAGGGCAGCAACCAGGTCAACCTGGTGTAGCGCCGCCACTGAATCCTCCGTATTCTGTGCGAGTAAAAATATGAGAATTAGGCCTATCACCAAGTCGAGAAACTTAGGCTATTCTCAAGAAAGTGATATCGAATTGTATCGTAAATAATTAAGAGCCACTTGCAGTCGGTCTAGTAACTATATCCAGTGTCACTCTCAGCATTACTGACCCGACAACACTAAAGTGTTCAGGCAGAGAACGGATGAAAGTGGGAACCGACCAAAATTGTGCTGCAAATTCAGAGGGAGGTCATTCTTCATAGAGGCTAGAGCCCTAGAAGGAACCACGATTGCAAAAGAACGGTGTTCTGCCACGGCAGTCCTCGTCCAGGAAGCTATTGGTGAACGAATCGATCCGTAGCCTATATAGACCGGAGAGGGCAAGAATATACGGCAAATGTAAATCCTAATTGTGCATAAAGTTGTCAATAATATTGCTTATATATTAAAGGCATAGGCCCCTATCTATATTAGCCAGCTGCATGTACGTGAGAGGGTCTCAGACACCAGACATACATGTAGCAGTGTTGTACACAAGACCAAAAATCCAAGACCAAGACCAAGACCGAGTGTTCCAAGACCAAGACCAAGACCAAGACCGCGTGTTCCAAGACCAATACCAAGACCAAGACCGCGTGTTCCAAGACCAAGACCGCGTGTTCCAAGACCAAGACCAAGACCGACTGGATCACTTAGATTACCGGGTTACTAGATCTTAGATTAGATGTTTGTTACATTTTATCAGAACCAAATCACACAAAGTTTTGTCGCCAAGTCTTGCCCGGTGTGGTCTCATGAACAAACCGCTGCAGCTGAAAACTCTCTCGACTGGAGCAGATGTGGCAGGAACACAAAAAAACTTTTCCATCAAGGGATAAAGCCCACCAAATCCTTGCTCCTCAATGTTTTCAAAAGTACAATGTTACCTCGAGCAATTGCATCGATGTATTTAGTTACTACGGCACTAGCATCCAGGGATAACTGTGCCTTTACGTTTTCTTTTGAGATTTTATGTCAAGACCTCGAGGCTCGAACACTTACCGAAAACCGCGAAAGATTTACACACCGGAAGTCAGTTACTGTCGCAGAATTTCCGGTCAGTCTAATGACCGAAGGTAACCAAATGAAACTGGCATCAAATTTTATTGAAACGAATTTATGATCGAGCCCCGACGCTAAAAAACCAAGACCAAGACCAAGACCAAGACCGATCTGTAAGACCAAGACCGGGCCTTCAAGACCAAGACCAAGACCGTACCTTCAAGACCAAGACCAAGACCAGGACCGGACCTTCAAGACCAAGACCGGACCTTCAAGACCAAGACCAAGACCAAGGCCAAGGCCAAGACCAAGACCGCAATTTCCTGGTCTCGAGACGGTCTCGAGACCAAGACCGCGGTCTCGAGACCACATCACTGACATGTAGGCCAAAAAGCCCGCTAGCTCGATAAATTGAGTTTTAGCCTATATGTTTTAAGAAGGAGGTCCTGAGTGTAGGCTGCATGTAGGTCTCCACATCGTCAGCATATAGGCTAGGCCTATATGTATCTGATGCAAAAGCGTACTTTTATCAAAGGTCTTTCACAGTAAAAAATAATACATTGTCATTGCTCATTGTTCTTTTAATTAAACTGATGTTAGAATATGATTCAAGCGGCCAAAAGATAGGCCTACGCTCCTAACATCGCCGTGATTAGTTATTTTCTTTGTCGAATCGTTTTCCGATAGTTTCGCCCAAATAAATCAAACCCGCTGACCCCAGTTACAGGAATATCCACGATGAAATATTAACAGGACTCCATATTTTAAACACGTAGGTTTCGATACTCCACAGCGCAGTTCACATGACGAGTTAACCTGTGATAAAAGATAAAATAGTAGGCATAATTCTGCATTAAAATTTCTTCAGCAATAATATTATTGACGAAACATGCTGTCAATCGGTAAACGTGAATTTAACATATTACCAAAAGGCCAGATAATGGTAAATTCACAATAAGTAAACGTATAGACTAGTTGTAGCTCACATTTTTTACACGTGTAGCCTATATAGCCTATATCAGGAAGCAAAAGGTTACCCGAAGGGAATGGGGTCTGTTTACGAAAACAATCATATTTACGACTACACAACGGCGCACGACATTACAACAACAGAAGCATAATATACAATTGTGGCAGAGGGGAAACATGTATGCAGATGAACTAAGATAAATCCCCTCTGCTTTAACTCAAAACAGATCAATAATAAACAACAGAACATTAAAGTAATTTATTTGACAGTGTTTATTGTTTGTGTTCGTATTCGAATTTTGAACTGGTTTTGGTTCGTTAGCCGCGACTAACAAAAAAGCTAGCCAGCTAAACATTTTGAAAGTATTTGTAAGTATTCAGTTCGTAACCTTGATGCAAAGCAACTTATTTCTCCAGGTGGCTTGCGATGTATAGGCCTACGTGAATGAGCGGATTAACCAAATTTGATGAGACATCCCTGTTGGTAAAACTGTCGGGCCCAGATGCGCAGAATCTCATAACAAAACTAAAGTTATAGCCTTTCAATGACGGAATTTTTAAGCAATGCCAACAGTAGGCCTATACTATAAATAGAATTATACAGACTTCGACAATTGGTAGGCTAAGTTGTCCAAAACCATAAAGCCTATGAACATGACTGATTCCGCCACTGATATTTATGCTTCAAACAGAAAATTGGTAAACGGTTTTAACTGCGTCAATGTGTTACTTACGTTGAATAATTGTCTTAATCCACTTTTCAAATGAAGAAACTTTGGTAAAAACTGCCCATAAAGAGCAGTTTGATGGGCCCCAAGAAAGAGCACCTCGCAAATACCACTTCCCGTCGTCTTCTTGGCATGCCAGTGGTCCACCTGAGTCACCCATGCAGATGTCTTTGCTGAGATCCCATGACGTCGCGCAAATAATGCGATCAACGGGATTTTGTCTATCCGTGCAAGTCCGAGCATCAATGGCCGACATTGACAGCTGCATGAGGCGCTCCGGCGATGTGCGTATGCCTATAAAAAATTATTTTAAAAATAGTCCGATTTTAGTTCCACAAACGGCTGCACGACAAGACATCTGTTCAGCTCAATCCTTCTCAGGACTGAACTGGCAAAATTACAGGGGCACGAATAGGTCTACACGCTAGCCTACTGTAACAGTGCAATAATAAGACATGTCTACAGTGCATTTCCCGTACTCTACACACAAATATTTTTTGTGAGGTGAGCAGGTCATGCACGTTATATAGAGCCTACCTTCGTATACCCTCGACTACAGCCCTGATCCCTTTACGTAAGATACTTTTTCAATGTAGCCTATAATATATATACAGATTGAGTTCACTGTTAAGAATAGACTAAATGCAGGCGACGAGTTGACAACACGGTTGCTCATAATTTTATATAGAGGTCTACACGACAACAAGATATTGGCGAAAACCTTAATGGGGGTCCTTTTTTGGCCCACTCTGTAGAGGTCTACATGATAACATGATTTGCCTTGTTTTGAAAATCACATCCAATTCGCCATCAAAAATGACTTCGTTCATACCTGCATGCGTGGAGAAAAGTAATTTTCGAAGTTTTAACACATGTGCGCGGTTATAAAGAAATTTCGAGACAATTTGTCTGCAGTGCACATAGGAATAGGCCTACCGTATCGCAACTATGCAATCTATAGGCCTATATTTTCTATAGGCCCACAGTACACATCATTTTGATATCAACTACATCAGGACTTTTTAACGTGCAGTTGCACACAAAATGTGCAGTTCTAAATGGATTTGTGCAGTTGTAGACTCACTTATTTGCAGTTAAAACTATCTAGAGCAAAAAGAGTCATTGTTCTCCGTTTGGAAGTAATTTACCATGGGAGATGGGAAAGGAGAGAAGGAGTTGTGCAATGTGCAGTTCTAAAAATTCCCTAAAACAACCCTGAACTAGCCTACATCATCCTTACATGACGTTAATACATTCTATTAGCGCCTTTAATCTAATAAAACGAATATCTGGTAAGACTTTATTTGGCCGATGACGAAGTGGGAGAAGTCGTGCCACTTGAAGGAGCTAAATAACTGTAGGAAAATGGCGGATGACATTGAATTGATCGTCGGAATGCTGACCAACGGAACACGCTCGTCTGCTTGTTGATGTTTGCATCGGAGTTCTGCTTAAGCCAATAGACGGGGGCTACGATTCGCAGTGAGTGTTGGGTCATTTTCTGCCTTCCTCTCTCTATCTCTTAGTTGCATTGCCTCGTATGCACGGCTTCAATAAGTTTACACAAAATTTGTGTAAACTTATTGAAGCCGTGCATACGAGGCAATGCACGTATGCGATTGATGAATTAGATCATAATCACCGCCATTGTCACCATCATCATCATCATCATCATCACCACCACCACCACCACCACCATCATCATCATCATCATCATCATCATCATCATCATCATCATCAATTCATCAATTCATCATCATCATCAACAATTCATCATCATATCACACAGGTGGAACCTGCTTTCCTATGAGCCTGTTGGAAATGTGCTGCTATCGGACAGCTTTCCGACCAATTATAGACGATACAAATATTTCATCAGCTTTTGGGTTTTAATTTTCTTTTATTAGGCTAATCATTATTGCTCTCAAACGCGCACACTTTAACTTGTCAAAGAGCTACAAGTATATGCTGGATTGGAACAGCTTTCAACCAAGACATTGACTGATTGCGTGTATCGTGCCGCACATACGGTACATAATAAACCTAAATTTAGAAACTATTCGTAGTGATACTCGTGAATGCTACTTTCAAGGCCCTACCAGTGTAACCCCATCCAGTGGCGATGCAACTTTTGTTGTATGGCAATTCCGGAAGACCGGACGGAAGACAAATCGGTTGGATGGCGTCTGTGAACTTCACGGGCTCGGCTAATTTAATTAGCGCCAGGTCATATCCGTTTACGAAGTCGTCTCTAACGAATTTCTCATGAATATAGTAATCAGCAATTTTTGCGATCAGTTCTGTAGACTCTGTAACTCGAACATTATGCTTTCCGAGCGATACTTCACAGTCACGCCGAATGTCAATTTCGGCATGTGCTCTATAATAAGAAGTTCAGGTTGACGGTGAACTTTGTATTAACTTGTAACCAAAATCCATAGCTCGAGGGTACGCGTACCCTAAAATAGAATACGTTAAAATACGTACGTACCTTTCAAAAAATAGAATACGCGTATGGTACGTACCGTAGAAAAAAATTTATTCATGGTTTACTCGGCCACCCATAACCTACGTACTGTAGGCCTACGCATCAGTCAGCGATTCAGCGATGCCCAGAGAACATGGGAAGGAATATACACTCGTGAAAGGTTTGAAAAATGCGAGAAACAATTATTTGATTGAATGCAATTTTTTCCACAAGCAGTTCTGGGTTGGATCAGCAATCGCATAAGAACCCACCTTTGAAGTGCTGGCACAGCAGAACTTAGCCGATTGACTCACATTAGTGCATTAAGTGCTAAGTATGCTGGATAAAGATAAACCTACAATAGGCCTATAGCATTGCAGCAATTTACTACGCCGTATACTGGGTTGTCATTGTTTGCTTAAATTAAATTGAACATTCTTATAATGATCAATGACATGGTTAACGTATTTTATTTATTGTTTACGTACCCTAAAATAGGGTACGTTAAAATACGTACGTACCTTTCAAAAAATAGAATACGTATGGTACGTACCCTCGAGCTTTGCCAAAAACCAAATTAGACAGACCTATTCATTTGACGGATTGCTAGAGCACTGATAAAGTCAAGTCGGAGGAAATGGCTAGCAGAGACTTTGCTGAGTATCAAGGAGTCAATGACAGACAAAATTTGTATTCAGACACGTCTCGAGCAAGGTCCTGGAGTCAAAGCAATGGTCACCGCTTACTCTGACTGAAGAGCTAAATTGAGAGTTAAGAAATATGCCGTTGACGAATGGAGATCAGCTCAATGTCAAATGTACTGGTTTAATCAAGCAGAGTCAATGGCCCCAAGACTCCGGATGTGCACTTGATAGAATATCAAGTGTGACGGGCTCTATGCTTGAGAAATATCACAACCTGCAACCAAAACAAAGTGGAATGAGATGGTCACATTTGGAGTTGATATTGGAAGATTTAAGCCTACTTCCGATCAACATGGTCATCAAGAACTTTCCAAAAATACTCATAAGAATTAAGTTTGGACAATGGTTGTGGATACATTGAACACAAGTTGTTAAGCACTATCAAGTTTATTTGATAATAATCGAGGTTCGTTCATTCATTCATTCATTCATTCATTCTGAGAATTTATATAGCGCCTCTTCAAGATACAAGTAACTACTCAGAGGCGCTCTTTGCGCTGGCCGGATGTTAAATGTAATTTTGACAAAATAAAAATAGTACATCAATTTGCAAAAATAAGACACAGTAAGCTGAAAGAAGAGTCACCATTGGCTGGCACACACACACACACACACACACACATGTGGAACCAACCAACAGATTCCATTCTGCAACCGAGGGATGGTGTGGATGGATGTTTAGAGTCTCTGGACGATGTTGCGTCGATAGAGTAGAGCGACGACAGTTGACATCGCTCGCAAACACGGTGACGCTGCCAAGAGTTGTCTCTCGATGATGGAAGGTGACGCCCGTACGGACAATTAAATCGTCGATGCACGAGGAGTAGGCGGAGGTCATTCGTCGCGTCGGTAGATTGAAACGCCGCCAGTGACTTACGGTCGAGGTAATTCCCGTGACCCGCGTCAGCCATTCTCCACCGAAGTGTAAACAAGGCTACATATGGCATACGCGGTCCGTGCGGCTGAGGCTCGACCGTACATCGGAAGGATGAGCCCGATGGAGTCACATGGCCTTGTCGACTTGCTGACAATAATTCCTCAAACGCACAAAATCCTTGGCAAAATCAACGATTAAGTCCGGCACTCGAACCTAGAGTCAGCAAACTCCAACATTCGCGAATTTACTGCGAATATTCCGCGGTGAGACTAAAAATATGTCGATCAGTCGACCGACATAGCCGATGACACGCGCAGTATCAGCTTAAGAGGTGTCACTTAATAAAATCGCGTTTTGTTACCTTTTGTTGCGTTACATTTTGGATCCTCAAAAACAGTGTGTGGACTCACTAAAAGTGATATAATTTCCGTTCTGTTTGAAGTTCCTTGGTGAAATTTGGCTTTGAGCGTAAATATAAATTGCATCTAAGCCTGTAAAATTTGATTTACTACTCCATACCTTTGGCCAAGATATTGGCAACAAATATTTTGGTGGTACTTTTTTTGGTCCACCCTAATATATTTTGTGAGCAGAAAAATCACACTTGCGTGATTAACATACAAACAGTGTGCAGCAGTTATGACCCATTTGTCCGAGATGAGGCTTCCACCACATAAGTAGAAGCACTGAATGAAAACCTGCCAAGGCCAGGAATGAGGAATGGCATCAACACCTCCAATTATTCGGACTTCATTAAGAGCTCTCGACGAAAGGCCGCATTTCGCTCCTACAATAATTATACCGAATTCCCATTTACATTTTTGCACTATGACGCAATTGCGGTGGCGATTTAAAGATAATACAAAACTTTTGATAATGAACAGCAACATTCTTTTACTTGCTTATTCAGATCTACTTCAATAAGATTTTCTTTTAATGTCTGTTACTATGATGTGAATGTTGATGCGACATTGCAAGTCAATAAATGAACAAACAAACAAACAAACAAAAAACAAAAATAGATTAGCGTCACTGCTTGAGCCTAGACGTCAATTATTGCGTGAATGACTCAGAAACTGTTTATTGTCGGCCTATCTAAAACTTTGGATCTGCAGTGATATTGACTACAACAACAGATTGCATGATATGCATACAGTTATCTTAAAGACGATCACCTACATTATTTAAAAATTAATTTTTGTCAGATAGAGTCAAGATTTACATTCAGTTAAAAACTTTGACTTTTGTGAAATGCTAGAAATATTCAACACGATAGCAATCTGCTAACGTTCAAATTAAGAATAGGCTAAATTTGCTCACCTTTAGCAGGACTGTTTGGTACCTATAATGAAAACAACATCAATATTAATTTTGTAAAGAAATGACAAACCTCAGGCAATTTACCGTCTGTCTAAAGAAAGCACTTGCATTGAGACCTCTGCCATCCGACTTTGTTTCGATTGAGCGCCTGTGTATAAGCTGGTTCCCTCGAATTAGCTGTAGAAATTCCGGGTTTATGATTACGGGTGTAAATCTGTGTGCAAACTTAGGTCACGGGTAGATTAGAGCAGCATTAAATTTGCTTACTATAGGGCCTACAGTATGTAGGCCTAATCTTTGTACTCACCTTGGCTTTCAATTGTCGACCTCTGGTTTTCGGCGATTGTGTTTCAATGGCACATAGAAATGACGCGCAGAGAATTGCAAGAACGATTGAAGCCTTCACCACTTCCATTGCAAACTGTCTAAACAAAACGAAGAATTAAAAACAACTGAGAATTTGTATAAAAATAAATCGGGTGATATTTAAAATGAGAGCTTTCTGGCCATCTGCTTGATCTCCTTTGCTTTTAATGTTTGCGCAGCATTCAAGCGTTGCTTGTCCTTTAACCCGTTTTGACTTTAGACCTACTTTTTTGGTTAGGCCCTATTTGGTAAAGTGTCTAGCATTTTAGCTTATAATCTAATTCTACTCCAATAAGGACCTAATCGTCATAGTTGCCTTTCAAATGTTTTTGTCTTTAACTTGATTTTGAAATTAATTGCAAACCATGAATTGTGACATTAGGTCAGCGTAACAGAAACTACCCTTTTTATGCTTCGTATATCTTGATTAAAAACCTATAGAAATCTTCACTTGAAGAATAATAGGCTACTTTTATATAGGCTACTACTGTATTTTTGCTTGCCTGAAAGCGTTTACCGAGGCTGTAAAACGCCAGGCGAATTTGGTCTAGATCTGTTCTCAAGCTTAACTAAGCTTATACGCTGTTTTCCAGAATAATATATTTTTCTCTTGTACCATTCACTGACCATATCCGGTGGTGCGACGTCGATAGGTCGCCTACTTCAAGGCTAATAATTTCTTGATTGACAACCAAACTGGGCGTAAACAACGACTATGGCAGGCCACTCACAAAGCCAAGGTTTAGCAACGTAGGACTAATCGATTTTTAGCACTACGGACAATACGAAGAGTCAAAGAATAATAATTAAGTAGAATATCAAAAATTCAACGTACCTTTGAGGTTATTAAATGGCGGCATCCATATCTCCAAAGCACTCTAATGAAATGCATAACCAACAGACTACAATGTGATGTTTATAACCGATTGGAATAAATTGTGAAACGCTTGAATTATTTACATTGCGCCAATGAAGATGTAGCCTAATGTATTCAACTCATCTTATAATGCAATACAATGCAAACCATACCATACTTTAAGCTTCGGCGGGATACACTGACGAAACTGTTATGCCTACATCGAAAAATCAAACGTCGAGCTTTTGCAGTTCTCATGTTTGTCTTTGTTTGATCGAGGCAACTGAGTGAAAACTCTGATTGAGCACGTGCAACTGGAATAGCTCTTGCAACTAAAACTAGTTTAGCCAATTTCCAAGATGATTAACAAACATGTCAATGTCGCTCGAATTTTAAAGTGACGTCATTGGGATGCTGACTGCGAACAGAAATAGTACGAAAACATATGCCCCGATAATAAAAAATTACATGTATGGCCTACTGGAAAGGCTAAAATTATGACAGGGCAGCAACCAGGTCAAAGGCTTTTTAAACCAGGGTATTTGCCCTGCCATGCATGCCCTGGTGTAGCGCCGCCACTGAATCCTCCGTATTCTGTGCGAGTAAAAATATGAGAATTATCACCAAGTCGAGAAACTTATTCAAGAAAGTGATATCGAATTGTATCGTTAATAATAAAGAGCCACTTACTGTATGCCTAATAAGATAACTAGACTATATCCAGTGACACTCTCAGCATGACTGACCCGACAACACTAAAGTGTTCAGGCAACGAACGTATGAAAGTGGGAACCGACCAAAATTGTGCTACAAATTCAGAGGGAGGTCATTCTACATAGGGGCTAGAAGGAACCACGATGGCAAAAGAACGGTGTTCGGCCACGGCATTCCTCGCCCAGGAAGCTATTGTGATGGAATCGATCCGTAGCCTATATAGTATATAGACCGGAGAGGACAAGAATAGACGGCAAATGTAAATCCTAATTGTGCAAAAGTTGTCAATAATATTGCCTATATTATAGGCATATCTACAGGGTGGGCCAAAAGTATTTGTTCAACTTTGAAGGCCTATAACTTAGGCAGTTTAGCAAGTAAGTGTATGCTTAATGCATCAAATTAAAGGTCGTTATATCAGCTATAAGTCCGACAAATTTCATTACGGTAGCTTGCACTACGCGCCATATAATTATTGTGTACCGCACCTACCTTGTTTTCTGACGTAAACAATAATTTCATCATTGCGCCGTTAACAGAAGATGACAGCTTTGAAAGCCTATAACTTAGGCAGTTTAGCAAGCAAGTGTATGCTTAATGCATCAAATTAAAGGTCGTTATATCAGCTATAAGTCCGACAAATTTCATTACGGTAGCTTGCACTACGCGCCATATAATTATTGTGTACCGCACCTACCTTGTTTTCTGACGTAAACAATAATTTCATCATTGCGCCGTTAACAGAAAATGACAGGACTTTGATTCGAATTTTAAAATTGAAAAAACATTTAAATGCATACCAAATGATGAATGAATTTCCTGCTAGAAACTGGAGTGAAAACAATCTCAACCGATTAATTAGACAAATTGACGCGAGTGCAAGTTCTAAACGTAAACCTGTTACTGGCCGTCCTCGTTCGGCACGTACCGCTGACAACATCGCTCGTCATACCGTGGAGTTTTTGAACGCGAACGTTCTTGAGTTCATCGAACCACATAACTGGCCGCCTAATAGCCATGACTTAAACCCCGTTGATTACTCAATCTGGGTTGCTTTGCAGCAACGGGTTTATTGTGAACGGATAGTACACGTCGAGCATCTGAAGCGCGTCATCACTCGTTGCTGGACTGAGATCAGCCAGGAACTCATCAATGGAGCCATAGATCAATGGGCACGTCGCATTCATGCAGTCATTCGAGCTCGTGGAAGACACATTGAATATTTATTTGACTAAATAATTCTTGGATTTCTTAATGGCTATCAATAATGCAAACTTGCAAAGACTAATTTTCCAAGTATTGTGTTTTGCAAGATAGACGAATTAAAATCATTGTAAACTGATACATATTCAGTACAGTAGTTTTACGCAATTATTATTAAAGCAAAAAATGTAAATTTTTGACCAGTTGTAGCTGATATAACGACCTTTAATTTGATGCATTAAGCATACACTTGCTTGCTAAACTGCCTAAGTTATAGGCTTTCAAAGCTGTCAGTCATCTTCTGTTAACGGCGCAACGATGAAATTATTGTTTACGTCAGAAAACAAGGTAGGTGCGGTACACAATAATTATAGGGCGCGTAGTAATTAGCTAGCTGCATGTACGTGAGAGGGTCTCAGACACCAAAGTAGTGGTGGTATGGCGGGTGACGCCGCCCCTCACCCCCACCCTTGAGGCTAATCTCTCAATTTTGACGGTGCGGCGTCACCCGCCATACCATAAAGCTGGGACAGTGACTCATCTTTGGAAACTAAACCTCACAGATGTCCTAATTAATATTCTAATTGAACGATTAAGGCATGACGAATTGTACAGCTCCACTCTCACGTGTCTCCAGTGTCATTTGACTGCGGTAAGTAACTGATATAGCTGTGACAACGCACAAATTAGATGAATTAATTAGCAAAGCAATCGTTTGACAGGTGACGTCTCTGTGAAATTATATACCCCACTGACGGAATAGACTGAGTAGGCTATCTCTATTACAAGGGGCTGCTACAGAATAATTAACTGATTTGATTAGATGTCCACTTCCCTATGCAATCAGTTGCCAGTTGATTGGTGTTTCAAATTGATCTCTGACTACTGCAGGTGTGACCACCCAACGCTGTTATAAGAGACTGGGTGTCTCTATTACAAGGACCGCTATAGAATAATTAACTGTTTTGATTAACCATCCGCTTCCCAAAGCAACCATTTTATAGGTGATTGGCGTATCAAATTGATCTCTGACTACAGGAAGTGTTGGCCACCCAGCATATGAATTCATTAAGTCGACTGATGCTCGTCTATCACAGACTCCGCCCATCTTATGTCAATCATCGCGCTCGATTCCATCAAGTGGATTCAGTCAAGCTATAAGATTTGCGAGTCAAACAAATCTTAATTTCTTCCCGGAAACATATCTTTCAGAATAGGCCCACCTATAGTTGGTAATGTCATTGAAGTTTCGATAAATCGCAGTCGCTTAATCAAGATGGAAATCTATAATTGTAGGCCTAACCGCATAAGTAAGAAGTAGCAATTCTGTTTACTCTTGAAAGGACGCGTTAATATGTAGCGAAGGTTTTAGAACTGACGAGAAAAGGACAAGAGGACAGATGTTATTATTATTGAAGATTGACACATCATCAGTTCTTAAACTTTTCGTTTTGGAACTAACATAACTGAAAACTTTACTTTTATATGTACTCTAAATGCAAGTAGTTGTACGACTGCCGTTACATAATCGGAATTAATTTTTTGTAGGTCATCTTAAAATTTTTCGATTTTACAAATTGTTATGTAATGTAAGTAGTGGAATAAGAGGTGATCTCGGCGCACATAGTGGAACTACACATGATTTCTTAATTTTTCCCAATTTCTTCCCTTCTTTATGTGTACAAGTCTAAGTAAATGAATGAACGCGAAACAAACGTACATTTCAATCAACTTTATTGTTAAGTATTACAAACGAATTTATGAACTAAATAATCATTAAGACCAGTGTCAAATGTAAACATGTTTGCTACGGCATTGATATTTTTACCTCTCGCCCTATGCAAACAATATAAAATACAGTAGTGTCCACAAAATCGACTAACTAAGCTTTGTAACTGTCTATCAGTAAAAATCCAACGAGCACAATGTCTATGTAGAAATGTTCTGAATGGAGCTTCCGGAGGCGCACCCAAGGAATCAAAGTACTCGCCGTACGAAGGACTTTCTATGTAGAGAACAATCCAATGTTTTCCAGGGTTTCCATATGTATCAGTATTACAGACGAGTAGTGAAGGACGACTTCTATCCAAAGTAGTAGGTAGACGGTCGGATGCAAACACACCAACAAACATAGAAGCACACTTTGCGTCTCGTCGTAGGGTCACTTCTATTGTATCGCTTTCCATCTTTAGTTGGTGTAATCAAAAATCACGTTTCTGGATCGATCGATTTCAAGAATATTTTCAAATTCAGCAAATGCGATGACGTTTATGGTTTTATCCAAAGCTTGAGCAAATTTCATATCAATTCGAATATTTCCCGGTTTTATGAGATTAAAATGCCCACCTTCAGCCAAATCAGGCGTCAAATCAAAAGCGTAAAGTGCGTAACCACCAGGGAAATCTTCTCTGCTTATCTGATTCCCTTCATCGCGAAGCCATTTTCCAGTACCCATAAAAAGTGAAGCGTACGCGTTTATAAACTGATTATTAGCAAAATTAGTTTCCAATGGCTTTATCGTTTGCTGTTGACCATCCAAGTACACCTTTAGCTGTGTAAGATTCATATGCTTGAAATTGAATGGATTTTTCGTATAGATTCCGTTAAAGGCATCATTGTCGACGCAACCGATGACAATTCTGGTAGGAATCTGACCGGAGAAAAGACTCTCCTGGGTTGCATCCAGATTTCCCCTCGGAACGGTGAAAGTCTTGCAAACGGCTCTTCGAATGGGAAATTTCAAGTTGCCAACTTCTAAAGCTTTCGCATGAGCTAGAAATACTGACGCACTTAGCTTCACCTTTCTAACATATAACTTGCATTCCAAGATTTTCACTTTATAAGCTGCACCTTGTGTCGATGACATAAGACAGAATGGGTCTTTATTTCGTACGAGACGAATTTTTATTTTGATATCGTTGGGGAGAAATCGCTCTTGGAAAAAGAGATCACTGTGAATTCCACCAATCATATCAACCACACGCCCTTCTCCAGTCAATGCACTACGTTTCTTAAATCCATCGTTGGAGATGTTAGCATCATGCGGGTTGGCATCTTCCATATGTGAAGCCACATCTTTGTAAAACAACGCAGACGTAAGTTGGGAATTTTTTGCTGCATTGCCATAGCTTAGAATGGTTTCCAAGTAGCTACGATAAGCATAGGTGTTGTTCGAAGAAGTAACCAGTGTATCATTTAATGTGATGTCCACTTGAGAAAACAAGCTGTGTAGGAATAGATTGATAGGTCCAACATCGTCACCAGCATCAATCGCATCGTTATTCGCTCTTACTATAGATGCTCTAACATAAAGTTGAGTATTCGACAAGTCCAAGTAATCTTGTCCCGTTCCAGTGATACTAAATTCTATAGGTGTTCCTTGCGAGATTGTAGCTATAGGATTATACTCTACGTACGACCCAATTTCAATACTAGTCTGCGTTGGAGGTACGCTAAACAGATCCAATTCGCTCTTCGTACATTCGCAAGACTGGGGATGAACGAATGCCATTATTAAACTTTGCCGAATATGTCTTCCTTAATTCTCTTGATATTTCTCTTCAACGATCTTTTACGTCTCCTTCTGCTACCACTGCCAGTTTGCGTTTTAAAGTCGTTGGAAGATGTAAATGCTTTTATACCTTCTGGAACTCGTCTTTTGGTAGCATCAATAAACTGCTCCCCATCGGCTACATCGTTCGCGATCTGCAACCCTGTTCTCAATACCTGTTTCCCAACAGCTTTTGACCCAGACTGAATAAGTGGCCAAGCATTTCTAAATAGTCCGCTTAGAAAGCTTCCCAATCCGTGTCCACGCTGCATGCGCGCGCCTTGAAACACATTCAAACCGCTACCACTTTGTTGAACATAGTAGTCTTCGTAAGCAAGTTTGCTTGCATCACAGCAAAATGGAGTCTTCATTGTAAGAGGTAAGAAATTTTGCAATGTCTAAAGTGAAGTGTAACAATCGCCTTGCCGTATTCGAATGGAATAGGCTTCCCAATGTCACTCCTTATATCCACTTCGATTGAATCGAAAGTCTTCTTTTGCAATGGTATGTAAATGGGTTTTTCGTAAACAGCGCGCACGCTATCACCACTTTTGCCAGCCACGTTTACAATTCTGAGTAAAGGTGCTTTCGTATCTCCGACCGGTACTTGCTCCAACACATCGCAATATACGTACAGCGATGAAAATCCACGATTTACGTCACAAGCCTTGGCTCCCATGAACTCAAAAGTGTAATCGTCTTCTTCGTCGTAATTCATGATAGGATTCTGACGCGCCTCAACACCCAGCATGGAACAGATAGCTGGTGAAAATTGTACATTCGATCCTTTGTTCAGATCACCATTGAGTCGATTTGTTATAGGATCATGCTTAAACTTTGGAAATGAATCCATTTCCATCTCATCCGCAATAAGAAGGATAAATTTGTTTATAGCATCGATAAGATGTTGAGCAGTTCCGTAGTGACCGGTCGGCAAACGAGTCGTTCTATGCAAGGAGCCAGGTAGTATGTCACCAGTTTCAGAAAACTTCACATGCGTATACGAAATTCTAGCGTCAGTTCTTTCTAAATTACTCCACGAATGAGGATATTGTATTTCAACCAGTCCGACTTCCCAGTCACCGGTTAGGGAAATGGTATTTTCCAATCTTGTTGTAAAATGTGTTATAGTATTGTCTGGATAAAACTGCATGGAACTATTACTAGGCAAAGTGAGATAAAAGTGAGCCATCTTTGCAAGAATTAGTCTACTGTGTGAGACGTGATAATTTGCACTGTCTGAAATGAAGTGTCACAAACGACTTCCCATACTCGAATGGTATAGTTTTCCCAGTGTCACCCCTCATATCTATTTCTATTGAATCAAAACTCTTCTGCTGAAGCGGTACGTAGATGGCATTCTCGTACATAATAAGTACATTGCCACCGTTTTTACCTTCGATGTGAACTACTCGAAGCAGAGGAGCTTTCGTATCACCAACTGGAACATGTGCCAAAATGTTGCAATAAACGTATATGCTTGAAAATGCTGGATTTATATCACCAATATACTCAGATTCCCATTCGACATTGGGAAACACATCTTGCGTTTTATTAAAAGTGTATTTGCCATAATTGATGTTTCGAATAGGATTCTGACTTTCATGTATACCCAAAATAAAGCATAACGATGTTGAGAATTCTACCGTGGCACCCAGATTTATTTCACCCTTGAGAGTTTTCGTTATTGTATCATATTTAAACTGTGGATATTTAGTAAGTGAATATTTGACAGAGAACTCCTCTATGTACGTATTTATAACATGTACAATATCGCTCATACTTTCGTAATATCCGACCGGTATTTGCCATGTCTTTCGATCGGATGGTCCCGCGAAAACGTCCGAATATCTTCTCGGATTTTGCCAATATGTAAATTGACAATCATTAGTTGCTATATTGTACCACGAGTGAGGATACTGTATTTCGGTCAATCCAACTTCCCAATCTCCCTGTAGTGAAATTGTATTTTCCAATTTCGTTGTAAAGTGTGCGACTGTGTTATTGGAATAATACTGCACGGAGCTGTTACTTGGTAACAATAGATAAAAGTGAGCCATATTCGAACGCGTAGGCCTACTATGACTGAATGCACTTCACAATTATTAAACGTCGAATATATCCTGTGTCCAAGAGTTAAATTTGTCGTCGTAGCCTTTCCACTTGACATAATATTCCATCTTACCTCGTCGTTTACGTGTTTTTAAAACCTTTTCAATGCCATATACGTCATCTTCTTTTAAAATTCTCTGCAATTCTTCTTCATAGAATTTACCCTTTAAGGTGTCACCTCTTAAATCACCTAGTTCGTACGTTACAGGATCGGTAGGTATGCGTGCAATAATCTTAAAAATTTCCTCGGACCAGGATGGTAGATAGCCCTTTTTGAACACGATTCTAGCCTTTGCAATTCTAACATTATCACCCACACTATATTTCCACTTTGGAGGTTTTTTCTTTTCACCAAATAACCGCTTTCTAATAACATCTTCTTTATCCCCAGACACACTACTAGGTGTCATTCCTATACTTCTATGGTATGTGGTGTTGTATGAATGTACAAGATCTTGCAAAACATCTGTGTATCGATACGTATTCTTATGTGTAAAGTACTTCCACATTTTCGTTTTAAGCGTACGATTAAATCTTTCCACTATAGAAGCCTTTATGTCGCTATTTTCGGATGTATAAAATCGAATCGAATTTTTCAACAACATAGATTGAAAATTTCTATTAAGAAATTCTGTCCCCTTATCAGTTTGTAAATGAGCAGGTTGCCTATCTTTCAAAATGGACAAAAAGGCTGCAGTTAAATCCGCTCCAGACTTTGTTCTCAAAGGAATTGCCCAAGCGTATTTCGAAAACACATCTATACACGTTAAAATATATTTATTTTTATCATTATACTTCGACAGGGCAGAAAGATCGGCCAAGTCCGCTTGCCACAGATCGTCTATTCCTACTGTGAAAGTCTTCCTACGTCTAAAAACTAGCTTTACTGGTTTATGCAGTGTGTAAGTACCCTGCTTAGAAAGAAAATTTTTAACGTCTTTAGTTTTAAATTGTCCATTAAGATGTCTTTGAAAAGTAGACACGCCTGCGAAACTGCCCGGCTGCTTAGGTTCAAAGTAGGAATCCATCAGTAAGGTTGCCAGCTCGCCTGCAGCTGATGTCTTCCACGTTTACTTTTCGGAGTAAATGATTGACTTTCTTCCAACGCACCGCTAATATATTTCCAACGATCTTGATTTCCAATCAACTCACGAGGAATGTTGGAATCTTTCAAAGCTTCCGCCAGTTGCATCCAACCTGTTGGAGGCGAAGATGTTGATCGTTTTCTGAGAAGGTCGTTTACCAGATCCACGACATGAGTTTTCGGAATAGTAGAATCTTTCAAAATGAGTTCACCTTTAGAAGTCCAAGATACTTCAGGATTAGATTTCATGTGTGATAAAAGTCAAGAAGCTTGCGTTTTCCATTTCTTAGGCACTGTTTCCAAGACCTGCGCCTCTATACTGTTCGGTTTGACGGATTGTGGTTTCGGAAGAGTACATACGACTTCTTCTTCTTATGCAACCTTAGTTTCGAATTTGGTAACGATTGAAGGTTTATCAATGTTCAAGTAACGATTCAAACTATTGGAATACAGTTTGGCTTTATCATCGTCCGCAATATTTCGATGCAGAATGTCGTACATCTGAGTATCCAATTTAGACAACGTCTTATCCAACATCGTTTCTTTCCATTTTTCAATCTGACGCGGTTCCACAAGAACCATCTTTTTGGTAGGTTCCATGTTATCTTTTACCGCTTAGAAGCGATCCAAGAAAAGAAACCACTGGTGTAAGTAACGCTCCTATGAATCCACCACTCTGTACTATACGCTTCTTAATCTTAATACGTGTTTTCTTGGAAACCAATTTTCTTAACTTGTGTTTGAAGCGACCAAGTCTACTCTTCTGAGATTTTTTCAGAGGAACGTTGCCTTTTAAAATGTTCAGTGCACACTCGCAAAGACAGCAAAGCAGTGAAGATTTACATTCTTTCAAAATCGCTTTCCGAACTTTGGGTGAAGATTCTTTGAGTAGTTTCAACTTTTCAAATTTATCCTCCAACGACGCAGCCATTATACACGAATGATGGTACAACCGACAACACTTCCTTATATTCACTTTCGTACGTTTACGTAGTGTGTCTCACCTGGGAAAATATTCGTTCTGAGTCTACAACGTTCGTCAGTTTCTGGTTTTAGATCTACCACAAGATATCCGTACGGTGCCATAGTCGCATCGCTAAACGCCTCTATCATGAAATTAGACTTGGAAGGGAACATCTGTCTGGCCAAGTTGGCTATCTGCGTGGAATCTCTAACATTTTTGAAAAGGACAAAGTAATGAGCATTCAGACTGATAGTTCTCGTGTGTTTACCTTTGTAGAATAGGTTTTGTGTCAGGTAAAGTATAGACTCATCTCTGTGATGGCTTATTTTTGTGAACAGCATGGTAACTCGCTGGTCAGTCTCACTCATGAGGTCATCCAATATCAGCAACGTTTTCTGCTTTCCATCAAAAATATTTAAATCTGGTAATCCTTCGTGGAATTGAACATGATTATACTTGTCGAATATTTGCTGGTATATTCCATAACACCAAATAATTTTTTCAATAGTAGGCTTGACCATATATTGTAAATGATCGATAAAACGTAAAGTAAATTGTGTTTTTCCACAACTCGAAGGTCCACTGACTATGGCAGAAAATGGATGCTGCCACGTTGGATCCATTTCGAACTGACTGCGTTTGCGAAGTAGTAATGAGCTCTTATACTAGATATATTCTCACCGTACCTAATATACGTTCTTTACATATTGGACAGTCTTTAGCTTCGTCCGCACATGGTTCGCACATATTTACGTGTGTGCACGGAAGCAGCAGCGTTTGCACTTGCTTATTTCTACATACAACACAAGTAACAGCTTTTGTAAGTTTTTCATTCTCCGTTTTCAATCGCATTATGCGATATTTAGTTGATTTTTCATTATCAGTTGAAGAAGAATCAAGTCCGCAAATGTTACATTCACATTGGTAATTACCAAATACATCCATTTCACATTTTGCATTTGACGGACACATTTCTATGACAGATGTGCTGTTAGTAAAGATTGGACACTAAATGCTTGGTACGAAATAAAATTGTAGACTTATAATAAAGAAGTTTATAATATATGGATGGGATTGTAAATGAATGAATGTCACCTGCTACACCTGACTCTGTATGTTATGTAGGTCTATGACAACTTTTTATTGGTGTATGGGTTTCTTTGATTGACATAAGGAAGGCGGGGTCTATATTACACGAGCGATGGTGGTCTTAAAATAATGAATTCGTCTAATTATGTAGAAGAAGTATCTTGTAACAGTGCACAGGCAACATATCGAATTGGTAATTAAATCAGGTCAAATGTCAACATATCGAATTGGTAATTAAATCAGTTAATTAATGCAAAGTCACGCGTAACAAAGTATCTCACATCACTTTATGGTATGGAGAGTGACGCCGAACCGTCAAAATTGAGAGATTAGCCTCAGGGGTGGGGGTGAGGGGCGGCGTCACCCGCCATACCACCACTACTCACCAAACATAGACCAAAAAGCCCACTAGCCGGATAAATTTAGTTTTAGCCTAGATGTTTTACGAAGGAGGTCCTGAGTGTAGGCTACACACATGTACATGCCTATCTTATGCAAAAGCG
>OX243820.1:24476558-24526558 GCA_945859605.1 Lumbricus rubellus | reverse complement strand
ACTGGTTTAATCAAGAAGAGTCAATGGCCCAAAAACTCCGGATATGAACTAATTTATTGAACTTGATAGAATATCAAGTGTGAAGGGCTATGCTTGAGAAATATCACAACCTGCAACCAAGACAAAGTGGAATGAGAGATGAGATGGTCACATTTGGAGTTGATATGGGAAGATGTAAGACTGATCAACATAGCCATCAAGAACTTTCCAGAGAGACTCATAACAAGTGTGGACACACTGGACAGTGGTTGTGGACACATTGAACACAAGTTGTTTAGCACTATCAAGTTTATTTGATAACAATCGAGATGTCACTTAATAAAATCGCCTTTTTGTTACCTTTTGTTGCGTTATATTTTGGATCATCAAAAAACAGTGTGTGGACTCACTAAAAGTGGTATAATTTCCATTCTGCTTGAAGTTCCTTGGTGAAATTTGGCTTTGAGCGTAAAATTTAATAAATTGCATCTAAGCCTGTAAAATTTGATTTACTACTCCATACCTTTGGCCAAGATATTGGCAACAAATTATTTTGGCGGTACTTTTTTGGTCCACCCTAATATGTTTTGTGAGCAGAAAAATCACACTTGCGTGATTATTAACATACAAACAGTGTGCAGCAGTTATAACCCATTTGTCCGAGATGAGGCTTCCACCGCATGAGTAGTGGCACTGAATGGAAACCTGCCAAGGCCAGGAATGAGGAACGGCATCAACGCCTCCAATTATTCGGGCTTCATTAAGAGCTCTCGAGGAAAGGCCGCATTTCGCTCCTACAATACCGAACTTCCATTTATATTTGTTAGACTAAGACGCCGACGCAATTGGTATGGTTATTTAAAATAATAGGCCTACAAAACATTTGATAATGAACAGCAATATTCATTAACTTGCTTATTTGGACATCTAGATATAGCCTACTTGAATAAGATTTTGTATTGCGGCATCCCAGAAAAGCAAAATAGATTAGCGTCACTTGAGCCTAAACATCAATAAATTGCAATCTAGAGACCAATATCGTATTCGTTGTTATCGTAATCTCCAAACTTCTAAAGCGCGGCTCGAAAGCTAAGCGCGGGCCACCAGCTTATTCACGAGCGCCGCGAGTCGAGTCAAAATGGTTGCCTGTAAGAGTTGTCTAAAGGTGGTCAGTGGTCATGGTCGAGTTACCATAGGAGCAGCTACTAAGGCAAGTGATGTTATAGTAATAATTTTAATCAATAATAATTTTGGTTTCAGTTATAACTTTAACCAAATAATTTTAGCCTGTGTTTTTGTTACCGTAATAGTTAACGAGAATAACGTAACAATGCATTTTGTAATTTCCGGGCCTTTTCTTGCACTTTCTTCATCGGGTTCAAGAACCAAATAAACGCAATTGTGTGAATGACTCAGACACTGCTTCCATAAAACCAAAACTTCGGATCTGCATAAAATATATATTGACGACAGCAACAGATTGCATGATATGCATGCAGTTATCTTAAAGACGATCACCGACATCCTTTAAAATTATATTTCTTCAGAAGGAGTCAGGAGTCACGTTCAGTTCAAAACCTCGAGTCTTGTAAAATATTAGCTGTAGGCCTAGCTTATGCTCCAAGATGACACTCTGCTAAAGTTGTCTATAAATATTATTTAGAATAGGCTTTAAAAATGCTCACCTTTAGCAGAACTGAGTGGTACCTGTAATGAAAACAACATCAATATTTGTCGTCTTTCAAAGGAAATCACAAACGTTATAGGCCTACAATATTATTGACCGTCTGTCTAAAGAAAGCACTCGCATCTGGACCTATGCCTTTCGACTTTGTTTCGATTGAGCACCTGTGAATAAGCTGGTTACCGCCACCCCTTTAATGCCGGAGGGTATAGGATTTCCCATACATTTTACTACCTCCTCGGCATTAAAGGGTTAGCTAAATTAGCATTTGTGGGCGCTGTAGAAGTTTACGATTATGGTTACGACCGTCAATCTGTGTGCAAAATTAAGTCACGACAAGATTAGAGTAGGATTTGTCTATATCGCAATCTTTATAGGCTACTCACCTTGGCTTTCGATTTTCGCCCTGTGGTTTTCAGCGATTGTGATTCAATTGCGCATAAAAATGACGCGCAGAGAATGGCAAGAATGATTGAAGAGTTCATCACTTCCATTGTCAACTGTATAAAATAATAACCTTTAAAATTAAAGCACTACTTTTTCACGTCACACCATTTTTGCGAATTCGTAAAAATGAATCTTGGCTTGTCAGCAATGGAAGAATATTTCAAATGAGAAATTCGTGGCTATCTGCTTAACGAAGATCAATAATAGGCTACATTCACTCTACTCTGCTCCTTGCTTTTAATTTCTTAACGTGGCATTCAAGAATTGCTTGTCATTTAACCCATTTTGACTTTACTCTTGATAGGATTTATTTAAGCGTCTAGTCTTTCTAGTTTATCAATTCTACTCCTATCAAAGTGTAATCGTCATAGTTGTCTTTCAAATGCTTTTGTCTTTAACTTGACCTTGAAATTAATTGCAACCTGTGAATTATGGCCTACGTCGCAAAAACAACCGATGGATATGTGTTGTATATAATGAAAAACCTACAGAAATCTTCACTTAGCTAATTATACTTATTGTTGATTTGCTTGCATAAAAGTGTTTTCCGAAGCTGCTTAGCCCTGCTCCCAAGTTTCGACTGTGTTTGCCAGACCGCTTTTCTCTCTTGCGCCATTCGCTGAAATATCCGGCGGTAGGCTATGTCGACGCTAAGTTCTTCAGGGCTGATAGATAATTATAATATATATATAATATATATATATACGCTACTGGAGTTGGCCTACGCAGGGTTTAATTGACAGGCAGTAGGACTGCATGACTAAATAATTATTACGGCCTGGTCGGTGTCACAAAGAGTATCCCCACATTAGTCGTATCTCCCAGATGACGAGAAATTGAAAGTCACTACCGCGTATATGTAGTTTTGGAAATTAGCATCGATTTGCTTTGTTTTGAATAGTGACAGTAACAGGCATTTTTGTTCCTACCAGATAATTTTTGGCATTGATTTTAGAGCATTAGAACATTAAGAGCACTTAAAACACTTTAGAGTCACTAAATAAATTCGCGTTGCCTTCCTCAGAACATTGCGCAGGACACTTAGAACAATTAGGGCCATTTTAAATTTTTATTAGGCTACAGCATAAATTCTTCAATTACATGCATTAAAAAATGGGGATAGAATGGTCTATCCCTCTCCCCCTGATTGTCTATACCGGTATATTCCATCCGGGGATAGATAAATTCATCTCCCCGGATAGCTTTGAGGGGGATAGAATATCCCGTGACACCGGCAACTCACAGGTGATGCTTTCGCAACACAATCGAAATTTAGCACTACGGGTATATGAAAATTCAAGGAATAATAATTTTTCCATCAAATATTCATGGTATTTTTGAGGTCCACAGAATAGCATCCGTAGTTTATCTCAAATGTCCTTTAATGCAATGCATAATCAATTGAGTTTAATATTATGGGCAGATGTAAATAAATTGTGAAGCGCTGAAGAAATGCAAAATGCCGATTTGCGCCATAGCAAATGTGTAGGCTTTTTTGTTAATATTATTATTATTATCATCATCATCATCATTATCATCATCATCATCATCATCATCATCATCATCATCATCATCATCATCATCATCATCATCATCATTAATTTTATTATTATGACTATTTTTATCACTATCATCATCATCATCATCATCATTGTGAATTTGTGATCCAGTGCCCGTTGGTGTCAATCGCATGTTTCACGTCTCCACTTGTCTCTCTCCTGTGCCAAGTTTATAATTATATCTCCATTTCGCACCAGTCTGTAATGTCATCCAACCTTTCTCTACACTGCCTTCCCCAAATCCCCGCTCCGTCCATCATCCAAAAAATGGTTTGCTTTGTGAGTCTCTCATTTTCCATTCTGCACACAAGTCTAAAAAGTTCAGTTTTCTTTCCATTATTATTTGCTTGATGTTTTTCGTATTTTCTAATCTTGTGCGCACCTCCACATTTGTTGTTTTTCTGCTCCCATCTAATGTGTAATAATTATCTTCATGAAGCATCTAATTTCAAATGCCAATCAGGCCCGGCCCTAGGGATCTGCGGGGCCCAAGGCAGCAGCGGGTTGCAGAGCAGAAATTTACAGAGTTGATTTCCTGTCAATACGGCATTGGTACTAGGTCTACTATAGGCAAGGCTGAAAGTGAGTCCGGCATCGATTTTCGAGAATTGCTGTTGCCGGGTCTCAGCCGGGTCGCAAAACAGGCCTAAGGTGCCAAAAGTAGGTAAAAATGATAGGAATTTTGGTAATTTTGGGCACATGACCATAGGAAAAACGTCGTCAGAAAAATTTATGGGCCAAAGGCGTGCTTGTCCGCCAAAGTGAGACCCGGCAACTTTTCCAATCCACTTTCAGCCCTGACTATAGGCTAATTATATAAAGCCTATTTATGTAATGCAAATTATGGGGCCCGCATATGAGGCAAGAGGTGCCCTTGCCCCTGGAAAGTTGTCACCCATCTGTTAACAGCTACGTTTTTGGGTACAAATTTCTTTGCGCCAAAGAATTATGTTAATGATTCACAACTTGAAACGAAGAAATTGACATTTTTTGGCCCCTCTGTGACTAATATCAAATAATTATGTTCTAATTTCAGGTTTTTGCTTTTTTTAAGCTCTGCTAAAAATTTCACATGACCATTGTGTTTTATCCTCTTCTGCAAAAATGTACGTTAGCGCCCATAGGTCTATGCACAATTTAGTTGACTAAGAAAGCAATTGTTTCATTTAATTATTTGAATATTTGACTTATAATTAAATAGTTTAAACAAATTTTATTACAAGCGCGGGGCCCTGGAAGCGCGGGCCCAAGGCGGCTGCCTCGCTCGCCTTGCCCTAAGGCCGGGCCTGATGCCAATATTTTGTTTGTATCACGCTTACGTGGAGTCTATGTCCCGCATACATAATATATATAGTAGCATGCTAAATATGCACGCTTTTATAATTTCTATTTTTCTTTTTATGCTGATTTCGCGACTTCTCCATAGGTTTCCGAAGGCCGCCATTGCTCCTGCTGCCTTCGCCATCCGCCTACCAATCTTTCTCCGCAGTCATTGTCCCATGTCAGCAGGCTTCCGAGATATACAAATTCTTCCACGTTAACCTCGATTGAAGTCATGTTCAGTTTTTCACCAAAGGACACAGGGCTGTTTTAAGGAATTTTTAGAACTACATAATCCATTCTTTCCTTCCCCATCCTCCATGGTTAATTACTTCCAATCGGAGGACAATAATACTGCACAAATACATTTGTCGGCGCGCTTTTGCCCTGCGCGCTTTTGACGGGACACCATCTCAATAATTGAATATACATTAGTTAGGCTATTAAACATAGAAGTTTAGCTATTAGGCCTAATGACTGTAAGGTGCACTGCCTATAGGGTGGGTGATAGGTAAGTGGGACAGGTCACTATAGTGGGACAGCTAAGCTAGTGAGGCTGACATGCTTATTATGTCCAATATATCCAAAATCTAAAAATACATAGTCTATGGCAATATACCCGACGTCATTAATAGGTGCGTACACACGTTTTATTGGAGGTATTTAAAGGCCTTTGGTTGTGCGTGTAACATTCGATTTTCGAAAGTTAGTGAATTTGCGGTTTACATAATTTTGATAACATAAACTTGCTAAGGGCCTTGTCGACACTAACGATAAACAATTCTATTGAATGCAATTTATGTTGAAATATACTGACGAAATGAACTACCAGAAACGGTTTTTATCACCAAATATCAACATGCATTTACAAAACCTGCTGGTGTATAGGTGTCCCACTTTAGCGACAGCTGTGTTGTCAAAGTGGGACAGCGATCTGCTGCTAAAGTGGGACAGCCTATTGCAGCTGAACCAAGCATACGTACGGGCCCGTGTTGATAGGCCTGTTGAATATAAGCCTATATAAATCCTAGATTACGATTGCGTTAATTGTTTTCCAGTTCGGAAAAGAACAACAAGCACTAGACTAGTGATTCAGTCGCCTACTCACATACTGACCAGCAAGGAACATGGCGAGTTTCTGAAAGAGAAGGTCACTCGACATAAGCCTAAGAAAAACAAGGGGGAGAGAACTTGAATGGACCTACTTCTAATGGAAGCAAAGTAAAGTGACAGAAGAAAGAAAATGAAGTGACAGCTAAGCCGAAAAGCAAGAAAGCAAAAAAGAAAGCTGGGACGGACTATAGGCTTACAAATGAGCCCTCCACTTGCTACGAGTGTAGTGTTGTCGAGAACAGTAAAGCCGAAAAGAAACTCGCACAGTCTTGGATACAATGCAGCCGCTGTTTTTCTGATTTTGTGTGCTCTCTGTGCGCAACAACTTACCTTCTAGTCTTAAGTTATCATTGACTATCTTTTTGTATGTTAACTAGGCTTATAGACCTTTAAATTTTGGTGCTCATAGAGCCTATCAGTGTTGGACCACTTTAGTAGCAATAGTGGACCACTTTACCGTTTTTCGAAGACAAATTTAGATTGTGGGGCCTTCCTAGGCAACATCAAGTTATGGACCACTTTAATAGCTATTTTGTCCCACTTTAGCAGCTCCTGGAATCAGACACAGTCTAAACTATCTGTTTATGCATTTAGTTTGGTCTGTTTTAATATATCGACTCCTCGACTGCACGTCATTCCCTTAAGTGTCCCACTTACCCATCACTCACCCTATAGTGTACTGTATTTGTTGGGAAATTTTGTAAATGCAACTATCTATGGAGTGCAGCCTGACTTCGAAGTCAATCCGGTGATGGGACCTTCGTTTGATTTGCGAGACACATCATTGAGTCAGCTTGAGAAATTCTAAGCACTCTGTATTTGTAAATTTACATAGCATTCCTCGCAGATTGTTCTGTCAGATGTCAAACTTAAATTTCCTTTGATAATAATTATTATTATGTAGTCTACAGTCAGTAGTAATAATCATTATCAAAGGAAATTTAAGCTTGGCATCAGATAGCAAAATCTGTGAGAGGCGCTGTATGAACTTATAAATACAATACAATAAATGAACCACAGAAATCGGTGAAAAATGACAAAGAATGATCATTAAGATTTTGAAATCGGCGGTAGAAATTTTCTTTCTTGTGTCAGTTTGTAAGTTAGGTATACACCAGTCAGCTCAGAACAAACAGGATTTTCATATCAACACAGAAGAGACATACACTTCAAACACAAAAATAAACGTTAAACACAACCAACGCCATTCGAGCGGTTCAGATCGTGGATTTTCTTGCATTAGAGTCGCCAAGTCAGTGTATAATAATATTATGCTATGTTTCTACTCAAACTGCTTGGCGGCCATAGATCAATCTGTCCTCGATGTTTAGCCTACGGTTTTATAGGCGTTACGCCACGCGTGACTCTTATCACGCACATTGTTTTCTCAATGCTCCGACAATCCTCCGTTTTCCTTTTGATTGTATGTGTGTGTGGTTTGACAGTCGCTTGATTGTTAACAGAAGTCCAGAGAGGAGTTGTGGCAACCAGACGTAGGAAAGATCCCATCCTATAAAATAAAACACATAGATCTAGGCCTAATTTAATTAGACTTCTGTTTAGTGTAATCTATTTTTCATATCATATTTTATTGAGAAAATTAGAAAGGAATACAAAGTAAGTGCAAGAGATGGAAATGAAATGAAACTTTAACAGAGAAACAAAATGAGGGATACAAAATGAGTGTAGCCTTAGTCTATAAGAAATGGGAAATGACATAAACTTTGAAAAGAGAAACAAACTGAATGAGTCTAAGACATGAAAATAATGAGCTCATGAAGGGGAAACAACGTTAGCCTAATAATGAGCAAAGTAGGCCAAAGATTGAAAAAACGAAATAAGCCAAAGAATGGAAAAAATCAAAATAAGCATAGGAAGAGGAAACAAACTGAGCACAAGAAGAGAAATCAAATGAACTCAAGACAATGAAGCAAATTGAGCCCAAGAAAGGGACATTTAAGAAATTGAGCCTAATAATGGGAAATGAGCTTCTCATTTACTAGTTCACAGGGCCGGATTAAGAAATGTGGGGGCCCTGTTCGGAAAATGTTTTCGGGATCTTCGATCCAAAAATGTGATGACCTTTTTTAGTCGTTTGGTCGAAATGTCGTCAAAATATACCACTTTTTCCTTAATAAATTTTCGTTTTCTCGTGTGTGGAGACCCCTAAAGTTTGGGGGGCCCTGTTCGACCGAACATGTTGAACATACCCTAATCCGGTCCTGCTAGTTCAAAGAATAGCGTACGAGAGACTAATTTTCGCTTTGAGACACTGGAATAATTATATATGTGACTTACATCGCGTCACTTCGATGACTTTCCCACTGATGGCAAGAGTCGTTCGTCGTACAATTGGTGCACTGACGTCGATAATTATATCTTTGCACTTTACAAGGCGGTAGATCTGTTCGCACAAACATAAACCAACACATAGTTTTGTGTTACGTTAATTCATAAAATTATTATATCCCTCGAAGCATAGTTTGAATATTCGTGACTTTAGGTTTTAATATTCGTAAATATTCGTGAATATTAAGATTTTTTAATATTCGTAAATATTCGTTAACGAATTAAGGTGAACGATCGAAACCGCAATGTTACTCGGTATTAAGTAGTTTAAGCTTCTGTATGTCTCTATGACATTCACTCGCATCCAGGGCACGGTTGAATTAAAATATGCAATGCACTTAATATGCTGAGATCAGGATACATTTTGCTTGTAATCTGGCACTATTATTTTCTGCATTGGCATTTATATTTACTCATCCTGCTACACTGATATAAAACTACTTTATCAATATACAGTTACTATTAAGCTTATATGGGTCGCAAAGGTTTGTCAGTCACTCATTAAATTGAGTAAAGCGGGGAGGAGACCCGACCGACGACTCCAATTGGAGCGTAGACTCGGAACCGACCTGGGCTGGCGAATCAAAGTCCACCGTGCCCACCTTCTCGTGTTGCGACCTGTTAGTAACCTTTCCGTATGGAAGGGTGAACGAACGGGCACGGATGGCAAACAGGGGGAAGGCAATGGCAAACCACCCCTTATCTTCTGCCAAGAAAATTGAAATGATGTATCCAAAGAGTAAATCACTGATCTTCCCAGTGGTCCTATATGGATGCGAGACATGGACAAAGACACGGGATATGGAAAAGAAAATCAATGCATGTGAGATGTGGATTTGGAGAAAGATGCTAAGGATTTCATGGACGGAGAAGAGAACTAACGAATCGGTGCGCGTGGAGCTCGGAATAGAGAGGGAGGAGACACTGCAGCAAACAGCAACTTGGAGGAAACTGAGCTACTTCGGCCATGTGATGAGATCTAATGGTTTGGAAAAGGAGCTGATGACGGCATGCGGTGAGGGAAGGAGAAGATGTGGAAGGCCAAGGAAGAAATGGTTGGATGAGGTACAGGAAAAGTCTGGCATGAGACTGGAGGAGCTAAGAGAGGCGACTAGGGAGAGGATCAACTGGAGAGGATACATCAGGGATATCGCCAGAGCTGCAGAAGCTGACGGCACCAGGTGATTAAGCTTATAGGCATAATAGGCAGTTAAAGTTTATTTATAATTTAGCCTACTATTGCTGCTACTAGTCTTTCCAACTGCCATCGGTGAGGCAGTTCGAGGGGGCAGAAGTCAGACAAAGTGACTTATATTATTAAGTATTGAATGTGATATGAATGCCGCATGGCCACATTGACCAGACTCAGCAGAGACTTTGAAGTTTTTTACAATAAAATCTATTAAAGTTATTGTCACTTACTGGTATAGGTCTATGCGTAGACTAACTCAATTTTGTACAATTCATTAAGTAAAGGTTAAAATTTTTCATAAATAACAAAATAAGAATTAAAAATTAAGAATTTCTTGAAAGAACAAGAATAAATAATTTTTTGAATATTATGAATATTAAGTTGGCAGTTTTAATATTCGTTAATATTCGTGAATATTTGAAAATCTGAATATTCATAATATTCGAATACTCAATCTATGCCTCGAAGGTCTAAGCAAGTAGCCATTAAGCTGCCAATATGCTATGTACAGTAGTTTTTTCGAATATCATTTTTTTGGGTTATAGTAGTCTCATCCAGGGCTGTTTTCAAGGAAATTTTGAACTGCACAACTTCTTCCTTTCCTTCCAATCTTCCATGGTAAATTACTTCCAATCGGAGAACAATGACCATTTTTTGCTAGTTTAAACTGTGCAAACGTGCTTCTACAACTGCACAAATCTCTTTAGAACTGCACATTTTGTGTACAACTGCACGTTAAAAAAACCTGGTCTCATCTTCAAGTATTGATCGGCTGCCCGGCTGCCGGCTGGTTTAGATCTAATTTATGGCTTCAGTTTGGTGCTTGGTCGGTTGATTGTAGTGTATTGTACTGTATTGAATTGTATTGTATTGTATCTATAAATTTGTATAGCGCCTCTCGCAGTACTGCACCATAGTCCGAGGCACTGCACATAATTCCTCGCCTTTTATAATCAGAGGCTGATACGGCGTGCATTGAAAACCGCAGCAGTAGAACCTAAACAGTGTCAAGCCCGGTTAGCCCCAGGATATTTACAATAGGCCTATAACACTAACCAATTGAAATTTGACAATCTTGCCCGTTATAAATTTCAAAGGTGCCTTAGCATCAAGATGTTTAATAAAGATCAATATGAAAAGGACATTTTTTGTCAGAAGCGGAGGCGCCGCCATAGATCGCGACAGGGCTTTTTTACGTACCGCCTAATTTACTCTTCGCCTGGCTTATGACCTGCTAAAAATTCTGTCAAACTTTTAATATCTTATTTACATTTTATTTCCTGGACCTACTGAATAACTCAGATTCAGTGTCCGCGCTGTAGTCGGGAGCGTCTCTGAGTAGAGAGCTTGAAGAAGCGCAATAACAAGTGTAGCCTACATAATTATAAACATTAATAAAAAAGAGTCGATTAGGGTCATCAAGAAATGAAATGCTCAAAACATATCAATTCCTTTTAAAAGCCACATAAAGGATGACTTTAAGATATCTAGACTACTATTTTCAAAAGTCTACAGAAAAACAGAAGCCCCAAGTAGGCTACAGTAGGCTATCCCTTGAATGGTCTTGAGGCAATTCTCTTCAAATGGACACATCACTTTAGAAGTCACAAGTGCCTCAAGAGACCACAGTGGTCGCCGATCTTCATTCAAATGGCTTTTTTACGAACGAGCTCATCCATACAATTAGCCCTACAGCGATCTCTAAACTCACGGAAGGCACGGAAGGCATCCGACGTAAACCATGCTAAGTTCCTAAGAGCAGCTCGGTTGTAAAGCACGAAATCCCGAAGCTATAGCGCACGTCTAATTCTACAGCACCATTATCATAATGCCCAAGGCATCGGACGATGAAGCTTCAAGTGAAATAGTAATAGAAAACGATCATTATCGATTGGGAAAGCCGAGTACGGTTGGTGTAAGCAAGTTGAATCAGAAGAGTGTAGAGAGAGGGAAGAAGCTGCTATAGGGAGGTAGGCCTATAATACGGTGTAAGTAGACGGCGATTGACGTACTTTGTAGCAGGGTGCTGAGAGAAGCCAACAAGGCCCGAGGACGATACACCAGACGGCGTTGCAGTCGAGACAGTGTTCTTGTTTATCGTAGTTCGTGATGTAGAGCCGGGCCCTGTGGTTACGCAGACGGCAGATGCTGCAGTAACCGCGTGGATACGTCTTCTTCAGCCATTTGTCAATGGCCGTACTGAAGTCAATCTGAAAGACACAGCGAAGACACCAGACAGCGTGATACTTTAAATCAAGGAGTATTTTAGCGTGCAGTTGTACACAAAATGTCCTGTTCCAAACTGCAACTTTATCACAAACATTTTTAACCTAGCAAACCTTACAACAAGCTCAGATCGATTAATGTTGATTAAAAAAATATTTATTGATGTTGCTTATAAACTGAACTTATCAGGGCCGGATTACGGCATGTTCAACATGTTCGGCCGAATAAGGGCCCACTCTTTAGAGGGCCCCACACACGAGAAAAAAAGTTTTTTTAATGAAAGAATTGGAATATTTTGACAACATTTCGACCAAACGACTAAAAAAGGTCATCAGACTTTTCGATCAAAGGTCCCCCCCCCAACAAATTTCCAAACAGGGCCCCCACATTTCTTAATCCGGCTATGGAACTTATACATAAAACCTTTGTAAAATGAGTTATGATACAGGCTACGTCTAGCCAACCTGAATTGTTGATTAAACAAAAATTGAATTGAATTGAAACGGATTTGTGCAGTTGCAGAAGCACTTCTGTGCAGTTCAAAAATAGTAAGAAAATGGTCATTGCCATCCGCTTGGGAGTAATTTACCAAGGAGGATAGGAGGGGGAAGAAAAGGTTGTGCGGTTCTAAAAATTCTTCAAAAGAAGTCCTGCTTCAACTAAGACAATATTATGCTGCTACAAATAAGACATGTCACATAAAATAAGAGACGACCAGCATATTCCAACTTCTTCTCCTTTTCCTTCTTCCTGGTTTAAACTTTCCTCCTCAGTTTTCTTCTCCTCTTTCTTCTCCTGCATCTCATTTTCCCTTTTCCCACAAATATTCTCTACGATATTTACGCGTGCATGTTATTTTAGGGATCTCGTTTGCTCCGTGTTTGCTTTTCTAATGTCGATTCGCCTGCCCTACATAGTATCATGAAGCATGTTACAGTAGACCGATGGTTCCCAACCTTTTTGATTTTAAGACCACTTCTTCTAAGTTGAAGGACATTAGAGGACCACGAGGCTAAAATTTAGTAATCTGGAACCATAATTGTAATAATTCAATCAAAATAGAATGTTTGATGTTATTTATAGACGTCTGGATAAAATAATTTGAAATTAGAAAATAATTATGTGTTCTATCCTGTCCAAATTAGAAATTGTTCATGTATTTTTCTCAAATTCTTTGACAGATGAGGGCCATTGTTAGCCTAATCCTGGCGGGCCACTCTTTGCCCGTGGGTCACGGGTTGGGAACCACTGCTGTAGTCGCAATAAGTCTTATATACTGGCAAGTTGATTTATTCACTATAATTATGACTCGGTTTGTTAGAGGATGCCATTGATGCACAACTGGAAACTATGTTCTGTCGTGCAATGAACCAAACCCTTTATCGTCATCCAAAAACGATTTTAAAAAATATGCTGCCAACCCTTTAAAAGACAGGAAAAATATTCATATACAATTATACATCCACGCATTTATGGAAATTTCGTTCCGCAGAGATGCAGCACTCAACCGATACTTATGCCAAGTAGTGCTCCACTGTCAATTTAAAGTACCTGCAAATGCATTTGTGTCCCATTAAGCCAGCTTTTATGATTTTGCCTATATGCTCCTTAATAGTAATTGTAGAATCAGCAGCAGCATCAGTAGTAGTGGTACCATTTGCATTTGTCTTCAAAGCTATAATCATTTTTACTTAATTAAGCCTATTATATTCAGCTAGCGCTCCATAAATGACATCACGAACCTAGGAGAGGTGTCTTACATTAAGTTTGTGACGATATGTGAAGAACCCTTACTTGTGGGGCGCGGTGGTCTAGTGGTGGCGTCGTTGCCTTGGAGCCGGAAGGTTCGAGGTTCGAATCCACCTCCCCGCGTAAGGACCTTGGGCAAGTCCTTCACTTACAATTGCTCAGCGCTTCGGCGTGAAACTCCGATGCAGTGTCCGCTCTGCATCGGGAGCGCCTCTGAGTAGAGAGAGCTTGAAGGGGCGCTATAACAAGTGCACATACATATATAGCTAGCCTATTATATCAATTCAGTAGGCCTATTGACGCGTGACGAGAGAGAGGGAATTTAAAAAATCGTCCTGAACAATTGTGACCTGATTATTTTATGTAGCCTATGGCCCTTTATGTGTGTATTCCCATACAACTAGAAAATGAAAGAAATTAGTCATGTTCAAATATTCATGTTCATTTGCAAATGTCGTTGTTTGCATTTTCATATTCAAAAGAATCAAATTAAATAACACTTTTTGAAATCTACTTCACGTAGCGTACTTCCAATATTATAAATTCCTTCTGAAAACACGGAAATTAACTGGACTCCTTTATTCATTACTCCGTTATTTATATTAACTATATTTCATTTTATTGTACCATGTCTGTAAACCAAAATGCGGCTAGCAATTGGTGAATTAAGGAATATTCTTATCTTGTCTTATCTTATTGCATGCATAATGGCATATCTTATTTATGACAATTATAATAGTTATAATTTATTACCTGTATGCAGAAACGGCCTCGCGACTGGATGATCTTTCTGGCTTGATCCAACGCTTTCTCTAACTCGGGTCGAATCATCGGGTGAGATGTGTCGACAAGCAGAGCCAGATCTCCTGTAATAATTCACAACAGCCACACATCTTCAGCCATGCCAGAAACAGTCCAGTGGGTGCTGCACATCCACGTTGGAGCAATGCTCGACCAAAGTCATCCAACGCTGACCCGAAGTTGACCGACATCTAGACTAATTCACCTGCTTTTTATAAGTCGCTCAAAACATATATTATTTTAGCTGTGGCTGGACTGGGAGCGCCTCTGAGTAGGTTTCTTGAAGAAGCGCTACATAAATTCACGAAATGAATGAATGAACGGGGGTGGCAGAATGTGCGAAAGATGCAATCTGAATAGGACTACATAATCGGTGCTACGGCAGTAGACCTACAATGTATGCTAACCCTCTGAGTAGTCTCCGATGAATGGGTTATATTGCTAAGGAGATTAGTTTTGGTGGTTTATTGACTGTACGTTATTTTTCTAGAGGGGTCATTGTACAATGGTATTTTGGTCAGGGTTATTGTTTGTCTGCACTTGTTATAGAGCCCCTTCAAGCTTTCTACTCAGAGGCGCTCCCGACCACAGCACGGACGCTGCATCGGAGTTTCACGCCGAAGCGCTGAGCAATTGCGAGTGAAGGACTTGCCCAAGGTCCCTACGCGGTGACTTGAGGTGGATTCGAACCTGCAACCCTATGGCTGCAAGACAATGACCATACCCACTACACCACAGGCCTGATGCCTACAGAGTTTGCTTCCTGTTGTCCTTCACGGTGTGCCCAGGACGCGTCACACAATGGACCGATGTATCATTAAGAGTTTCAAGTATCTAGCGATAGGCTATCTCATGACGTCGACGTCGCCCTCCTACCCATCAAACTCTGGGACTGGCACCACCCGAAACGTCAGTGGCGGGGTTTGAAATTCATGCTGGACCTTCTCCCCCAGTCAGTCAGAACCCATTTGATCAACTTAAATCTTCCACTGTCTAGTGACTTTGCATCAATCTACGGCTCTGATGTAATCAGGAAATGCCAAAATAAACTGGACTAGGCTTGACCATTGGCTGTATATTAAACTTACTATTGCGGACCACAGGCCATAGACATAAGGCTAAGCTATAATTATCATAGTATAATAATTATGGTTTGTATGTGCACTTGTTATAGCGCCCCTTCAAGCTGTCGCTACTCAGAGGCGCTCCCGATGCAGAGCGGACACTGCATCGGAGTTTCACGCCGAAGCGCTGAGCAATTGTGAGTGAAGAACTTGCCCAAGGTCCTTACGCGGCTTGAGGGTGGATTCGAACCTCGAACCTTCCGGCTTCAAGGCAACGACGACACCACTACACCACCGCGCCCCACAAAACGACAGTATATAAAGACAGTATATGGTATAGGCCTAATAGCCTATAGTGTTTTATTAGAAGTTCTACTGGAAGAGAATACAGTAGAACAGAGCTATAGAATAGAATACAATACAATACAGTAGAATACAATAGAATAGAACATAATAGAAATGCTGTTCTATAGTGGCAAACTGATTTATTGAATATTGTAAAGACAGTGAAGAGTATGCGCGAGACGAAAGGTAGATTGTGTCAAGGATGTAGGCGGCACGTCGTCTCAAGTGGCAGATAGAAGGTGTAGTCTATCTAAGAGTGGGAAGAAGCGAGTCAGAAACAGACACACAGAGAACCGGAGAGTGTCAACCACACAAACAGTTAACCATACATAACTGTGTATACTATAAGTGAGGCAGGTAGACAGACAAGTTGATGCAGAGACGAAGAACTAAGTTTCCTGTGAACAGCTCAGAGTGCATTGATGTACCTATCCATCTTCATTCACAGTCATTATCTGCTCGTCGCTTTCACCGACGTCTTATCACTCCGCCAATTAATCCGCATTTCGTCAAGTAGTTTCGCTGAGAAATCGACTGCCATGCGATGAGATGCAAGACGTAGTAAGTAGGCTAATACAGGAAACCTATAATATAGCGAGATCGAAGCTTGCAAGGATGAAAGAGCAGAGCGAGGAGTTCTGTTACATGCTGCAGCTCAATGTGGCTGAGGTGAATGTATGAGGGTCTGATTCGCGCTAAAGCCTATACGGAGAATACCAGATGCAACTCTTAAGTCTAATTTACTAATTAATTTGTGGATATCGTCTTTTTGTTGAAATCCGAGTCAGCAGATAGCTCTGAATACAGGGTGGTCCAGCCTAAAATTTAATGTCTCAACTTTGCATGCATATAACTTCGCCAATTATTGGAATTTATTTATACTTTATTGCGTCAAATTAAAGGTATTTCACTCTTGTATTTGCACTGTTAAAATGGAACTACAATATCTTCCTGCACAACGACTCTTCGGCACATCAGTTTTGCAGCAATAGAATTGTAAACTGCCATATCATTATAATAATAATTTTTTTATGCCTATACCGTATATGCTGAATCATAGGGTAGGACCTTACCTTCGAAGTGAATATCAGGCTGCGCTGCACCAATGTAGTCGTTCTGTGTGAATTCTGCCCAGACCCGAAGCAGGACGGGAACTCCCATGATCTGCTCGTGGAAGGACTCCAGGTCTTCGATGGAACAAATGTTGATCTGACTGAAGCAAATGAGAAAAACCAAAACAATCGATGATAATTTCGATTGCCTCAAAAGATTGCAAAACAAATACAGTATAAACTTGTTGCACAGTTCAATAAGTGCCGTCTATTCCAATAAAATTGTTCCATAAGTGACCAATTATTCCAAGTCAATTTATTATGCCATCTTAAATTCGAAAATCGTTTAATCGATGCAAACCTCATAGACATACATGTAATAGTACATGCATGCAGCAACACATAATTATGGTATCATTTGACTTCACTGTCACCTCCGTCACCAAGCAGTATGATTTGGTACCGGTGTAAGCTGGGAAGTAAACAGCAAGTCCTGCGATACACTGGCCCCGTGTCCAGGACCTTGGGATTCGTCCATTGCTAGCTCAGAGCTATGGAAAAGGAGATGTGTTCCTCATGGAACGGGATGGGACTTTACTTTTTTATACTTGACTTCACTAGAATCCTAGACGATTTGATAATAATTATACCAGTAAAGTGCATGACTGCATTTGCATGCAGAGCCTGTGTATCAAAGGGTCTCTTAAAACAGCTGGCTTCGATACGATTTTTTTAGGTTGAGCCATCCCGGAGGCCTGTCAGTAACTGGCCAGTGCTGCAGATATTTTTGGCAAGAGAGATCCTAGCAATAAAGAAGCGTTACAACTGATACCAGCGCGATACAATGACCAGAGCCCCGCATCATAGAATCTGCATATAATATGGTATGAACTGGAAATTAAACGCAATTTGTACTGCCCTGGCTCTGTCTGTGCTATATGTTAGTAGGCTTATGCACTGTGACTCTGCTATGTGGCTATGTTATGTGTGACTATACCACGTGGTTCTGCTATGTCCATTCTATTTAATGGCTATGCCATGACTGTGGCCATGCTAAGCATGGCAATGCTACGTGGCTCTGCTCATGCCATCGCTGATCATTCGTCAGCCAGATTAGAGGTCTAAAAAACCTTTTATTGTTCGGTAAAGAAAGCAAAATAATCATTAAAAAATCATTTTTTAAAACCATTAGCCCCATCACGCATTCCTTAAAAACTTACGATTATGAGTGCTTGCTGTTTAGTGTTACTGAACACATCCTAAGTAGGCTACAATGTCTGGGTATAAGGGGGCATTAGGTATTTTAGCGTCGTGATACATTGCACAGCTATTAATTATACCAGACGTGGACTAAAACCGAGAATGTGTATGAGGAGAAGGATAAAGAAGAGGAGGAGAGGAGGAGAGGAGGAGGAAGAGAAGAAGAAGGAGGAGGAGGAGAAGAAGAAGGAGTATGAGAAGGAGGACTGGAGGAGTCATTGGCTACTTCCGATGTCTGCATTCCTGTATCTTCCGTTCTGTCTCTATTCGCCGTAATGAACGCGCACGCCTTTCAGAGACGCAATTTATAAGACCGAGCTTAGAATTCCTAAAAGGCATTGACTAACAGCTTCCACCTACTGACATACAGACACACGCACGTGCAGGAACTTATTCACACGTATACGCGTGTTTTGTTTATATACAGGTATATACAGACGCACATTTAAGAACCAAACTCGCACATACAATGTATACACACACATTATAGCCTGCGTGTGGGGTTGGCTGTTTTTAAGGAATTTTTAGAACTGCACAACCCTTCTTAAAATTATTACTTTCATTTTCCATCCTCCATTGGAAATTACTTCCAATCGAAGGACAATTAACTATTTTTACTAGTTTTAGCTGCACGGATTAATTGCTTCTGCAACTGCATAGATCCATCCATTTAGAACGGCACATTTTGTGTACAACTGCACGCTAAAAAGGCCCTAGTGTGGGCATGGGGTGGGTGCGTGTGTTTGGATATGGAATCCTGGCGTTAATGTCAAATTCAAAGATAATGAACACGAGATATATAATAACTACCCATATTAATTACAATAGATTAAAAAGTGCAATTACAATATTTGGATCATATATACATAAGCGTTAACTGATGTCCAGTATGTGCTACGCTGCATTTATGTAAAATGTATGTATGCATGTATGTATGTATGTTTGTGTGTATGTATGTGTGCATGCATATATGTATGTATGTATGTATGCATGAATGCATGCATGTATGTATGTATAATTGAACATGTATGTATGTACAATGTATGTATGTATGTATGTTTGTATGTATGTATGTGTGTATGTATGTATGTATGTATGTATGTATGTATGTATGTATGTATGTATGTATGTAACTATGTATGTATGTATGTATGTATGTATGTATGTAAAACTATGTATGTATGTAGCCTAAGTATGTATGTATGTATGTATGTATGTATGTATGTATGTATGTATGTATGTATGTATGTATGTATGTATGTATGTATGTATGTATGTATGTATGTGCATGTATGTATATTTATGTATGCATACATACTCGTATGCACGAATACATCCATACAGAATGATTCACTTCTTTATCATTTCCTGAAAGTGAGGTGTGACTAATCGTGCTGTAGTGTTGTTGTCTGTGCACATCATCGCAAGTGGCTCCTTGAACAAGAACTGAACAGTCATGTGTCTAGTATTCAGACATTTCCTGGCTTTAAGGTCTTACATAATAATATTATTATTGCACATCTTGACAAATTTCCGTTGGGCGAGTTTATGTTGCGCCATGCCCGTAATATGGGGCGCGATGGTGTAGTGGTGGCGTCGTTGCCTTGGAGCCGGAAGGTTCGAGGTTCAAATCCACCTCGCCGCGTAAGGACCTAGGGCAAGTCCTTCACTCACAATAACTGCTCAGCGCTTCGGCGTGAAATTCCGATGCAGTGTCCGCTCTGCATTCGGCTTTAACGTCTTACATGATAATATTATTATTGCACATCTTGACAAATTTATGTATGTATGTATGTATGCATGCATGCATAGAGGGAACTTGAAGGGGCGCTATAACAAGTGCACATACAAACATACAAACAAAATGTACTGTCTCCTGTATTTTCACAAGTCATTGATTTTTACTATATACCCGACTTCCGTGCATATCAAACCAGATCACGTGGTGATTTCTTTGAGGAAGTTTACTTCACAAACTCAACTACAGAGTTCAATAAAAAAAATGTGTCGGTAGCCTACCTCTGTTTGGAGTAGTCTACCCCAAGATATAGTCTACCCCTAATTACCATCATTTTAAAAATTCGTACTTGTAGCCTATGCGTGACCAGCGACACTGAGCAGCCTATTTGGCCTCTTGTACAATAGTCTGCTTTAGCCTATAGCTATCGGAGAGGGATTTTTTAATTTCTTCTACATCATTAATCCGTTCTGGCCAAATTGTGTTAGGCCTACATGGTCCAGTTGCACTGATAATTAATAGGCCTACATGGTCCAGTTGCACTGATAATTAAAGGAAGCCAGAAAAGCATTTCTGACGAGCCATCAAACTCCTGAGATAATTATGTTGTCGCTATTTTGTACTGGATGGTCATAATGAAATATAGGTCTCTGTACAAAACCCATTGTAATTTCTGCACATCAAGATATTTTGTATGGCTTTGTGCATCTACTCAAATAGATTCACTCGGCTTGTGGTCGAAATTAGTTCTGACAATTAGGCTACATTACTGAGTGATGCAGGTTGGCATGCATTATATGCCAGCATATTATATTCCACTGACTACGCCTACGGTCTACCTGACTGATAAAGCAGAGAGCGTGGGCGAACGTCAGTCAGGTTCATGGGAGTATAAATGAGCACTTGTTATGGAGCTCCTTCAAGATTTATACTCAGAGGCGCTCCTAACTACAGCGCGGACACTGAGTCAGAGTTTCATGCCGAAGCGCATGAAGAACTTGCTCAGGGTCCCTACTTGGTGGCTTGGGGTAGATTCAAACTCGCAACCTTTCGGTTCAAATGCAATGAACAATACCCTTACACCACCGCGCCCCACAAAAGAAGTGGCCTTGCATCTGAGTGTGACAAAGAATTTCATCCTTATCGGAGAAATAAGTCATGCTACAATAATCTTCATGGAAGGGTTTTGTTCCTTTCATGAAGAGGAGAAGGAGAAGGAAGAGGAATAGGTAGGTGAAGAATAAAGAGGAAGTGGAGGAGAGGAAGAGTAAGAGGAGAATGGAGGAATAGGGTGGGAAGGAAGAGGAGAATAGAGGAATAGGAAGAGGATGGGGAAGTAAGTTGAAGAAGAAAGGAGGAAGAGGGCGAAACGAAGAGGAGGGAAAGAAATAGTTAGAGAAGGAGGACGAGGAGGAGGAGGAGGAGAATATGAGAATATGCGAATGTGGAATAGGAGAATGGGGAATAGGAGAATGGGGAATATGCGAATGTGGAATAGGAGAATGGGGAATAGGAGAATGGGGAATATGCGAATGTGGAATAGGAGAATGGGGAATAAGAGGAGGAGGCGAACGTGAGAATGGGGAATAGGAGAATGGCGAACGCGAGAATGGAGAATAGGAGAATGGCGAACGTGAGAATGGGGAATAGGAGAATGGCGAACGTGAGAATGGGGAATAGGAGAATGGCGAACATGAGAATGGGGAATAGGAGAATGGCGAACGTGAGAATGGGAATATGAGAATGGGGAAATAAGAGGAGGAGGCGATTCGAAACCTCACAGTACCCGTCATCATGCATTTAAGTCGAGCGTCGAAACGAATCGGCTACCGTGCCATGTACATGTATATTTGCCAGTGTTTATTATTTTCAGTCAAGCGAACAGTTGGATGAGTTCCGTCAAAAGATTATATTTCATTCAGACCATTTCTGCTCAATGGAAATCACGTCTACGCTTAGCAATTCATGGCAAGCGCTAACGACCAAGCGACGCCATCGCTGCAGCGAGTATACAATCTGATTCAGATATACATGTACAAGTACAAATATACATATACAATTATACATATATATATATACAATTACACATGTGCATATACATATACATATACAACTATACAAAAGCATATTCACATAATTATATAGCCTATATAATTATGTCATATATACACATAGTATACAATATACATATACATAAAGCAATTATGCATATATGTATTGTATGTATCATATATAACATATAATTATAATTATATATTTAGGACCAGAAGCCCTGAAAATCGATGGGAATCAACTGGCCCAGGGGTCCACGCCGTTGGAACCACCTCTCAGGCTGCAGGGACTCAGAGAGTGTTTCTGGGCTGTGGGAGGAACGGGCGGAGGAGGAGTGAAGGAAGAAGGCGAAGGCAAGACGACCTGGTGAGATGGGTAAGGTGTTTATCTACTGCTATATCTATAGGGATGCTTTCAAATCTGAGTCATTGCTCCATTTACCCGTCGTTCGTGTACACACGTTGTCTACAACTTACTATACGCTTCATGGTCCGCTGTATGGTGCACAGCTGTGGTGAACCTGAATACAAATACAACGTATACGCCAGTACTTACTACTACGCCGACGATCTGTGCAACACGATATGACTAGTAAAAAAAGCGGCCGAAACAGCGAACATGAAATTATGTCTGTCTGCATGCAATGTGTTGGACGAATAGCGTATACCTATATTCAGACTAGTGTTTAATTATAGGTGGGCTGCATGAGCGTCTATTTGATATAGCGCCTAAAGAATATAATTATGTAAGTCTATAGGCTAAGTATCTGTATAATGTATACATGTATGTATGAGTTTTTGAGTATAGCTTATGTATGTTATTGCGTACCGGTATGTATTATGTATGTTATATGTATGTGTATGCGTAGCCTACATTAACAGGCATTATTCACCGTGATTCAAAAAAGTAAGCCAAATTGTTTTGCATATATCTCTAATACCTGATAACATATCAAGCTAAACTTTTACAAATATTTAGAGAATTGGACCAAGAATATGATTCCAAAATTTCACTCACAATTGCTCAGCGCTTCGGTGTGAAACCCCGATGCAAAATCCGCTCTGCATTCGGGAGCGCCTCTGAGTATGGAGAGAGAGTGAAGGGCGCTATAATAAGTGCACATACAAACTGTACACTCATCAAATGATTGAACTCTTTGCCAGGGCACTGTGAGCTACCAAAATTCTCTACAATATGTGTGCTGATGCTACATACATATATCCAGATGTGATGCCATAGGCTAATGCAGCATAGGTGAGTAAGTGCATTCTTTATTATTCCACTTGCAAACGCACAATGGGACATAAAACATCCTTATAATACATCGAAGCAATACTACTTAGTAATACAAGATGCAAGTTAAATCAGAAGCTGATTGAAATGTCAGAAATGTTAGTGTAAGCATCCACAGTAGCTCCACCTTAATAATAATACTGAACCATAGACTAAGTTATGGCGTTTCAGCAAACAAGGTTCATCGATTAAGTACATGTTAATCCCAACAGGACGCCACATGAATTATTATTGGCCAATAAATTAAACGGTAACAGATGGTCAAAGCTGAAATGCCCGGCTTGAAAGACTTGAAAGGTACCGACTATGCAACATAGTTGGTCTACACGCTGAACATAAATTTATGGACGATGTCGGCGAAACCGCAAAATCTCTGCATCCATTACTCCGATAACAACTGTGATTCTGGACGCGATGCGCCTTAGTTCGAGGAAGCAATTTCTATTGGTTTTATCGGTCAGCAAAGTACATTGCAGGAGGCATTGGAGGCATGCCGCTATCGCTTCCTGGTTCCTCTCTCTTTACCTCAGTATCGACCTCGAAAGTCTACACCAGATACACCGATGCATATCTTCGCGGTGTAGCAGAATCGTATTTATTACTGTGTTCAGTCGTATGAAAAATATAATCAAAATATTAGCGCAACGTGCATGCTTTCACTGTGATGAGACTACTTTATCACCGGCAAGGCTTTACTGAAGTCGCATCAACCAATAATTCAGGACTGTTATCATTTGCCAAATACAGTATCTATTTGTATATACAACCCCTCTGAGAGCTCAAGACTTCTGCATGCATTCTTTCATCAGTGCCGGCTGCTCTGTTTTTAAAAGTTTAACGCATGCAGACGATTGTATATTAATGTAAAGATAAACTATCTTAGATGATGCAACACAATACGCTGCATGTTGCTGATATATGGTAATCCAACGCAGTAGAATGCGATTTTATAACGCGAAGTTCTTCGTATTTCCCGTGGCGTACACAGCGAGATCCGATAGACTCCAAATGGATTGAATAGAATAACTGTTGATTGAATTTGCAGCATCAACATCAAATCAATGTAGTTTTGCACCAATGAAATATGCATTAGGTTACTGAAGAGGTATCGAGATGTTAAGTAGCCTAAGCGATGATTTGATGCCCACGTAAATACTTAAATCATAGTTCGTTAATATCGAGTGGCCCTCTTCCTCTTCAGAAGAGTCAGTCGAGTTCAGAACAGAAATTATTAGCTAGAATTGCTAATCTATTACATAGAACTGGAATCAGACAATGAAATTTTCTCATCGGTTAGACCGAGATATAGCAGGCCAAAAATAGGCCTAGCTGATATCAGTCAGAGGTTAATGCAAACTTCTGGTAACTCCTCAGCGTTATTTTGACGTAGGCTACCTGTCACCCTGAATTGATGAAGCAGATCATCTAAAATTAACGATATCACCCAAATACGAGACTCCATCAATCTTTTTCGCCAAGGATAGTATCGCGCTCGGACGATGATTTCCGCATCGTTTCTCGTAAGAGACTAATTGATAAAGACAGCATCGTTCCTTGACCGTGTACGTTCGACTTGGATTTCTTATCGTTGTACTCATTGTACCGTTTGTACGACGCGGACTGAAGCGAACCACTAAGGACCGGCTTTATTTTGTCGTCCTTCCCACGACGGGCTCCGTATATCGACCAAATGTTGTACTAGCCTACTTAGTTTTAATTCAACCCGAGACAGTTGCTGGGGAACTCGATCAAAGCAGGAGTGATTTTGAATCTGGATGGAGCAATAATTATCGATGGATGGAAAGGAATGACAACGGTATCATGGCGCGAGCTGGATTCCAACACAAACGAAGAATCCGAAGGCTATGGATCACTAGATGATCCAGCTGCTTTTCCGGAGTGTCCAAACGCGTCCTAAGAGCATCGCTCTCCTTCGTCAATGTTTCTATCTTGTAATTAACGGTTTCAATGATCCGCGACAACTGTTAATATTATAGTCAGATCACAGCAGCTGCAGTTTCTTCGATTGTCCTTATCTTCTGTTTGAAAGAAATGTCTTGTTTGATGGATGTCATTTAGACGAATGATGTAAACTGTAAGACTTCAAGCAGACAGATAAAGTTACAACCGCATCATCAGTCAGAACCGTATCAACTAGTTTTACAATTTCGACACATTATAATAAGTTATTATTGGCATTGTCCGGCGACATTGTTTTCCCCAAAGGATCCGAGGCAAGCCATGGGTGGCATTTTAATTGGCACTTCCGAAACTTTCTGCCAGAAGATTCACGAATAAACCAAAGGCTATAAGCCGTTCACGTCACCTTAAAAAGTTGACTTGCTACAATCGCATTAGCCATGCACTTGTTACATAATTATTATCAACTTGCGCTTGATTGGGTCTTCATACAATAAGATCAATTATAGGCCCCTAATTATATTATCCTTTTTACAAGACAATATAGCAACATTTTACACTTGCAAATTTGTACATGCGTCATCAGCATAATCCGCTGATACTCGGTTGATAATTTCATCCTCTTCTAATCCTACTCATCTGTGGTTACTGCAGTTAGTAGGCTAAATGATACGATTGATCGTTTTATCGCCTTCCAATTTAGTCAACATGCAATAACTATTATGACATATCTTCGATTCAAATCAAATCAAATTAAATAAACATAAAAATTAGTTTATTCTGAGAAATCAATCACCATACACCAAAGCGGACAGAACACGCAAAAGTTTACCCTGTATAATAATAACAATGTCACTCCTCGCGCATATCCACTAAATGCAAACCAAATGCAATAATATCATGAAGTAGCTGGAACTCCGCCGCTGACATTCCGTGCCAATGGTGCCAGGCTGTGCCAGTCCCAAGCTTGAAGGAAATAGGAGGGTGGTACCAACAGTTATAGGGGGCTGTACAATGTCGTTGAACACTGTAAACTACTTGTCTTTCCTCAGATCACCGCGGCGATAGTTCGGCCAGATTTGTTGTCAAAACATGTAACCAATCAGCAATGGGTTGGGCCTTTGTTGGAGAGCTGCTGTCTTGTTAGAAATCAAAAGATCCTTCAAGCTCAAAACCACTCATCTGAAGAGGGCAATTTCTATCGAGGCATGAATCAAACTGTCGAATTAATTATCTTAAAACTTCTATTGTCATACTTTAACAATAATTATTCAATTATAGGCCTATAACCCAATGCCTAAGTAAATGTAATTCGAATTTCCGATATTATTTATTCAGTCCGGAAAGTAGTCAAGGTATGGAAGAGCTTAAGAAAAGGAAGGAGATTAAATCAGAAATAGATATTGAATTAGAAAATAGATAAGGCCAGGAAGTTTATTTGTGATTTTGCAACAAATTTTTCATCGATTCTGCTGCTAAAGCTTCCTCCTTTCTAAATTGATAAATTTCCATGCTCTATACGTAGCTTTAAAGGTTCCTAGGAAGGGCATAGCAACAAAAAATCATTGCAATTAATAAGATATATATATCCTATATATGTATCCGTTTAATATAAATCAGGTTGACAAGCCGCAACACGATCACGTGATTAGTAAAGTACTGTGGATAAATTGTTAAGAGGTCATTCCTGAGCAAACTTCATGCAAAACTATCGTTCAAAATCAACTGTCAAAACAAACGGTAACTATAGCCTATCAAGTTGTGAAGAGACTTGATAGGCTATGGTTACCGTCAGTTTTGACAGTTGATGTCTTATGGTTATCTTATGATTTGTACTGTGGATAAATTGTGACGTCGAATCTCGAAACCCGTCGTTTGTCGCTTCCTAGATACTGCGCTAGATGCCGAAATAGGCGAGAGGGGTCAAGAATGCAGTTTATTCTTCAGTTCAGCATATGACTGTGAATTCGTCCTAATTTGCAAAGTAGTGAACCGATTTTGATGCCGTTTGAGTTATCTGATTCAGAATATATGCCTCTAATGCCAGGAACAATTGCAGAATAATAACTTAGTAGGCTCAGTAGACTTCGATTAGGCCTACACGAATATTCTGTAACTTTTTATTTGATTTTCTTACTTTAAACTAATGAAAGAATTAAACGAACATAACTTCAGTCAGAAAAAATATATTTTCATTCTGTTAAAAGCATTTTAGAGCTTGTTCATTGTATCATATGACTAAATCAAAAGGTCAAAAAACCGATATATGACGGGTTTTCAGCCCCTGTCACAATTGATATGAGGTTATCCATCTTCATGCAAAACTATCGTTCAAAATCAACTGTTAAAACAGACGGTAACTAAGCTTATAGCCTATCAAGTTGTTAAGAGACTTGATAGGCTATGGTTACCGTCTGCAGTTCTGTCTCCAGCATGCGTTTGAGTCCAAGGGAATTAGGTAGACGAAAAGAAAAACAGACACAGTGGTGCCATCGCTGCTGGATATTATGCCAAAATCAGGTACAGATTTTACACGCACTCTGTAGTACTGTTGTAGACCTAAACGTCTGCATGTATACATAAGCATAATAGATATGTAGTTATATAAATTCCATTGAGTATATATTATATATAAAATATATACATTCATATACATGTAGATGCGTTAGCGCTCGATAGTTCGTGCTCCATATATATATATATATATATATATACATTAGACTATACAATACATGTATATTATGATATATTATATAGGCCTAATGTACCGGTATAATATGAGTTACTGCACCTCAAACGCACTTGCATGTAAGTCAGGCCTCGAGGGATTCCAACCCCCATTTGTTCTAGGGCATGCGCTGGTACCGTTAAACAACAATGGCTTGATAACTGTTTGTCAGTTTCCTGCTGTTGCTTGGTATGAGAGCCCCGAAGGTTTCTCGAAAGTAGCCGGCCCCTTCCACCCACCCACCTACCCCATCCAACCTAGCCTACTAACGTATGCAGTCTCATGATTGGTCCAAGTCCACAACTCTGTCTCCGTTGGACTTCATTCGTTTGGTTGAAAACAGAAGTTGTTCAGCCATGCTGGACGTCTCTAAGACAGAGAGAGACACAAACAGACAGACATACAGACAGACATACAGACAGACAGACAAACAGACAGACAGACAGGAGAGACAGACAGACAAAAAGACAGATAGACAGACAGACAGATGGAGAGGCCTGTACCTTATCTTTTCGGCAGTACCATCTTGAACCTTAATACGATAGTCGTCCCTCTGGCCAACTTTTCTGCGAGCCAACAACCGATGTAACTCCTTCCGTCTCACTGGTTGTCTTGCTCAATATATCTTTGCATCTTTCTCTCTCTCGCTCTCTGTCTCTGTCACACTTGATATTGTTTTGTTTTGTCTCCCTATTCAGGGGAAGGGCACATTTTCTGCGATTAGTCTACTTTACAGAAACACGGATAAGATGATGATTTCGATTATAGCAATGAAGAGGGCGTTCGAAGTGGTCCGTGCTGATGAGTGCAGATGAGTCGTTCTTCATGATGTTCTGCGTGGTTGTTTGTCTCACGCTGTGTAATTCTGAATGCTTTGCCACTAAGTGTTTCTCTGCTCACACGTTGCTACCGATCACCTGAAAAAATTGCAGCAGCAGAGCCCACCCGCTGTCGACGAACCAGACCTCTGCAGTGCTATGATAGCTTTCACGTGAAATCTAGACTAAGCCTATAATTTTCATTGATCGACTACTGTCTGCAGAAGTTTAGAGAGCACTCCCACGCGAGTTTTAGAGTGCACTCAAGATAAACTACTTGATCCCTGATCACAGATTCCACCATCCTTAGTTTGCCGCAAATGACTCAATCTTTGGTTAGCTATGAAGTTCACCTCTTTCAGCTTCATTACTTATAAATTAAACGAAAGAACTGTTGGATGAATTGCTGATGAATGTGGGGTGAACCTGTTAGCGGAACCATGTGGTGCTCTGGGTTTACCCATTGACGCCACTGCATAGGAATGTCTAAATTGCTTGCTTGCACTGCAGTTAACATGGTGATCAAACGTTTAATGGTTGATTGACTGATTGATTGCCTAATTGATTGAATGATTGATTGATTGATTGATTGATTGATTGACTGACTGATTGAATGACTGAAAGACTGACTGACTGACTGACTGACTGACTAACTAACTAACTGATTGGCTGACTGATTGATTGATTGATTGATTGATCGATTGATTTATTGATTGACTGACTGTCTGACTGACTAACTAACTAACTGATTGGCTGACTGATTGATTGATTGATCGATTGATTTATTGATTGACTGACTGTCTGTCTGACTGACTAACTAACTAACTGATTGGCTGACTGATTGATTGATTGATCGATTGATTTATTGATCGATTGAAGTCAATTTTCCCACTCCGACGGCTTCAAATGGAACTGAAATCTTGTCTTCTTCACCGTAGTCTTTCCCCTTCCTTTCCCTTCAAGTGCTGTGCATGTTAACACTGTACAGCACTTAACACTGTACAGCACTTGGAAATCCGTCGACTATATTTAGTAGCCGATAAACTTCTGTAATACAACGCCGATTTCCCCCGCAGGTCAGCGATAAGCATTCTCTTCCGTCATTCGATAGCAGGTTATTGATGTGAAGTTCGGAGCGCGCTGGTCAAGGTGCCAACGAGATTAAAACACTTTTCCTTCTGCTGCTACTCCTTCAGAAGATCGATGGATTGGAAAGGAAAAGAGAACATTGCTACAATACTAGAAATAATAATTTATGAGTGTCTATGATAACGCCAGACGGTATACGGCTCAAGTTTATCTGTTTTTTGTTTGTTAGATAAGTCTTGCACGCGAATAAGCGGCAATTGCTAGTCAATGTTGACCAAAGTATGAATGACGTAGGCCTATGCTTAAGCGTCAGATAGCAACAATGTACTTTCGTAAACAAGTAAATAAGTACGCAAATACGTAAATGCATGCAATATATAATCAATGTAATCATGTAGCCTACTTAGTTTTTTGTAATCTGTGGTTATTCGTGAATAAAATAAATAACCAAAACTAAGAAAAATAATAGATTGGCATTGACAAATAAACATAGGCCTACCAACACAAATATATAAAATTATAAGCAATGGCTGTCGATAAGATGGTGTACAATGTATGTCCCTGTTTTGACGTGTCGCTTTCGGGATAAAAGTAATTTGACTGCAGGTTGTCAATATTATTAACAGTCAATTGTATAGACAATCAGTTGTCAAGGCAATCAACAATGGGTTGTAGCATATACAATCGTCAAGACAATTGATAATCAATTGTAGAGGCAGTAACCCCAGGACCTAGACCCTAGGGAGTTGAGGGCTGTATCAAAATGTATTGGGCTAGCGGGTATCGAACCCATGCCTCTGATCATCGTGCCAGCGTGTTCCCCTCTTCTGAAGTGAAGGTCAGCTGTTCAACATGTGCACCTTTAGCTACGCGCTATATGAACTGCTTGAAATAATTCTTTAATGACCGACACATTGCTTCCATTACTCAGTGTTCAAGCCATCAACAAGTTGCGGCACAAGTCGATCTTTAAAGAACCCGTTGATAGAAGCGCCGATATAATGAGCGAATACCTCCCAATGCTCACTTCCTATTGCAGTCGGTTTACTGCAGCGGTTCCCAACCCGTGGCCCGCGGGCCAAAAGTGACCGACCAGGCCTAAAAAAGTGGTCCTCGTCTCTCAAAGAATTAACAAAAATATATGAAAATTTGACAATTTGGACGGGATAGAATCATAGAACTCATAATTATTATCTATTAAACATTATTTTATTTTGACGTCTATAAAATTAATAATGTATCAAACATTCTATTTTGAATCAATAATTATTATAACAATTTTATATGCTTTATTTGATCAAATTTTATCGTTGCGGCCTCTAATGTCCTTCAACTTAGGAAAAGTGGCCTTAGAGTCAAAAAACGTTGGGAACCACTGGTTTACTGGATCAGTGTCGATCGAACTGAACAAACCCTGTGGTATTCTGCGAGCTTTTTATTCAGAAAAGCAACGCTGGTTCCATGGTTTCACTGCCGCTGGTCGTCTGCTTGTAGGCTACCAGTCGGCCAATATTTATTTACCTCGCATGAATGTTGCACAATGGAGAAGAAGAAGAAGAAGGCGAAGAAGAAGTCCTTGGTTCTGCTGGAGAAACAACTCCCAGCACATTATACTACTGGATCATCATCTCATCATCCAAGAAAACAGATGCCACAGCTTCAGTCAGTTCGCGTACAATCGCCAGTTACAACGGACGCTGCTCCTCTCGTCAGAGGATGAGCATGGAGGAGTTTGGTTTCCGTTCGTGTGGGGGGGGGGGGTAAAAAAAGAACTTGGGCTTTGTTGGGACAGAGACTTGGTCTTGAACGAGCGGCGCCGACAATATTTTCTCGGCCCAAAAAAGTTGATAACCCTTTGTTAGTCATCGGGTTGAAATCTCTTGAAACAAATACTATTTTCCCCGGGCAAAAAGTTGATGACTTTTTTAGTCATTCAATTGAAGTTTCGTTCGTGAAAAAGAACATTTTCCCCGAAAACATTATGAGTTTGGGCCTTCTTGGGGGCCCTAAGCCAAGGAAAAGATACAATTTTCACGGCAAAAAACTGAACGTGGACTTTCTGGGGTGGCTTAACCCCTTTAGCTCCTGATAAACTTCGCCCATGCGGATGAGGATGGCGAGACGCACCTCTGACAAGGACTTGCAGCAGCATCTACAGCAGAAGCAGAAGCAAAAACAGAAACACAAGCAGAAGCAGAAGCAAAAGCAGAAGCAAAAGTAGAAACAAAAGCAGAAACACAAGCAAAAGCAGCAGCAAAAGCAAAAGCAAAAGCAAAAGCACAAGCACAAGCAAACGCATAAGCAAAGGCATAAGCAGGAGTCGCTGTGTCTTATTTTGACGTTCGACATTTCAACGGAAGACGGATGGAGTAAACAGAACGCGAGGTCTTTCCTCCTCTTCTTCTGCTCATCTGCTGCTTTGGCGAAGGACAAGTCAGCTTCGTATACCGTTTATTCCGGTAAAAGACCAGTAACTGTTGAACAGACGTCGGCGGCGGACCCATCATCCAGCCTCCGAACATTATTGATCGTGAACATGTTTTTTGCCAGCTAAAGGTCGCTATGTTCTCACGGACAGTGGCGCCTCCATACGTCGTGGTAGTGGATGTTGTATTGATGTAGACGGAGTGTAATGTTGATGGTGGTAGTTGTTGTTGCTTTTGCAGTTGGTCGTGCTAGTGGTGTTATGTTGTTTATGGTGGCGATTATGTTCATGGAGTTCGTCATGATGGAGGCCTAGATGGCTGTGGTTAGGATGTTTAGGGATATGGTGGTAGTAGTGGTGGTTGTGATGGTGGTGGTGGTGGTGGTGGTGGTGGTGGTGGTGGTGGTGGTGGTGGTGGTGGTGGTGGTGGTGGTGGTGGTGGTGGTGGTGGTGGTGGTGGTGGTGGTGGTGGTAATTGTATTCGAACACTTGATACTGATGATGCTGATTATTATTGATGACGAAGAAAAAATGTTTGCCTAGTTAGTGTTTGCTAGTAAAGTTTATTATTTTCTGATTAAAATTAAACTCCATAAAGAAGGTCTTAAATTTAAAAATGCGTTGCCTCATAACGAATCTTTGTGTCCGAGGGACTCTGAGATTTGCTTGACCACATCGTTGATTCTCTTACTTAAGGTCAATTCAACTCAATTCATAAGTTTTATTGAACACCCACAATACAAATACGTGATCATTGAAGTTGTGCATTGGTGTCAAAGGGTTAACCCAAAAGGAACAACACTGTTTCCCTAGCAGATCCATCCCTTTCTCATCTCCATTTTATATGCGGGAACACTATACCATCAAAGCAAACCGTCTTTAGATGCAAGACTTCAAAGCGTTTGGACCACAGCTGAGTTTTTATGCCAGTCGATCTATTAGAACAGTTGAACAATATTATAGGACAGAGGTGCACGCAGAACAACGAGTGTTGATTTAGGTGGACGGAAGAACGGGAATGAACGTGTTAACTGGACAGATGAATCATGAAGCCACAGAATAACTGATCAGTAGCTTGATTATATAATTATTATATCTGACGGATGCAGTAATTCGATATAAAGCAGAAATAAGTGCACACATCAGAGAGTGAAGGGTCTTTCTTGCAAAGAACAGGAGCCATAGCTCAGACATATGTAAGTGTGACCCACTGGGGGCTCATCGTTGGATCTGTCTGCACATCTGTATACAAAATTATCTCTAACAGACTACTTTCATGTTCAGTGTACTGTTGCGTAGATCTAATAAGCTGGCTGATTAAACATGCAGGGTATTGGTAGGCGTACTGTGCCTGAGAGTAGAAAGCAAGCCAGATGAAATATTCTCTTACATAAGCCTACTGCATACTTGAAGGCAATAAATGCGAAATAATGCGAGGGCAATGTTTGATAATAATTATGTAAAACAATAGAATGATGAATTTTTACCTAAAAACCGGCAATATTTGCTGCGGTCTTGTCGCTTTCCTAAACTACAGATCTGAGTATAATAAGGTAATTGTTATTATCATCATTATTGATATATGCATCTGTTCTTTAGACCTCATCATCGTAAAGTCTACGCCTATGTCCAAACCATGATAGATCTTAGATTGCCCTAAGGCACCAGCGTTAGCAATGCTAGCATCAGATGAGAATGTCCATTGTAAATCATAGCACTATTATTATAATGGTGACTTGAAAATACAGACGCCATGCAGCTTGCATCCTATAAACACAGCAACAGCAACGAACAATGAAAAAGAGCAGCATCAGCAGCAACATCAGCAGCAGCAACATCAGCATCAGCAGCATCAACATCAGCAGCAGCAGCAGTAGCAGCAGCAGCAGCAGCAGAACTGATGCTGGCCACTGATGTTCTCTCCATTACGATAAAGCATCTCAGATGTGAAGATAATAAATTGCAGCTGAAACCTTCCCACAATAACCCAACATTAGACGATGTCGTTTTTGCATCCATTATGTTTGACCGCAGAAGATAATTATACGAACTTAAGGCACTAAGTGACTAAGACCTGAGTCATACTTCAACACATCAATAGCTACCGTACATGTATATTGCACTGTAGACATTATTGCTATAATAATAATGAAAATAATAATAATATTATACAAAACGCAGTATGACTACGATCAGTAATGAACGGGTAACAGTAGGCCTAATAAAAAATAACAAATTAGGCCTATAATAATAATAACAATAGACCTAATAATAATAACAATAAATAATAAAAATAATTAAGTAATTGTTATTATTATCATTAATATAATTATTACTATCAGTCTATCATTAATAGTAATAGTAGTCGTAGTAGTTCTAGTAGCAGCAGTAGTAGTAGTTGTTGTAGTAATTGTATGAATAGTACCGTAAATGCAGTAGTTGTAGTGTTAGTGTTAGTGATACATTTATGAAGCGAGAGTTAATGCATCAAGTTGTACTGAATAAGCTGTAAACGCGAGAGCAGTTACTGTAGCTGAGTCTATAATCAGAAAGAAGGAAATTCTTTTCCCTGCAGCCATCAATGTATAATTTTCTGGAGTTGGAAGTCGACGACTGACGCTTTCTAAACTGATGGACCAGTGTTACAGTACTGAATGTTTTGTGACGTGCCTCGTTGATGGGGGGGGGGGTTGGCTCCTTCCGGACCACACTCAGTCTCTGCTCCTTCCAGAAGGCAACCGAGACCGACCCATGGACCTCAGCTGTTGGCACACACACTCTTTCTATCGGCCAGCATCCTTAGTTATGCAATTACATGTAGGTTCAACGGGTGTAGAAATGTGGTTCAAGAAGTAAAACCTCTAGCATTTAATATTTGAAAATGAAAAACTATGTGAAAGTAATCTTCAAATGCTAGACGTTATACTGCCATAATAGGCTACTGGGATTGTTAAATATGAAACAAACTACTTTCAACGCTCATGATCACATCACATTATCTCCCAGTTTCAAATTGCCCGAACCAAGTTAGATAGGCCTAGCCTACCGTACTAGTTCGCAACCCTATAATAGCTATGAATAAAAAAGCAGAAATTGACATAAAAAGTTCTGAATTCACGGTACTAGCATTTTGTAATTAATGGCATGGCTAAAATCGCAACATTTCACCAGTCGAAATTTGCCAGATAATCACGGCAATTCATGGCATTTGGGGAATTCACAGCAGCATTCAAGCCAAGTGCCACAGCCAGCATGAATGACATCGAAATTTTTTACTAACCCTATAATTATAGTCATGGAGCAAGATAGACACGATAATCTTGCGATCATCAACATTGAACGTGCAGAACTGCAGATATAAGCTTATGCCTACAATGCCTACATGTTCTGCAGATGCAGCTACATGTATAGCATATACTTGTATAATATACTTGTATAAGCTTAGTAGACACAGGTCCATTATTGAGACTATTAGCAGGCTCAAGCAGGGCCGATGAGAAAAATTCCTGGCCCCTAGGCAGAGCTTTCACTCTATCAAACTGTCTTAAGGCTAGTTCTATAGGCCTATGAGCAAAAATAGAAACAAATGGCGAAAAAGTTCGGGCACGACTTACGATTAGACTGGCGGCAAGTGGCCTATTTATATATTTTCTTTTCCTGGGTGTATACTGTATAGTCTAATTGAATCTCTTACCAATCGTCTCCACTTCTGAATGACCGCTAATCGCCTCTCCCATAATACTTCAAACACTCAGTAGCCTATATCTGGTTAGGTACCCCAGCAGCTACGGAAACTTGATCTTGTTCTATTGTCAGACACACTCTCGGTCTTTTTCTTCTGGTCAAGTGTGGCCTATGTTTGATTCACTTCACTGGCTTTCTCTCCGTGCTCGCACACAATTTAAGGTCCTCAATAATAATCCTCAAAGCTCAGTGGGGTTTTGCCTCGATTGGTCCTTCCCTTTGAATGCACTTTCTTTTTGCGTTCACTCTACGCTTTTATCTGGCAGTCTCTCTTCTTCCTTCTACTTTTTCAAAACCTGCGTCTTCTCGCAGGGACTTGAGCACTGGGAGCGCCTCTGAACGGTTCACTCTAGTAGAGGCGCTTTATAGATGATTAAATACGATAAAATGCAAAACAATATACAAAATTATTCAGTTGTTCATTTTAAAATTAAACTGATTCCAGTCAAGTGTCAGGAATAGAAGGCACAACTCATAAACTTTGCATATAGATCTACATGTAGACCTATAATAATTATACAGCTTGGTTTAGTAAAAGTATACCCGGCCACGGGGTATTTACTCATCTGCCCTTACTATCCGAGTTTGGGCGCAAGAATAGAAACTTTGCTTTTGTATTGACTCATAGGCCCATAAGTGCACGAAGTCAATTATTCCGGATTTATTTTCAGTCAAATGTAAAATTCTGGCTCCCTTCCCACATTAAAAATGTCCCATACGACTATGGGCATAAGTAACCGATGTAACTGGGAAAGTATTGCATCATAGTGAATCACATTGTACTGTACAGTTCTGTATTTTATTGCATTGTGCCGTGGTGCATTGTGCAGTATTGCCATACTATGCAATACTACACAATACTATGCAATACTATGCAATACTACACAATACTATGCAATACTATGCAATACTATGCAATACTATGCAATACTATGCAATACTATGAAATACTATGCAATACTATACAATGCTATGCAATACTATACAATACTATACAATACTATACAATACTATACAATACTATGCAATGCTATGCAACCCTATGCAATACTATGCAATACCATACAATACTATGCAATACTACAGTATGCATAGATACACGACAATGCTGAAGATGAGATCCACCGGCTGTTCACCAGACTCGTTAATATCCGGTCGTATAATTTATTCTAATCTTATCTAATCATTTATGCTGCGCTATGTTATCATAATAGGTTTGACATCAATCGATGATCGCCTCAAGAGAAACAGAAGCAGATAGTCAGATATGTGGGCAACTTTTAGCAGACGATCCTAAAGTTAGATCTGAACGAGAAGAGCTCTCGGCACTGGGCTGTGAATAGCAGAGTCTGTATGGGGCCACCACGGATAACACCTTATGGCAAGTGCAGCAGTTAGGCCCACTGGTATAAAGGTAGAAGGGACAGAGATGGGTTACTAATAATATTCAATCAATCAGACAAAGTTTAACGGTTAATTCTATTTCCAATCGATTAGCTATGGGACCTTCCGAATTTTAGTTGATTAGCAAATTTCAGCAGTGGATAATTCCACGGAAGAAATGACCTTTTTGCTGGTTTTAACTGTACAGATTGAAGTGCTTCTACAACTGCACATTTTGTGTACAACTGTAGGTTTAAAAAGCCAAGTAATTTACCATGGATGATGGGAAATGAAAAAAGGAGTTGTGCAGCTCTAGGCTACAAATTCCTTAAAAACCGCCCTGGCTAATTCTACTCGATTAGACTATAATTATCAATTTAACTAATCGATTAGCTAAACAGGTTTGACAAACAGCTAATTCTAATGATAGGCATACGCGTATTTCAGCAGATAATTATTCAGGTGAAATGAAGATATAATTGATATTGCCTATAATTATAGAGTCTATGAGGAGAGGTGTAAAAACATGTTAACTAAGAAAACAAACTGAATGCTTTGCTTGATGCACAATAATACACAATTGCACAACCAGTGTCACTGTGTGCCGAACGACTTCTGTGGCTTGATTAGAATCTATAGATGCTTAGTTTAATATGCTTATGTTTATTTCTCATCTTACTTTTCGTTCAATGATCACACAGATCTCTGTAATAACACTAAAAAATTAGAAAATATTAGAGGTCCTACCATTTGCAAACACCGCTTGCAAATGGTATGACAGACATGTGCTTCTCTTGATAGACGCTACATAAGCTATCATTACCATCGGTTAAAAAAATAAATTGGGGACAGTCGAGAACTTTTCCAGCGACCTGTTTGAACATAATGCATGATACATGGCATGCAGCGCTATTAGAGCGTCTATTTAGAGGCTGTTCCAATTCAAACCGAAAGAAACAAAGTTATTATCTGCTAGAGGCATAGCACCAGACAACTACATTTAAAGTCTCGTATGTTAAAAACATTACGACAGCGTCAATGAAGTGTATAAGAAAGGATTGAATGGGAGGAATGCAGTGTGAGAGAGGATGGGGAGTGAGCCCCCAGCAGGTTCAACAGTTGCAACAACAGCCAGTGCGTGAGGTTGTGCGTGGTGATATATCGATGGTATACGTCGGAATGGTAACACCAGTCTGGTGGTGCTACCATTCGGAAGCGTGTCCATTGGACCAACTCGCTTCGGGTCCTGCTTCCAATCAGTCCGCCCCATTTACACTTCGCTGCTAACACCTGCTGCTGTGAACACCGACACCGTTGCCAACCTTTCGAAGAAGCGGCGCAGAAGAAGCACTCGACTGCATGCGGCATTTAAAAGTGAACAGCAACATCCTGTCGACACAGTAGGGACCCACATCGCCGGAGTAACTGACTTAACGACCCCCTCTTCGCTCGGTCTGTCTGCCTGCTTTCTTGCCTGACTGTCTTAGTGCTTTGCTCCTTCCCTGGCACTTCGTTCCTTACTTCTCTGCTTGAGTGATTTGCGTTCTCCTACCTCATCACTTCTCTGCCTCTCTAGATATGAACAACCCTGCCTGTGCGAATCAGCTTTTCTCTCACTGTCTCTTTGTCCCTCTCTTTATCACATACTCTCTCTCTTTCTCTCTCTCCTCCTCCCTCCTCTGCCTCTTTGCTTCCCTGTCTCTCTCTCTGATTCCTCTCGCTATCTCTTGCTCTCTCTCTCTCTCTCTCTCTCTCTCTCTTTCTCTCTCTCTCTCTCTCTCTCTCTCTCTCTCTCTCTCTCTCTTTCTCTCTCCCTCTCTCTATCTCTCTCTGCCTGTCTCTCTGTCTCTCTCTGTCTCTCTATCTCCCTACTCTCTCTCTCACTCTGTTTTACTATCTCACCAGGTAAGTGTGTGATTCCGCCGTGAGGCTGGGCGTCATTCCTGACAGATGATCGGGGGCTTCAACTGTGCATCCTCGTATGTCTTCTTCGTTCAGTCGGCTGCGTCGATCTACGCCACTATACTTAACTGCGTCATAAGTCATTCCATATTTCAAATAAACCGCACACCTATCCTTCTCGTCGACGTCTACTAACAGCAGCAGATAGCAGCAGCTATTCCAGCTTTTCTACGAGAAAAAAACGATACCCAGAAATATATATTCCTCGGCGCCGCACACCGCAGTTCGCTTCTTCTGCGTTGATTGGCGTATCGTCTGTGTGCAAAAAAGAAAAAAGAGAAGGCCATGCAACGTTGAGGCAACCCCCTCTTCTCTCTCCCTTCGACCCATGACCCGCTTCTGCCGACCGTCTATCGTCAGGCGCGCACCTAGACCGGCACGCCGACCGATCCAGGTGATCTGCAGAATGAGTTACTGCTACTCAAGAGTTCTTGGTACTTCGTACGTTTTTGCACAGACGCTCAAGTAATTGCACGAAGTCGTAAACTATTATGCTTATTCAGTGTGGATGCATGCACCAATGCACAAATAGCATGCATACATTGCATAGACACAATTAAGGGCTGTTTCGAAAACTCGCTTCGTATCAGCTTATGGCCTCGAAAAGTGGACCAAAATAGATCTGTTTGGTGTTCGGCCGAATAGTATAGCGGTCGGATCCGAATACGAATAGTGGTCACAGGTCACGTGACTCTGTTTCTGCATAATTATGCGGCTGATATATGGCGAGTGGACAGAATGATGCAAAAATTGCATTTAGTTAATTTAGTTTTAATTGATGAATTGATTTACTGAACTGAAACTTTTACTTATGATGGGCTACGCCTACAATTGAAATTTTGAATATTGCCCGTAGGCCTATACCTATTTACGGATTCGGTCGAATAGCTTGTCCAATTATTCGTATTCGGCAAAACGGTGATAGGCCTAATTACCTATTCGGCACAGCCTTAGTAGACACAGAACCTGTAGATACACACAAAACGCAGCTAATAATACGGGTGGTAAGCCTTTCCGTATAGATTATAGGACTAGCCTAAGGCCCTAATACATGCAGCCGTCTGCTGTCTGTAAGTAAGGTATTCATTTGACAATGACATTAACCGTCTGCTCCTTCAATGACGTCAAACTCTACGTCATTGTCAATTGGTTGCGACCCTATTTCAAACACTACAGCTTGAATCCAACGGTTATAATACATCTAGCGCATCTCGTGAGGTGCTGAGCTGTTAATTGCCACGGTCGCAATGATCGTCTTCATTTGGATGCTTCGTCTTCGTGAATACCAGTTCAAGAACCGCCATTCTTCACGTAGCCTTTAATATATCGGATGCTTCGTATACACCATTTACATTGGTCCGGGAACCAGTGGAGTTAGCCAGTGGAGTTACTCCGATGTGGGACATGTTTTCTTAACAATCTACGACACGATGCACTAAGTCGTTGAACGGAATTCTTCGGCAAGAGACTTCACAGCATTAGAATCGCATGATACAATGGAATGCAACTGTCGCTGTTTCGTGCGCTGTATACGGCCTATACAACTATGCGACGTGTTTAGGCTTGTAGCACCGTTGTGAATTCTCCATTTCTTCTGCTTTCGTGTTAATGGAAAATTCCGTGTAATAATTCACACAAAAATGCATATACATGTAGGGCCTTAATTTATTATTCAGCCTTGTAGCCTAATCATTGAAATTCATTTCTACGATGACACTGAATCTCAATGATTCAACCAACGCCAAAAAGTTGTAGGTTAAGCTAATAGGCTACAATATACAGGCTGTATCGGAGTATAAGAAACAATGATATACGGAAATCATCAGGCCAGATCTTGAAAACTAATTGGATTAATCAGATCAGATTATGTACAGGCTACATGTGATTGACTAAGAAACTGTAGATTATTCTTTTGGGACAGATATGATAAGGTGTCGTCAGTTTAGACTAAGTTAGTAGAGAAAAGAATCGATATTTAAGGTCAATTTGGAAGTAATGCTGGGTAGCCTATAGCTTACGTTATAGATAAGGCAACAATGAAGATAGCATCAGATAAGATTAATATAAAAAAAACGTTACGAACAACATGAGCGTTTTTCCTGTGACGCGCAATTCAGGTCATTGACGTCAACTTATTCCTTCAGAAACCTTGTGTTCTTCATGTTGCAATGCTTAATTTTACTAAATTACCTTTAATTGCTTAGCATTACCGATAGATCTTCGCCTCATCACTAGACGAATAAAATTAAATTAAATAAATGAATTTCGAATCTATCCACGGCAAGTGTTAAGCTTGTCGTCTTATAGGTTATCAACCATAATTAAGCACATAAAAACTGTTCCGTTTGGTCGCGCCTCTAAGTAGTTTTCTTGAAAAGGCGCTATATAAATACTTGAATGAAGGAATGAATGAATAATTATAACTATAAGAGCTGCATGGAAAAGCTCCGTAGGAAACAATGTCCAGCCATCGGGATTCGAAGCCTGAGACTTCGAATGATGATGGCTAGAGTAAAATGTCAGTAATCAGGTCGTGAGGCAAACATCGTAACTCAGAACCGAAGTGAAGCGAAGGTCAGTGGAGGTGTAATCATTAACTGAGAAAATCATCTCTTAATCATCTCTTAATCAATAGATAATGCTACTAATCCGATGATTTACGTAGCGTTCGTAACTAATCCACCTGGTGTTAATCAACGCACGTCGTATTCATAGCGGCCGGAGATGAGCAGTCGGCGAAATACCAAGGGTCACAATATAGGAAACAAGCACATAGATCTACAGACAGTTAAACACACATATACGAACAGGCACAGAGCAGTACATTCAGACAGAATGAAGGACGCAAAGGTAGACGGGTGATTGAAATGACCTTCATATGTAGCCTATACGCGATCCGTTCCTCTCAACCTATTTCTCCTCAGAAAATCCAACACCGATGATAATGAGGTCGGGCTACACTGCTCGCGCAGAGTGCTCTAAAAAACTGGTTTCTGAAGGCCACAGCACAACATGACATGATACTATTATCAACGTAGGTTACATCCGTATCTTAATCCGATTCTATCATCTTCAACGCAACCGACAAAAGATTTTTTTAAAAGAATAGTCCCGGCATGCAGGTACATTTTCGCTAACACTCATCACTTGTAACTTCGCGAAGTCTGTCAAAAGTATGCGCATGTAATTTATACGCTTATAATTCGAGCATATATTTCATGTGCATTATTTTTATATGAAGGCATGTAGATTTAGCATACGGACATTTGAAGGAATGTGTCTATGTCTATGACGGTTTCAGTCTGTCAATACAATGTTTCGTCGTTACCGGTACAGCAGTAGCATAAGCTATGAACAGCATGCAATGATAACAAATCATTTACAGTCATTCTCAAGAAAAGTATCCATTTCCTTCAGCACTCTCTCACTGATTTATATAGAACACCTACGAACAACTTGAACTATTATGAAGGCACAAGCGGATAACCACACGCATACAAAACACACACATTTATCTATGTCCTATACACACATACAGAAATAAACAGAGACAGAGAGAGGAGCATGGGCGCCCGCACATAGGGGAAAGAGGGGGCACTTGCCCCCCCCTTGGAAAATGGAAATTTATTTTTTAAACTACTACTTTTGGGTTTTTAACAAAAAAATTGCATTAAAGCACTAATGATACGAATGATACACACAGTGAAAGCCAGAAACCTATGTTTAGAAATCTCTGTAGATATAAACATGCTGTTAATTTTCTGCCTTGCATAATCAACATCTTGTTAAAAGCTGGAACAGTGACCATTGGCTGTTAACCCTTCGGCAGGCGCCCTTGCAAATAGTATTTTTCTATCGATTATGGTTTACTTGATTGGAATCTCGCTGTCATGCAACCTTTCACAACTGCACAAAATTAAGTAGGCTATCAATAGAAGTAACATCTACCTTTTTTTCTTCGCGCTAAAGAAATTATTCATATTTAAGCTGATACACAAAATGAAACTGAAAAATATTTGCATTATTTTCAGCTTTGCGTTTTTCAAGCTCTTGTTACTAAAACATTTAGGCTACGGTAACTGTGACCATCGAAATTTTTTTGCCCCCCCCCCCCTGAAAAAATTTCTGCGGGCGCCCATGGAGAGGAGAGACGCTATATACACCTGATAATGCATAGACTAAATAATAATTAATTATAAGGTTTAGTATATATAATTTTATATATATCCGAGTAGGAATTCCAGCCAGAACGTGTCAGTAGCCGCAGGGTTTACGTACACATAGCCTATAGCTTTCGTTTCGGTAAGACTACTGTTGCTATCTAGATTGATTATTGGTTTGACATTTTGTCGGATTATTTAAATCATCTGGACCCGATTCAGATGGAAACAACGCTCTACATATCGTCGGTCGAGAATTATAAGGCTCTATGTCCAAAAAGTATCATTCCGAGATATTGCAATTTGAAAGTTCAACAATCTAGCACACAAACAATAATGAAAATATTACAAATGTAAGTAACGAATTTAGTTCATTTGTCAATTAAGTAACATTGTACATTGAAAAAATATGTGAATAAAACGTAAAAATATTTTTTATGAATTTTTTAAAGAAAGCCCCACACCCCAAAATTGGACATAGAGCCTTATAATTCTCATTGCGAGGGCTGAACATTTTTATTCCAGTTTGAAAGTTCAGCATTCAAGCACACAAACAATACTGAAAATATTAAAAATTTAACTAACGGATTTAGTTCATTTGTCAATTAAGTAACATTTTACATTGAAAAAATATGTGAATAAAACGTACAAATATTTTTTTATGAATTTTTTAAAGAATGTCCCACGCCCACAAATTGGACATAGAGCCTTATGAAAGTTATGACACTGAATGTACAGAATGCGTGGGCCCAATTATTATTAATAGATTCAGATCACGTGACTTGTGTGCAGTGGTCTTATTTGCTGCATACGTAATATATTCAAATCACGTGACTTGTACGCAGCGGTCTCATTTGCTGTTGGACATAGAGCCTTATAATTCTCAAAAAGATGAAAACTTTGCAGCGTGGACGTCTATTAAAATACATGGGACATAGAGCCTTTTAATTTTGTAAATATCTCTTTTACTATTGAAGATCCAGCTTAGATTCTCACATGACATGATAGCCCTGAACAAGATCTACGTCATGGTACCAATAACTCAAAAATTTCAAAAAATGGACATAGAGCCTTATAATTCTCAGCCGACGATATGTAGGCCTTCGTTAAATCGAAGTCTCTACTCTACAGCACCGTAGGCTATAGGCTTCTTGGATCCCATGGCCTAACCCTCCAGCGGCGCTTCACGGAATGACGATTGCCATGGCCACGCCTGCGAAGTTTGTTCCGTCACACACGTGTGCCCCCTTGTGGCGTGCGTCCCAGGTCGTACTTTTTCAAACTTCTTGATAAAGATGTCACTAAACAAAATATACCAATAGATCACTTTGCAGACAATAACTTTTAGTCAACTCTCATTTCTATGTGAATTATTCATCTCTGCCGAGTCAGGAATTTTATTAAGCTTTTATTAAGCGATTAAGCTTTTACAATGTATCGCGAATAGGCTTAATATATTGTGGACAATCATTGCTGGCCATAGATTGAATATTCGTGACTTTAGGTGTTAATATTCGTAAATATTCGTGAATATTAAGATTTTTTAATATTCGTAAATATTCGTAAATATTCGTTAACGAATTAAGGTGAACGATCGAATGTGTTAGACCTACTCGGTATTAAGCAGTTTAAGCTTCTGTATGTCTCTATGACATTCACTCGCATCCAGGGCACGGTTGAATTAAAATATGCATTGCGCTTAATAGCCTATGCTGAGATCAGGATACATTTTGCTTGTAATCTGGCACTATTATTTTCTGCGTTGGCATTTATATGTACTCATCCTGCTACACTGATATAAGACTACTTTATCAATATACAGTTACTATTAAGCTTATAGGCATAATAGGCAGTTAAAGTTTATTTATAATTTAGCCTACTATTGCTGCTACTAGTCTTTCCAACTGCCATCGGTGAGGCAGTTCGGGGGGGGGGGCAGAAGTCAAACAAAGTGACTTACATTAAGTATTGAATGTGATATGAATGCCGCATGGCCACATTGACCAGACTCAGCAGAGACCTTGAAGGTTTTTTACAATAAAATCTATTAAAGTTATTGTCACTTAGGCTACTGGTATAGGTCTATGCGTAGACTAACTCAATTTTGTACATTTCATTAAGTAAAAGTTAAACATTTTCATAAATAACAAAATAAGAATTAAGAATTAAGAATTTCTTGAAAGAACAAGAATAAATAATTTTTTGAATATTATGAATATTAAGTTGGCAGTTTTAATATTCGTTAATATTCGTGAATAGGCCTATTTGAAAATCTTAATATTCATAATATTCGAATACTCAATCTATAATGTTGCTGGCATTATATATTTTCACTGCACATGCATCAGAAGCTTTCTTTTAAAGAATATAATTATATTATTATGCCTACTCTCCATGTGTTGACTTGACTGTGAGGAAGCGTAACATCACGTCTGCAGTTACTTACTTAGTGAAACTCCGCATGAAACTTTACCACTTCAATCAATACAAGGACATAAAAATATTATGTTTGATGCATAGAATATTTCCATTCTGTTAGAATAATGGTTGCCTCTTTGCAATAATCTGATGCACATTGTTGATGGCTAAGACTATTAAGTATCAGTGAATGAATAACTAAAACTAAAACTAAACTAGGACTGAAGACACCAAACTGGAACTAAGAGAGTCAGTTTCTAGTAACTAAAACTAGAACTGAAACATCGAAATGGCTAAAACTAACAGGCCTCATATAGCTAAGACACGGTCATTTGAAGCTAGTATTAACTAAAGCTGAAACTCAAGGCAAAGCTAAAGGGACACTACATTATACTTTCCCCGATTTTGATTCGATTTAATTAGAACATTCTAACTCGTAAAGCCGCGTAATAATTGGAAATAGGACAACTGATGCAGCACTATACAAGAACCCGTTTACAATTTATATAGAAAGCCTACTTATCCAGAATCACTCGCAAGCCTGGTTCAGCAACAGGTCTTAACATTCCTGACTGACAACATGCGGTGCATATAAATGAACTGAAAATGTTATTTTCTTCGAGTTGGCGCATTTCTCATACTATATAGGCCTACGTTTTTTTCAGACCTTGATCTTTTGCTTGACTTATTTCTCAGACCAGGGCTTCTAAAAGGATTTTTTTTTGAACTGCACAACCCCTTTTCTTTCCCTTCCCATCCACGTTGGTGATTTACTCCCAATCAGACGGCTATGACCTTTCTAACTATTTCTAACTGCACAGGAGTGATTCCACAAATCCACAAATCCACTTACAACTGCACATTTTGCGTAGAACTGCATGCGAAAAAAGTCTTGTCTCAGACCTTGATAACATTTCATTTTCAACTGGCTTATTTTCTCACAATAAGACATTGGACAATTTTCATCTTAATTAAAAGGACTCACACTGTGCGATTGGTTTATTCTTCGTTGGAGACATGTGGTGGGTTCCCTGCTGCGCACTTACGAAGCAGACGATGAGTGGCACATGAATTATTACATTAAGTCGTCGACACATTGCCGAAAAAAATTTATGTTTTGTTAGGTTTACGAGGCAACGACTGAAGCTCATAAAATTATTATGTGGACTAAAGTTACCACCAGTTACCAGTGTTGCAAGTTATCACATAGGCCTATGCCAAGCTGGTAAGAAACAGATTAACCAGTTCTTAACCGACCTGAGAGGTTACTGAATTATCCACTACTTGTAAGCTTACTTGTACTCATGTTCTTTTTGTTTCTTTGGCAATAAATAAAATAAATAAATAAAATTTACCTGATAGTATAAGGTAATACCATCGCATTTTAATCGCATTTCAGTAGCAACATGATTAGTTCCTATAAGCCTAGTCCAGGATTAAATGCCAAAGAAGCTTGACAAAGAGCTTCATTTTGCCATACAAGTGTATGAGTAATCATTGAGTAGGCCTATGTATTGCTTACCAAAGGTTTGCTTCATCTAGGTCTACTGTGCGCATACATTGTGGTTTGTACAATATTTTCGGACAATTTTTTTACCGCCTGAAGGATCAATACTATCTCGGGTAAAATACCAACAAAAATAATAACCACAATAACATTAACAATAATAATTTTAAAAAATGAAAATAATAATAATATAGAACTTGGTAGGGCCTACTGTTTCTAAAGCCTGAGATATCATTTTTACCGTGGCGATGAAAAATAAGAAGAAGAAGAAGAAGAAGAAGAAGAAGAAGAAGAAGAAGAAGAAGAAGAATAACAACAGCAATAACGACAACGAAAACAGCAGCAGCAGCAACAACAACAACAATAATAATAATAACAATAAAAATGATAATTATGACAATAGGCCTATGTGTGTGTGCATACAGTCATGCACTAATGGTCCCTACAGCGATTCTTTTTACTTCACAAGCTTTCTAGGAACGTGATTCAGACAGCGGACTGAAAGGTGAAGGCTTAGCACCCTAGCATCGTGCAACAGCAGTAGACACTAGACACATATAATATCGTGTAGCCCATCAGCACTCAATCATTGCTCATACCTTGACAACGGGCCTCAGGGTTATCGCTGATCATTCCAATAGTCTGTATACTCCTCTGCTATTCCCGGCTTACGCAACGAAGCCTGGATCCAAATAGTCACTTGTTTAGATGATATGCCTTCATTGTATTTTTATCGACGCAGTCTAGGCATTGTGCAGATCTTACACATATGCAGGACACGACTGTGTTACAGAAGCCTTCCTCCACAGCCCCAGTATATATTGCTGCAAAGTAATATACGACTCGGCGAGAAAAAAGTAAGGCTTACGGTGCGTATACGCGATGTTGCTTTGTTTCAAGCTCGCTGCATACACATCGCTCCTTACCTTACACTACGATCATAATAGATCACCAACAGCTGTACGCTCACACAATGCACATATAATATCCTAGCCAGCCCTGCTCACTGCGTTGATCTGTGCGCATACTGGTACTGTGTCAGCCACTCCCTTACGTCTAGCGGCCTCTATTTTGCGATTGCCGAAGTTTGTAGATTTGCTTCTGTTCGCCGGGGTGCAATTGTGCTTCAATACTCACATGAGATTAGTTACCTAAAAATAATAATGATGATAATAATGATGATGATGATGATAATAATAATAATAATAATAATAATAATAATAATAATAATAATAATAATAGGCCTAATAATAATAGATCTAATAATAATAATAATAGCAGTAGTAGTAGTTGTTGTTATTTTTGTTGTATAAGCTTATTAGTAGCAGCAGCAGTAGTAGGCCTAGTAGTAATAGACGCCCTTGTGACGGCATGTGCTGTGTTACGGCGTCATAGAAATCGTCGTCATTATTATTAGTAGTAGTAGTAGTAGTAGCAGTAGCAGTAGTAGTAGTAGTGGTGGCGGTGGCGGTGGCGGTGGCTGTGGCGGTGGCAGTGGCAGTAGCAGTAGTAGTCTAGTAGTAGCAGTAGTCATCATATTAGTAGTTGTTCGCATAGTAGGTCTACTATGGCAGCCAATACATCTTTGCAATATAAACTAAATGTAGCCTACTTAACACTTCACACTATATAGGCCTAGGTCTATTTTTGTAGGCCTACTCCCTGACTGCCACGGCATCAGAAGATATATTTTCCATACAAGACAAATTAAAGACAATGCTTTCTCGCCAACACTCATAATTTACATTGTACTTGTTCAATTACTATCATAATATTAAGTGAACTAATCACTACTATAATGACTATTAATTAATTAATAATAATAAGGTATACAAGTGCAATGCTGTAATCATAACTAATAGTCAAAGAGACGAGTCTATGAAGAAGAAAGACTTGAAAAATCAAAAGTCCTAAAATAGAAACTTTGTCTGGCCAGAAGTTTGAGACCGCTTGATGATGCTATGGCCATCAACTTGTCGATATGCCACTTCGCATGAGAGGATAGAAAAATGTCACGTGTGAAGCGGTAAGAACACTTCTATGTCGATTTTTATTCTCGTTTTCTGTGCGATGCAGGTAATTTAATTTTTCTACCAAACCGTTATTGTTATTGCTATTGTCGCTATTGTTGTTGCTTTGTGCGAGTGTCAGGTGCGAAGTCTGTTTATGCTTTATTATCTGCAGGGATTAACTTTCGTAATAGTTTCGTAATAGTTCGTAATAAAATGTATTTTACCAAATTATAGAAGTTCACAAAAGGTCCGCAAACAGATCATATTTTTGAGTCACAGATTTTCGTATTTTATTGACGCTGGCAACTCTTTTTCCAGCTTTTCTCATATAATTTACAGCCATGAGCAGTCTGACCTTTCCAGTGGTGGTCTGGTACGAAACATTCACATTATTCGCAGGTTCAAAGGATTATTCCTTTGATCGCTGGTTATATACTGATAAGCACTCTGTTCCTTCTTGATTTTCGCATGCAAATCAGAACTATTTTGGGATCACACACAAATTTTGTCTCAATTATTGCAAGAAGGCTCTTATGCAGCCCTGAGAGGTAGGCCTACACCGAAGAAAACCTGATTTAAATTCTCTTCCATCTTCGAAAATGGCCATTTGC
>OX243820.1:24456558-24471558 GCA_945859605.1 Lumbricus rubellus | reverse complement strand
TCTGGCATGCATGATAGCTGCTCGCTTATCTTTGCTGGAGAGAATCGCTTGATGCCTTGAAAACACGTTTTAACACACCGTCCGAATGACTGACGCTGACTGGGTGATTGACTGACTTACTTATTCACAACTTTGACCATTGAACGTACAATGTCGTACATGCATGCATGCATACATACTGTTCGTCAGACAGTAATGTTCGAGAAATGTGAATGCTACATTTCGTACATCGCATTTCTTTCCAAGCTGTTCAAATGATGCCTATGTCTATTTCTGACTGTGCTTGTGTCTGTGTGTGTATGTGTGTGTCTACATGTAAGTCTGTCTCTGGCCTATCTATATATGTCTCTGTCTATAGGTGTGTCTGTATATGCCTGTCTATGTCCGTCTGTGTTTGTATAAGTCTGTGCATGTATGTTCATGTCTGACTGTGTCCGCCTGTGTCTGTCTGTGTCTCGCTACATCCTCAATCGTGTTTCCATCCCTGACGTTCCCTTTTTTCCGTTTTCTGCCTACCTTTCAACATCCCTTCCTCCCTCTCTTCCTTCATTCTCCAGCTGTTGTCATTTTCTTTCCCTCTATCTTCTCCCTGTCTCCCTTCCTCCCCTCCCTCTCCCATCTTTCTCCCTACATATATATATTTCTCCTTCATTCCCTCTTTCACATCTCCCTCTTTCTTTCTCCATGTCTATCACGAACGAAACTCTCTCTTGATTTATTTAACATCAGGTCCAACTGGAGAGCGTCCTCCGTGTAAAGCCGCCTTTCGAAACATAATCTTATAGCATGTTCTGCCTGGAAGGATTCTTGTTCTTTGAAAGCAGAGGCATTGTTTTCGTAATAATTTTCTTTCAAGTAAAGCTGCTTGGAAGGAATGTTTCTTCAGAAGAAATTACGCATGAAAGGAATAACACGTGACAGCGAATTCGCCTTGAATAAGAAAAACAGGAAACGAATGAATAAATATTCAAGTGTTGTGCACCATTATGGGACAACGATTCTAACACGAGCGAGAGTCAAAGATGGAGAGATGGAGATAGAGAGAGAAAGAGAGAGACAGACAGACAGACAGACAGACAGAGACAGACAGAGACAGACAGAGACAGAGAGAGACAGACAGAGACAGACAGACAGAGAGCAATAGAGAGTTTATAATGGCATAATCAAAGAGAAAAAGTCAAAGAGAAGGAAAGACAGCAAGAGAGAAAGTGGCAGATAAAGAGGCAGGGGCAGAGACAGAGGCAGAGAGAGACAGAGGAAAACAGAGAGAAATTCAGAGAGAGAGAGAGAGTGAGTCAGAAAAATGAGTCAGAGAGATTGAGAGAGAAAGTGAGTCACAGAGTAAGAGAGAGGGGTAGACAGAGAGCGACAGAGGCAGAGAAGACGAGAGAAGGGAGTGGGAGATAGAGACTGAGGGGAGACTTAAATAGATGGAAAGTAACTGAAATGTCAGAGAAAGATGCCAGGGAAAGAAAAGAGAGGTGTGAAAAGGAGGAAGGGAGAGACAAAAGGATCCGAGAGAGGAAGAAACAAAGTAACAGAGAGAGAGAGAAGAAGAAGAAGAAGAAGAAGAAGAAGAAGAAGAAGAAGAAGAAGAAGATAGGCAGAAAGAAACATACAGGACAGAGATACCGCAGAGGGAAATATTGTATAGAGATGGGCTAGTGACGACAAAGATTGAGAGACACAGAGAGACACTAAGGAGGCATAATATGGTGACAAAGAGACACAGAGAGAGAGATAGAAAGAGACATATATAGAGACAGAGAGTTTACGATGCGTCCATCCACTCCACGATGGATCTTGAGTCGCAGTTGGAAAAACGGCTTTGTCTCTGTAATGCTCAATTTGTTATCTGTTTACAGCAACGTATCAGGTTAAGTGCCCCGAAGCAACACGCCAATACACACACACCCACACACACGCACACGCACTCTTTCACACATACACACGCACACACACACTCGCACTCACACACCATGCGTATAATATACACACAGAAGTTTTGTGTGTCTAGACCACGTAAACCTGTATAATAGCCCAATATATACGCATGCGTATTGTTGTAAATATACAATTATACATGTATATAAACACACGCACATAAATTCACACATATTTTATGTCTTTTCTTGCCGATCAGCATTCTTGGAATTCGATTCATGCACATCAGGAAAACCAAAATGGCGAGTCATGGTTTTTCCACGCGTAGCCTACTTACATTCAAGCCACATCTTGTACCTCGCACAAAGACCGTACATAAATGTATATACAGAAAGTCTTTGGTTTGGGATAAACAGGAGAATACAATGGGCCTACACTGAAAGGCTGCACTTAAAATGCCTCGGCTACAATTATTGTGAAACAATGCTCCTGGAAAAACCAATGATGTGCGCAGCAGCAGCCTCCGCTAAACGAACTTCTTTTATCTTGCAATAAGGCATAATTATGGAGAAAATAGTTCTACCATGTTCTGCTTTGATATAACAGAAGGAAAATTATTCAAGAAAGAAAGGAGCTAGGCCCTGCTAGGGCTACCAATTTTGGTTATTAATATAGAATTGCCTTCAATATTAAAAAGTCAGAGAACTACTTGATTTAGGGAAAATGAGAATTAAGCACAATCAGAGGCTTCTGAAAAAATTATATTTAGACACGGTATAGCATTGTTAGAGATAATTAGGGCCTATTCTACTTCTATTGTGATCATGTATTATCAGACCGAGAGCACTTCTGATGCCTGTTATGTGTAGGCCTATATGCACCTACACACACACTCATCCACTTACACCCTACACCCACATACATAATGCCTACACAAGCGCGCTTCAAACGCCGATGACTTATTTCCAGAAAAATTAATGTGCTACGCCTAATTATAGGGGGATTAACCCAGTACTAGTTTGTTGGTACAATAATTTTTTATATCTGAAGTGTAGTACCGGTAGTCTAAACTAACATTAAATGTAAATATAGGTCTACCCATTAGCCTATTCCGACAGTTTGACCACGCAGTGTGACCTGCTGATGCTCTAGATATAGGCCTAATCAGCAGTAGGAAGGCACCATTTTAAACTGTTATCTTCTTGTAAAGCATAAAAAATTGCATAGACCCTACTGCAATCACATTTTGAAAATTTGAAATAACATGGCATCGCTGTAAAGTTTTAAACCAAATTTCCTTTAGTTGGCACAGAACTAAAATATCTTTATCCAGAGTTAGATCACACTGCATTTTCGGTTTATGTTTGGATAGATTGAGCGTATAGCCTAAATATTATGCAGATCGCCTAGTTTCTTGACGCCTTTAGTTTGTGTTTGTTTTTGTTTGCGGTCAGCAAAGCGTCTGAGTATTCGGTTAATCGCTTTGTTTGAGGTCGGAGTGGCTGATATTGTTTGTGATCAATCGGACTGCGATTATGGTCGGAGAAGAAATCATTGCCCAGAATTCCTTTGAACCGTTACATGGCAATAAATCTTGCCCTAACTTAGACCGAAGTCCAGCAACGTGGCAATCGGTTCCACTGTGATAAAAAAAAGCCACTCCACACCCTGCACTGCAGTGGATATGCCTTCCACACTAAAGACTGAATAGACAAATACCTTCGTGATTGGTCTTCACGTAAAAGTAACGCGTCATTATCACCTCCGCAAAACACTAGGAATTTTCACCAGCTTCCTTTTACGAGTTAATCATCTCGATAAAGCCACGTTTGCAGTATAAGCTTACACTCACGAAATGATTAGATTGGTATACGTGTGTATGGACGCTTGCCTTTATGTATACGTATGCCTATGCATGTGTGTGTAGGCTATGTACACTGTACAGGTCTGTTTATATGCATGCATGAATGTATAATTGTAGGTCTATAGGCCTAAATACATGTATGTGTGCTGGCCCTATGACAAACACATACATTGCACATGTATTGTAACTGGTGTTGCTGCACGGACTCGAAAATAGAATCTACCGTACTGTTACTAAGTTAGGCTACTTAGTTACTTTTGCTACTGAATCGCTGTGCTACTGTGCACCACTCAGGGTTGAGTCACAGAACTATATAGGCCTAATAGACCTCTACTTGGTTTTAGTTTCTACGGTAGCCTACTGTCAGTACTGTTAATCTCGATTAAGACACGATAATCACACTATATAATATACATAATTATAATTTATAATATATAATAAATATATATAATCTGTATAATCTGTATAATCTGTATAGGTACTAACTTGATCATTCCATCCTTCGTGCCCATGACCTTGACCTTATCCGGATCGTAGCTGAGTTTCCTTGGATTCGGTGAGAAGAGTCCGTACATGACGGACGGATTCGTCATGAAGTCCGACCAGAAGCAGACTGTCAACGGCTTCACTTCGAGCGCATCCTTATCCTGCGTCTTCCGAAGCAGATCCTTGGCTAAAGACAACATGGCTGTTGTGATAGTGGTTGTTTTGGCGTCACGACAAAATATACCAGAAATCTAACTCCCTTCCTTTGGTCTGTGTGTAGACCGGATGATATCCTGTTTCGGAGCCGAGTGAAACGGTTCGAAACACTGCGATGATTTCACTTAAAATCCGATTCTCTTTCCGACGTTCCACCGTGTTCCTTGGTTTAATTAAGTCGTTCCTGTGTAATACCGGTAACCGCTGATGCTTCGCAGAGTCGTTTTACTACAAAGCAGTCTTTCGGTTTTGTCCGCTTTGCTGCTTCACGATTATTCTCTTATTAGCTCGAACCGACCGAATATTAAACTGAACGGTTTCTTCACTGGGAGCGTTTTCACTTAGTTGCAATAGGCTTCACGAGACAGCGTTTGGTCGAAACTCTTTACTCTTCCACGTGAGTATGCTGCGTGCCGCGAACTTATCCAAGCATGCGTGCGCCTGCCTGCCTACCTGTCTGCCTACCGTACTAGCCTCAGCGTGTGCTCGGCTGTCGGGTTACCTGTCTGCGTGCCTTCCTCTGCGCGCGCGTGTGCATCAGTGGGTGGTGAGACCAGGCGCGGTCGTCGGTCGGTTGGTAAGCGGGAGAGCGGCGTGCTTCCAGGAGATATGGCCAGGGAGCGGAGGAGGCAGCTGCTACACGGTCGGTTGGTCGGTCGGTCCAGTGGTGGGTGGAGCGACGTCTGCGACCCACAAATTGGTTCTATGAAAACGAAAAGACGAAACAACTGGTCGTCGATTAGAGAAGAGAGTCTTGTCTAGACTTCAAACGGACTTCTTCTTTCCAACTAGTGTGGCCGAGCCACAGAACCAACGAGAGTGAGAGTGAGAGAGAGCGAAAGGTGGGAAAGAGAGAGAGCGGCTGCCCAAGAGATTATTCGAGGATGAATAGACGCGTGCGCGTGTGCGTGTGCGTGCGTCGGCGACGAAATTGCTCTCACAATAATAATAATAATTCCGCGAAAGAGTTCGTCTGTCGAGGCTAGCGATTCTTGTTGTTCCCAGGCGAAAAGCGACCGAGGTCCGAGCCCCACAGACGAACGAGAGAGAAAGAGAGAGATACCTAGGAGGAGAGAGGGTCTACGGACCCATCTTCAGCTGGCACGGTAGCACAGCAGCAGGAGCCACACGGCCCGTATGTATGTTGCGCACGCGAAAATTACCTGGCTTTACATCACGTGTTGCTCGGAACTGACTCGCTAATAAATACCTTCCTTTCCAACTAATGTAGCTGCCGGCGCCGCTGCTGCTGATGCTGCTGCTGCTGCTGATGCTGCTGCTGGTAGTGCTGAGGTGTAAAACTGGAGGTTCTGGAGGTGGATGTGAATGTGGAGGTGGATGTGGTGTGGTGGAGGATGATGCAGGACTCGGTGGAGGCGGAGGCGGAGGCCGCGGGTAGAGCGGCTGACGAGGAAGAGTTGGCTGCCGTCAGCAACCCGAGACCGTTGCCCATCATCCTTCGAAATCGTACACGAGACCCTGATGATGATGATCGCATCACAGTACAACACATCGGGCCTTCATTTAAAAACACAGCGAATACAACGCCAGACAACAATGGTTATCCAACCTTAATATATACAAAACTAGGCCTATATTATATATATATATATATATATATATATATATATATATATATATATATATATATATGTGTGTGTGTTATCTAAGCCTTCAATCTCTGAAGAACACGCGTATCCAGGAAATTACAGGATTATATCTGATGAAACAAATCTATCATGAATCGACATAGATAGGTCATCGGTTCTGAAAACGCATACTGCTGTACACACCTACGTCATTCATACGAAATTACTATTGTATTGTACTGTATTTAAACATTTATAAAGCGCCTCTATAGTAGGGTGAACCGTTCAGAGGCGCTCCCAGTGCGCAAGGCCCCGCGAGAAGAAGCAGGTTTTGAGTTAGTGACAAAACAGAGGAGAGACTACCAGAAAGAAGCGTAGAGCGAACAGAAGATGTATGTATGCAATATGTATGTAAACTGTGTATGTATGTATATATGTTATACTTATGTACATATATGGATCTACATACATTCTTACACGATCCGAGAGATTATGGGTTCGAAGGACGGAGGAACGTAGTGATTGATTGATTGATTGATTGATTGATTGACTGATTGACTGACTGACTGACTGACTGACTGGTCGATAGATTGATTGACGAATGGATGGATGGACGGACGGACGGACGGATGGATGGATGGCATGAACATTATTGATGAATGGGTGTTTTGCATTGAAGAATACACAAGTGCTACATAGGCTATATAAATTGCATTTCTTCATTACATGAGCAGAGCATCAGATGGGAAGTGGGGTCGATTTCTGCTTCACTCCCAAAGGCCCACTCTGCTTATAATTCACCAGATGGCGATGGTAAAATGAATAGTAGGGCGTGATGAACGCCCTGCATGGATGCCAGATGCAGGAAAATTCGACTCTTTTTGTGGTCCAAAGAAAGACTAGAGGTTGAACACCCTCAACCTTGGTAATTCTCACTACGTATAATTCTATATGTATATCCCATTCAACATAATTCCATTTGCTAGTCGTGGCCCATCACTGGCCGAACAAATTTCGTCAACATTCATACGCATTTTATTGACTGAAACACACTCAGCTCGGTTCCGAAAATACACACAAGAAATCTAATAATTGTTGTAAAATATCAAAGAAAACAACAAACGTTTAGGCCTACATTAAAAATTCGCCAAGAACATCACCTCTAGTCACATAATAGCTTTTAAAAACCATTTAAGTACAGAAAAACTACAAAAATAATGTTAGTTGAAGGATGGATTCAGGTGCTTAGGCCTAATCCACCTACGTCGCACGATCCATGTTGAAGTGTCTTGCTTTGGTGAATGTTGTCAAATTAACCTGCAAAGTAATAGGTGTTATGGTGTGTGTTCCAGGATTATCATAGTTGAAAATATTTGATAAGCGCCAGCAAAAAGAATTTTTAGTGTGAACAGCGGAAAACGATCATGCTTATTGAGATCAAAAATGTCACGTAAAGTGAACCGATCATAACCTTTCTGGTGGTGAAAACTTGTGTGAAATTTCAAAGATTTATGCTTTGAGTAGGCCAAAAAGTGAAAGTAGGCAGTGTGGTGCTAAAAAAGGCCTCACACTGAGTAAAATGTGAAAGTGAAAAGAGCTTGTATTGTTTGATAGCGAATCAGGAATACGAAGACTCAGGAAACAAGATTGAGAATAAGAAGTCAATTAAGTACATGTAAATGGAGCAAAATAAGAGACGTAGAACGTCGTAGATACCAATAGGTAGGCTATAGACAAGAAGACAGATTATTAGTTACAGTCAGGGCATCGTGAGGTTTACAGCTTCAAGTCTTTAGAGATAGAGATTTGCCTTCTCAAATTCGCAATTCGAGCTAGGCCTAGTAAATATGATCAAAATGCTTTTCGATCTAAAAGCACCCTTACGAAAGTTAAATAATATATTCTTCGTCACAGTCCATTAACTTCTTAATCCTACATAATATTATCACAAGAAACTTCTCAATTCAGTCAACACATCGTCAAGAAAATAATTTTAAAGAAAACACTGCTAGTTCAACTAGTTTGTAACTGTTCAATTTCATCTATATAGAAAGATGAGTTTATCAGAAACAGGGATTAAAACACAATTATAGGCCTATCACATAATTATGTACAGAAAAACCTTTTCTGACTGATTAGTAAAAGAAAAATATCTCTCATCGTCAAAAACAGGACTTCTTTTCTCCGAACGATAGCGATTAGACCGTAAGCTAGCCAGTAGCGTCACAGTTGCTTTCCAAACTTCATTAATTAATTCATTAATTCATTCAAGTATTTATATAGCGCCTCTTCAAGGAGACTACTCAGAGGCGCTCCCGACTCCAGCACGGCTTCGTTAGCAGGGTTCATGATCCTAAGGTAGCCTAAGCTTACAGCAATCACCAGATATTTTGTGCCTGTCATTGGATTTTTACCAAGAACCAACGCCATCTTGTGAGTACGAGGAAACATTTCATATGCAATATTATTATGTCTGTTAAGTTTGGTTTTTATGTCAAGTAAGTGGAGTTGCCAAGTGCCTTACCATAGCTGGCACCACTTTAACTTGCAACAACTTTAACCCAGTAACGAAAGATAGAAGATCTATTTAGATAACAGATATCACATATCTCATTGCACCATAGGCCCTACATTACGTTATCTAACTTTACTTTTTTATAAATCATCTTATTTTACTTCAGCTTTTCTTTAGCAAGCTTTGAGCTGCAATATTATTCCAAAATCACTTCTGTTGACGACAACGACTTTTGTTGTTAAAAGCTGTCGTTGAAACTCTTGATCCATCCATTTTGAGCGAATTGGGCTTAGGCAGACTTGCGTTCAAGATCTTTAAAACACTAGATAAATATTTGTACATACTACATGCACAAGTGTAGGCCTACTTAACAGAATATCTACTGTCAAGGAATACCATAGGCATACGAGGCGGGGTCCAGATTTCGAGAAAGGCTGGTTTTTCGGGAAAAACAGCCCCTGACGACTAAAAAAACGTCGTCAACTTTTTAGCCTTGGAAAAAATTTCCCACCACGAGATTTCAACTCACGAAGTCATTTAGTCCGGATATATTTCTCAGGCAGAAGTTCAATCTTTGCCCTCCCCCACCACTGCTAAAATCTCCCGTACGCCTATGAGGAATACGTTGCGTCGTTCATGCTTTGAGTTTGTGCCATACAGCGACCTGTCTTCGCGGCGCCTGGATTAGTTCTTCCCAATGTTTCGACTCGGCCACGCCTGATCCCATGTCCCCCTGGGCGTCGAACCCTATCCGCAGTCTTCCGAGAACCTCGTTCTTCGTGACTCGATCCCAGTCGAGGATGTAGAACTCGAGGAGCGTGTCTTTCATCGTCTGGTCTCTGAGCAGATTGAAGGTGAAGGACTCGTTGAAGATAGGGTTCAGTGTACACGCAACGACTCGCGTCCTCTTCTTCGCTATTCGCTGACCTCGATACGTCATGTAGACCTTCACGTACGGATCTGAAAGCATGAGAAACAGTATCCAACATCACAAATCATGACTTATATAGACTTAAATATCTTAAACACAAGTTTGCCAGAGCCCAATGCACTCAAGATGGATGGATGGATCCAGAGTTTTAACTCCAGCTTTTGACAACAAAAGTCGTTGTCGACGACCGAAATAAGCCACACAGAAAACTATGTAAAACAGCATAGTCCAAGCCCCAGTTATTTTTCCACGATTCTCACACTGCCATGATAGCGACTGCCTATTCTTAGCGTCCGCCATCAGGTTAGGTGGTCTGCAGTCTTCGCCCTCGCCGCTTGATCCTCCCACCGACAATGTTTGGTCATTACACTCATTATATTATATATAGCTGAGTTATAGACGCATTGCAAGTGATGCCGACATCCAGATATGAGTTTGTGTTTGTCCTGACGAGGCTTTCAACCCACGACCTTTCCACTTGATGTCGTGCCGCCTCCGCATTCAGCCGCCCATGATCTGTTTGCTATTCTCCATATTGAAGTAGTCGATAGTATGCAAATGAACGCATAATTATGTTTGCTCAAATAATCTGATGATCAAACGACTGCATTGAATTGATCGGCGAAGCTCTAAATAAATGCAACGCATGTTCATATAATATACACTGTGCCCCATAAAAAAACACCAAAAAACTTTTTCAAAAATCTTCTATAAAACTAAGCCAATTGTAATAAAAGTTTGTACGTTGTTTCTCAAATAATTTTGCCACAAAATAGTTTACATTTTACTTACTCACAGAAGTGGTTGCTGTTGGAGGCAGTGATGCAGACTAGGCGTGTTTGGAAACATTTAACTCATTCCAGACGGAATTGTTTTGATACCTATGCTGTTAATGGGGTCACGGGTGACACCATCCGGCGGGAAAGAGTTAAACAGAGATTAGTAACTTATAGGACAGCGCCCCAGCACATCGCGCAAAGAACACCATTGCGTTGTTGCGACGTGAAACACCAAGCTTCATTGGACCGGAACTTGGCCAGCAAACTTACCAGACCTCAATCCCGTTGACTACAGAATTTGGGGTCTAATACAGGAACGCGTCTACCAGACAGCAATACGGGACATCAACGAGTTGAAAGAGCGCCTCATCGTTGTGTGGGCACAGTTGAAGCAGGGTGTCATTGACAATGCTATTGAACAGTGGCGGCCAAGGCTGAGAGCCTGCGTTCAAGCGAAGGGACATTACTTCGAACATCTTCTTATAAATGAAACATTACTTTTTCTTATTTAACATTAGACTTACATGCGTTTCATGACAAAGTCTGTTGGTGTGTTTTTTTTATGGGGCACAGTGTATATGTAGGCCTATATGCATAAGTATATATATATATATGTGTGTGTGTGTGTGTGTGTGGGTGGGTGTGGGTGTATTTGTTGCATTCTCTGTTATATTAGATTCGTAACTGCAGTTGAAAGCTTGTGATATTTTTAATCTACAGATAATTATTATAGGCTCATGTTATGTATACGCGTACAGCATCCGTATAAAACTATTTATATACATGTAGGTAGGCTATGGTATAATTATATAATGCGCAACTATATATTGAACTATGTATTTGACTATGCATATGATTGTAATAGCCTATAAATATACCTTGCATATACATTTTAAGCAGGGCCCATCCAAGTATCTATGTATTTGACTGTGTATATAGGCTACATGTAATTATGGTTGCCCATGTTGATTTACGGAAGAAATATCGATCCTCCATGTTAGTCGGATCACTTCTGATGAGACTAATTTGTGGGGCGGGGACAGGCCGTCGTCATCGTAGGCGTCCCTTCCCTGAACCCGGATCCTGATGGACGAATGGATTGATGGAAACTAAGCCTGGTCTTTGCAGAGCAGTTAGCACGCAGCTGATGGAGAATGCACCAACATCGGAGGCCATTAAACCAGCCATTCAGGGTATATAGAGGGATAAAAAGCGGTTTGAGAAAGGACTCTTTGGTGACTCGTATACATTTGTCCAAGGTGCGTATGTGCGCCGACTTCAAATCTACGCCCGGGGACCACGGCTTCGCGTGTTTTCCGTCTTTCCGGAGAATTTCTTCTCGGAAATAATCGTGAAGACGAGTTCTTCTTCTTATTCGCTGCCAAATGCGAATCTTCCTAGAAGCAAAAAGTCGTGGCTCGTAAACGTAAAGTCTAATAAGGACGGAAGACTTTAGGCCTAATGTAGAGTTAGAACACACAATTTACGAAATTATAGCAACATATCTACATTTGAAACACCATAAACTCGACAGGACCATGTGGAAATTTTACTGACACCCACGCGTGCACTTATAGATCTATTCGGTCATTGCTGGGATTACTGGCAATATTATTATTATCTGGCAATTATAACGTCTAAGTCTTAGAGAATTAGCCTATACAGTGAGAAACCTCTAGATGTTTTCAACATATTAATTTATGTAAAAGTATTCAAAGAACGTGCTGCGTGATCATATAAACTATAGCCAGTGAACGATCTACGAGTCCGAGAAAATATCATTGGTATTAACTGCAAAATATTCGTCTGGAGATCGTAAATCAATAGCTAGCACATCACTCTGTCTGATGGTAGGACACGGTGAACAGCAGTAGAATCAGTCTGTTATATTATTATTTACACAAAACACACTGCAAGCTGTTGAAAAGTGTTCCGTCAATTGACTTTAACGATGTATACCGTTTGCAGATACATGTACATTGTACATGGTATATTATAGGCTTGAAAAGTAGTGTGGATAAAACACATCGATGCATAAACTGTCTGGTAATAAGACTTGGACACACTGTGGCCCACATTCTTGAAAAGTAGTGTGGATAAAACACTTCGAAGCATAAAGTGTCTGGTAATAAGACTTGAACACAATGTGGCCCACATTCTTGAAAAGTAGTGTGGATAAAACACTTCGAGGCATAAACTGTCTGGTAATAAGACGTGGACACGCTGTGGCCCACATTGTTGAAAAGTAGTGTGGATAAAACACTTCGAAGCATAAACTGTCTGGTAATAAGACTTGGACACACTGTGGCCCACATTCGGCAATTCAACGCAGCGTAGCCTACAATGGTAAGGGCAATAACGATGTTCGGATGCCGTCCTACAAGGCTACAACCGTCTGCGCCTCAATGTAGTAAAGACGCAGTTCATCTCAGGCACAATAAACACTCTTCACCATCTTATCAATGACACTGTAGCTCTCTGTATCTGTCTCTATGTGTGTCTCTCTCTGTGTCTCTATGTGTCTCTCTGTGTCTCTCTGGGTATCTTTCCCTCTGATGTGATCTGGCGCCAGTCATTCTGACTCAACAGTCTGACTCTTGCAGATGTGATTTTACTAAAAGCGCCGACACTGATCATACTGTTGATGATGACAGAGATAACGGTGGCGATGATGGTTGTAGTGGAATAGCTACAGTAGCCTACTACAACTATATTGCTTTTTCTTAGTTTCCTCTTTATAGGCCTGCATGTGATTCCTCGGGATTTAAAATATCTCCTGGAAAGTATTTTGATGTCTGGGTCAGCTACGTTATAGACAAGCTTAGGAAAAGTCCCTGGGGGAATAAAGTAGGCCTACCTCAGGGCAAAAAAATTAAATAATAATAATGGGAATAATCATCATTATTTTAACTATAATTATTATTATATTATTGTCTATTTTTTAAATCTTATTTCTATTATTTTTATTATATTTTTTGCGATTATTTAACACGTAGGCTAATATCTATTATCCCTCAGACGAGAGCTAGGTTATTATTATTTTATTACTACTACGACTATTATTGTTGTTGTATAGTCCAAGACTATTATCGTCTGCTTTTAGCGAATACCTTTGTAACTGGGTCAAAGAGAGCAGAGTATGATGGCCCTCTTACTGGCGCCAAGAGATTTGTGGTCCGGTAAGTAAGCCCGAAGTGATCTCAGCCAGATGAATACTCAGTGAGCGCTAATAGGGCATGGTGTTGAGGCGGTGTGGTTTACATAGCGGCTCTTTAATGGCAATAATCTGCTAAAGCAGGAAGTAACCGGGTTGTATATTGTGAAGATAAATGCTTGTCATAGGAGTATAAACCCGTCAATTAATGTGGCCAGCATCCGAGCATTATTTGTCTGGTGCCATCGTCATTCGTCACTAAAAAGTAGCCAACCCTTCCCTATAGTAGTAATTATGTTCTTTTGCAGAAGCTAAGTATAAATTATAAAATACAATGGATAAACTCGTTGTCTTTGAACTTTTTGAAGTTTATAACTGAGGGATAAATAGTCCTTATTCTTCTCCTTCTTTCTGCTTTTCCATCATTTTCCTGACGATGAGGCCCTTATGAAGTGTCTCCATAGTGTTCTGTCCCTGACAGTTTCGCCCACCATGGTCAAGTTTGTGTTTTTGCATATCAGATCTTCCTTGATATTGTCAAGGTCCTTATTGCTCATTATTAAATAGTTTAAAATGTTGTTGTCTTGTTTTCTGTGCATTCTTCTTCTTCTTCTTATCGATAAGGCGCTTTTCTTCCTGACGATTAACATAAGTTGATCTGCACGGTTCCGGCAGCGAATTCTCCTGTTGCTCAGAAGACACAATAATGTCTTGATTCTGGACACACGCCAAAAAAGTAGATAATCAGTTATGTCTATATAATCATGCGCATTGCGATTCTGACCACACTAAACTTAGAGTGCCCTTGATAGGACTGCGAGTAGGAATACGGCAACATATAAATTTGCACATGAGTCATGAGTGTCTTGCTCACCTGCTAGTCCAGTTACGTTTATTTTCGGCAGGTTTCGTCCCTTGAGTATCGTAACGGTCAGTTTGCCCTCAGCCGGTTGATGACACAAAGAGACGAGCAGTTCACCTCGGTTCTGACTGTGTTCCACCTAAATAACCCATATCACGTTGTTATAATATAATATATATTATATACATAATATTATATATATTATATATTATTTATATGGGCCTATTTAAATAAGTGTATGAACATTGACACATATACATGTATAACGCATTTATATCCACATGAAAAACGCTACACTGCATGCTTAACCTGTATGATCTATATATATAGCGACGTCAGTATAGCAGTGATATCTGGAGATATTAGGTCCACCTGGATCCGGGGGTCATATCTATAGGCATAGAAGCTGGCCAGTGACTACGTCAAAGAAATTCCCTCAAGATGAGAGGGTAATGAATTTGACGGTATCACTAACGACCTACATGTACATCTATACACATTGGTGCAGCTTTCCTCTAAATACAGTACTGTTCCTTAGTAACATTACTGCCAGTTAAATAGCTGTCTTATCACCAAATCACGACCAATGTCGTCTATAGCATAAAACAATAGGCCTATAATTATTATAGGCTATAGGCCTACATGCTATAGCTAGCACTCTGACTAACAATGACCAGATCACAAGACACATGCACCGCTGAGAGGATCTGTAATGGCGCT
>OX243820.1:24419058-24451558 GCA_945859605.1 Lumbricus rubellus | reverse complement strand
CTTCCTTCCTTCCTTCCTTCCTTCATTCCTTCCTTCCTTCCTTCCTTCCTCCCTTCCTCCCTTCCTTCCTTCCTTGGTCGTCCAATGGCTGCAGCTATCGGATGTTGCATCTATTGCTATACAGTTTCGATGGATATCATAATGTTAATGAATTCCGTTGCTATGGTCGCGATGCCTCGTGTGGCCCAGGACGCAACCGTATACCGTCGCTGGAATGCGGGGGCGTCTGTATAGTGGGAGAGAGCGAACAGAATGCGGGGGCGAGTGACGGAAGGACGAAGGGAGGAGAGGTGAGGAAAGAGTAAGTTTAGATGGAGTGAAGGAAAAACTGAAGGACATGAGACAAATGGACTGATCTATGGTCTACAGACTGACGCGCGTGACAACCGTCTGCGGTTGTTTCTATAAAGGACAACCGTTGTCTGTATATATATATATATATATATATATATATATATATATATATATATATAGGACAACCGTTGTCTATATATATAGGACAACCGTTGTCTATATATATAGGACAACCGTTGTCTGTATAATACAACCGTTGTCTGCTGAATGCTGATGCGACATAACAATCTCCTGTCTGTGTCGTGCAAATGCTGGCTCTTCAATATCAAGCCTTTACGACTCTTTTCGATATAATTGCTTTTGTGTATAAATGTGTATGTATATATATATATATATAAATATATATATAGGACAGGTATATATATACATGCACGTGCAGTTCGTATGTTTGTATGTGCACGTGTGTGCGCGAGCGTGCATTGGAACGTGTAAGTTGACCTTTTCTGCTGACCTTTAATGGTGACACGAAGCTGAGTTATTATGTAAGTGATAGCATGACCATTGCATGCATAAAAGTATGTGAGCAGCTCGGTTTAAGGTATACCTAACACGAGCTACATCGAGTATCTTGATATGTTTGTATGTGTACTTGTTATAGCGCCCCTTCAAGCTGTCGCTACTCAGAGGCGCTCCCGATGCAGAGCGGACACTGCATCGGAGTTTCACGCCGAAGCGCTGAGCAATTGTAAGTGAAGGACTTGTCCAAGGTCCTTACGCGGCGAGGTGGATTCGAACCTCGAACCTTCCGGCTCCAAGGCAACGAAGCCACCACTACACAACGGTATGTGTTAGTAGAATAAAAAAATAAATAAAAAGCGTTGTACGTCTGAGAGAGGTTTCAATAGGTGAGTCTTAAGAAATAACGAGATGAATGACCTCTAGCGTCCGCTGCTGGACTCAAAATGGCCGCCGACGGATGTCGAGTAGTAGACTTCATGTGGCGTGTTTTTCCACGGAAGTTTCCTAATACAAATCCGATCCATAATTATTCCGATAATAATTATGTTGCTTCACTTCGCTCAAAGTGTCGGCATCGTATCAGGAACAACATGTGTTTCCACCGTTCAGCTGCTTATTATCATCGGCGAGGCCCATGAGAGCTCGCAGCTACCTATGTGTGCCATTTGTGCATCAGGTCAAGGAATTTTTTAAGGACCGAACCGTATTAGGCCCAGTTAAAAACAAGAGTAGGGCCCTCCAGGGGCGCCCGCACAAAAGACGGCATTTGTAACCCCTTGAAACTTGACAACTGTCAAGTTTCAAGGGGTTACAAATGCCGTCTCTTGTGCGCGCGCCCCTGGAGGGCCCTACTTGTTATTCGCACAACTTGTTTTCTGAATGAAACGAGACCACGTGCTTAATACAATCATGGCCGTTGTTTACGTCTCAGTGTTATATTATTTCACTTGCCACCCCATCCCCCCATACCCCCTAATTGTCTTCGGATTTGCATAATTAAATTGACCGCAAGAGATAATGGAGTTGTTGTCCGTATAGCAGGTCGAGTCTGTTGTGGACCTGATTACATTATTGGCAGTTTGGCACTCGATTCCGATTCACGGCATTTATTGAACATCCATGGGCGCCTGCAGAAATTTTTGCAGGAGGGGGCAAAACACGATGGTCAACGTAAAATATTTTTAGCAGGAAGACAAAAAAAGCAAAGCGGGGAGTTAAGAACATGCATGGGTATTTTTCACAGAGGTTTCTTGATGTAAATTTCTCAGTTTCACTTTTTAAAATTTCTAATTATGTATTGCTTCTTTTTGCAAGGACATTTGTTCAAAAAATAAAAACTATTAGTTTAAAGTAGACTTTTTAATTCTCTAATGTGAAGAAATTTGTTATAAGCCCCATAAGTAGTAGTGAGAAAAATAGGTTTCAATTTTCCATTGGGGCAAGTGCCCCCCCTTGCCCCTATGTGCGGGCGCCCATGTGAACATCGGACCTACATGCATAATACATCATTGGGATGTCATCAGACTCGTTGCACTCGCGCTAAACAAAGCAGAACTATCTCAGCGATGCAGACAACATGCACATAAACAATCTTCATCGTCTTTGTCTCTCCTCCGTAAAGGCGTGGGTGCGCCAATAATGAGGCCCCAATAGGACGTCTCCAACTTACTCTGTCCCAGATTTAGTCCACAACATCCATCATATCCATGCTCTGCCCCATCAGATAATACCCATGCATGTTCTTAACTCCCCGCTTTGCTTTTTATTGAGGTTTCTTGGTCCGTTGCCAACTGGTGACCATTCTTCTCTTGGCAGGGCTAGGACGCCGGTGGGTCCATTAGTAGGTCTCTTTCGCACTCAGGTGTCCTTCCAGCACCTGCCTCCTGCGTTGGCCAGCCGGGTTGTTTTTTGTTGTTGTTGGGGGGCCCCGGGGGTCCTGGTGAATCTATTCCACCTGCCCGAGTCTTGCCCCCCCCTCTTCACTAGCCTAGGCCACTGCGCACTGCGCTCTTCTGTCTATGGAGACCTATAATGGTTCCTTTCATTCGCTGTGCGACAATGCAGAACCGTTCCTTCTCTATGGTTGGTTGGTCCAACAACCTGGAACGGGGGCTTTTCCAGGGCTGTTTTTAAGGAATTCTTACAACTGCAAAAACTCCTTATCCTTCTCATCTTCCATGGTAATTACTTCTAATCGGAGGACAATGGCCATTTTTGCTAGTTTTAGCTGTACAGAAGTACTTCTGCAACTGCACAAATCCATTTCGAACTGTACATTTTGTGTACAACTGCACGTTAAAAAGCCCCGGGCTTTTCGTAGGTTTTCGCCCGAAAACCGTTCACCGCGGCGTAAAAACAATCTAATTTCATGCTTTTTCCTTCGAAAGTCGCGATCTTCTGCGGGTTCTGGGCGGCCAATACATTGCACACTGTAGTTCCTAAACTTTGTGCTAGAAAATGCATTGGGCTATATTAATATAATTATTAGGTCTATTTTTACACTTTTCAACTAAGAGGAGGGGTTAAACACCCAAAACACCCCCTATCTACGGCGGGGCCAATGTTTATGTGTGACTGAGACACCGTCAATATCACATGACACACCGTGACACACGTAAAAACGTGAAACAATACTTAGCAGAAGAGCTGTGCGTGTAGACTACATGACATTGTCTGCTGACGTCCTTCTCTCCGTTTGTAGCCTATATATCTGCCCCTGTCTTCGTCTGTCTGTATGTCTGTCTGTCTGTCTGTCTGTCTGTCTCTATGCATCTACTCTGTTTCATATGTCGTGTCTTTCCTCTTTTTCATATAATTATGTACATGTAGGCCTATATCCTTTCTATTTAGTCTATTATTCCCTCATATATATCTTTTTCACTGTATGTATACTGCTCTGTATGTCTGCTTGTCTCTGTCTATATATAAAAATCCTTGGTTGTTGCTTAACCACAAAAATACTCTTTTCCATACTTGTTCATAACAATTCTTTCTCTTATATTATGCTCAATCCATCAGTCTATTTTTGTCGCGCTCGCTCACTCAGACAGACACACACAGACACACAGACAGACAGAGAGACAGACAGACACACACACACAGACACAAGGATACAAAAAATGACATCTAATGAGACAACCGTCACGACGCGATCTGTCTGTCAAACGCCCACGCAACGTCGGAATCGTGTTGTTGTCATCGCATGTGGATGGACTGCTTTTACACAACGCAAGAAAAACAAGCCATAATGAAGATATATATATATATATATATATATATCATATATACATGTATATTATGTATATATATATATATATGCGTATATGTGTGTGTGTGTGAGAGAGACATACAGACAGAGACAGACAGAAAGAGACAGAGACAGGGAGAGACAGAAACAGAGAGAGACAGGCAGAGACACAGAGAGAGAGACAGAGAGAGACAGAGACAGGGAGAGACATAGACAGAAAGAGACAGACATAGACAGACAGAGACAGGGAGAGACAGAGACAGAGACAGAGAGAGACAGGCAGAGAGAGAGACGATAGACAGCTAGAAAGACAGAGACAGCGAGAGACAGAGACAGAGACAGATACACACACATAAAGTCAGACAGAGAGACAGACAGAAAGACAGAAAGTGAGAGTGAGAGTGAGTGAGAGAGAGAGAGAGAGAGAGAGAGAGAGAGAGAGACAGACAGACAGACAGACAGACAGACAGACAGACAGACGGACAGAAAGACAGATAGACAGAGAGAGAGCGAGGGAGAGAGACGGACAGATAGAAACAGAGAAAGACACACAGAGACAGACAGAGAGACAGGCAGACAGAGAGAGAGGATATATTTTACCAAGGCCGTTGCCGGGATTTTGTTTCGGGAGGTGTTTACTCGGCGACAAGCAACCGAGTCAACTGACTAAAGAAACTTTAAAATCATCATCATGATTAGTGATTAATAGATCATCGTCGTAATCTAATCTATTGTAGAATTTCAAATAGAAATTTAATAGCTTTAAAAATTAAATGCCCCTTAGTTTCTACATAGTGTGTTAGTAATTGCGTTATTTTAAGAATATTCTTATCTTATCTTATTTTATCTTTAGGCCCCTACATTATTTTATCTCAGGGTGTTCAAAGACTTCAAACACCCAAAACACCATCTCCTTAAATACGGCCTTCTATATTACTCACATGATATGTTGGCCTATATTTCTAGGCACAATACGTAGAAATAGAACCCTAGACAACGTTCACGCACGTTAGTAGGCCTATGTCCATTGTTCAATTAATTTCTTAAAGGCTTCTCACAATCATCGCGTCTATATAATAGACGCCATGACAAACATTTATTTGGTTACTTAAGAATTTAGCCTACTATTAGCCTACTACTTTCTCTTTTTTTGCCCCGAGTTAGGGCCTACATATCCGATCATATCGTGAGCGTCATCGTCGTCGTCGTCATCATCATCATCATCATCATCATCATCATCATCATCATCATCATCATCATCATCATCATCATCATCATCATCATCATCATCATCATCATCATCATCATAACCATCATCATCATCATCATCATCATCATCATCATCATCATCATCATCATCATCATCATCATCATCATCATCATCATCATCATCATCATCATCATCATCATCATCATCATCATCATCATCATCATCATCATCATCATCATCATCATCATCATCATCATCATCATCATCATCATCATCATCATCATCATCATCATCATCATCATCATCATCATCATCATCATCATCATCATCATCAATCATCATCATCATCATAATCATCATCATCATCATCATCCTTTTGTCCTCTTGTCGGACATCATCATCATCATCATCGTCGTCGTCGTCATCACAATCGACGCCGCCGTCGTTGTCGTCATCATCATCATCATCATCATCTTCATTATTATTATTATATAAATTGAGAACCTCAAAAGAATAAACGCATGATTTACCAATTAATTTTTTATAGGTATATATATTTTCATATCTTTTTAAAATGATCTCAAAGCAAAGACGGCTGAAAAAAACGAACATTTTATTTGACATCCGAACGCAGAAGAGAGAGAACTAAGATCCGTCACGAAAATCGGTAGAATACGTGACACACTGAATCGCACGAAGAAACTGAATAGGCCTATGTCTAACGTGTTGTGCAACAGACACGAAAATGCTGTTTTACACTGGATGGAGGAAACCAAAACCTACATCGACAGACTCTGTTATATAACTTATAAGACTTTGTTCTGCACGTCTTTGATGTCATGTTCATAATTTTTTTCTATGTCTTATTAATGAAGTCACACATTTCTTTCACGCGTTTTTCCGTGTCATCTAGTCCTCTCCTTCCATATAGGCTTTTCCACTCTTTTGTCCATCCATTTGGCCGTTCGCTCCAATGTCCTTCCGTGCCTCTTTAACCCCTTCATCTGTATTTCCGTCCTTCCGTCTCTCGATACGTCCTTCCTTCAATCCTTCATTTGTCCTTTCTTCCGAATGTTCTTCCGTTCTATATCGTCCTTCCTTTCGTCCTTCCTTTTGTCCTTTCTTTCGTCCTCTTGTCGTCCTTTCACGCATTCTTTCCTCCTTTCGCTGGTCAGTCTTCAGTCTTCCAGAGAACATGACACTTTTGCAACCGGAAGATAAACTGTTTACTTGCGTGGGCGAAAAAAGATGCCTAACACGTCTACAGGGTGGCCCAAAAAAAGTGATAACACAACCTAGCAAAGGGTCATTTACTATAATTGAATCAATATAACGTTTTGTAATTTACTGTCGTATGCCAAGTAGTAATTACTCTACTCATAAAACATGTTCAATGTGTCCCTCTTGCTTCTGAACAACTTTTTGTAAGCGAGAAACACCAACTGATACCATGATACCGCAGCTGAAGAGTTCACGTTTTCGTATGTCTCCTTTCTGGAACTTAATTGTCTTTTCTTTGATTCAATTGAATAAATACGACCATGTTGAGAATTAACTGGCGTGGCAAAGGTGAATATCTTGTTGTGGGTAAACCAGATGGTTCGTACACTTCTGTCATTAGGTAACTGTTCAAGTAGCTGCTAACTACGTTGTAAACGTTTCAATTTGCAATTTTCGTTGAGTGTCTGCCCGATCACACGCTTGTTCGTTTTCAGTTGTAAATATTGCTTTACAATACGTTACACCGACGACCGTGATAGACCCTTTTCTCTTTGAATTTCCCACGGACTTTGTGACTGTGAGGATCATCTTCTTGACTGCAGATCAGCTCACTCACCCGCTCAATGTTCTGTCGTGTTCTAGCAGACTTTGGCCGACCACTTCCGCGTTTACGTTCTGTTGTACCGTCATTATCAATTTATTTAATAACCCAACTGACTCTATAGGCTTTGTGTGGAAACACATTTTTCATATGCCTTGCACTCCAATGTTTCTCAATTCGCAAATTTTTAATCAGAATACGGTCTTTTGTTGTGATTTTTGTCATTCTGGTTAAAATATCTTAAAAACACGCAGAAGTTGACGACTGGCAAATAAAAAATAAAAAATGTCGACCGGAAGTTGTTGTAATAATGATGTCAAATGACTAAACAGCTAAGTAAGTAAATTAGTGAACTTTTTAAGCTATTATGGATATAGTCTAAACAGATTTGAACTAATTATAGTACATTATACGAGGTGTTATCACTTTTTTTGGGCCACCCTGTATATATATGTAGTGTGGAGTTCTTTTGATTTAAATTTTATACGATGCTTCCAAGAAGGAACGTACCCTAACAGACTAACAGACAGACAGACAGACAGACAGACAGACTTGATAGATCATCTCTTTCACTTCTATGTCTGTTTATTCTGTCCATATAGGGCCTACGGTGAAAACCGGTGCCAACATTTCAGACAGGTTAAAAGCTTTTGGCGCCATTTCGGCTACAGAGGAGAAACAGTTTGTATAGCCTACAATTAGAGAAGAAAATGTACTTAGGCCTAATGGGCTATTATTGTCTTCGTAGTCTTGATTGATTGATGATGATGATGATGATGATGATGATGATGATGATGATGATGATGATTGATGATGATGATGATGATGATGATGATGATGATGAAGATAATAAAGATAATGATAATGATGATGATGATGATGATGATGATGATGATGATGATGATGATGATGATGATGAAGGCATTTCCATTGTCGTCGTTGAAGTAGTTGAAATCTTTAACTCTACTCCCATCCTCGAATTTGTCGTCAGCGTTAATCTTCTCCTTGATCATTGTCGTTAGCATCATCATTAGGCTATAATCATCATCACCATCAATATCAACATCATCATCATCGTCGTCGTCGTCGTCATCATCATCATTGTAATCGTCATCGTCATCATCAAGACATCAACTTAATCGAAATGTAGCCTAACTGTCGGTAGCCAATATAATAGCCAACTGCCAACTGGCCATAAACTGTTAAAAAAATAATGGTCAACGTAACTCATTCCTTCTCATAAAACTTTATGGTGCTATAGACACACGAAATCTACTCACAAAACAATAGTAAATAACGGTTTATGGTATAATAATTATGGGAGTGATGCAACTTCCGCAATTCACTGTTTCTCAATATTGATTTCTTACAACTCTGAGTCTGACTTAATTAATTATTAGCCTACCCAAAAAGCTTAACTAGCCAGAGATGTGATCAGTCCCATCCTGAATGGTCTACTTTTAGAGTTTTAGTGACAACAGAAATGACCATTTTGAGTAGGAATGTCTGATGGAGCCTAATATAAATGTTAGGCTTGAGTGAGTGAGTGAATGAGTGAGTAAGTAAGTGAGTAAGTGAGTAAGTGAGTGAGTGAGGGTGTGAGTGAATGAGTGAGTGAATGCATGAGTAGGTGAGTGAGTGAGTGACGAACTGAAGTGAGTGAGTAGGCAGGTATATTTATGTATCAAAAACGTTAAAGCAGTTAATTGCAATTCTTTACTGCAAAGCAGTCCTTATAAACCGCCTCAGAAATAAATCAGTCAGACCGAGTTATCCAGGTTTTCCCCTCGGTTCAACGCCTTTCTTTTATTAGCCTCCACATGCACATAATATAAATATGGCTTCAATTACATTCTCTGCCAACAACAAGCCCAGTCCCTGTCAATGTGTTCATGTATGCCTATATGTCAGCCTGCCTGCCAGCCTGCCTGTCTGTCTGTCTTGATACATGTGCGTTCGTGTAACGACGTATATCATGGAGGGTGTTGTATAGGCTATATTTAGATCTGCATGGGACACAGCGACGTGACTTGCATCAAGAAGAAGCAACGGGAAAGTAAGTGGATAAGGAAAGGTCCCTGTAGACTTATACATGTAACAGTTCCGCATGTTGAACACAAATGCAAACACATAATATTTAATTACTTGTAGGCTTATATGCAGTCATATATAGGCTACACATGACTGTAGGCCTATAATGTGTATATAGTGTATACGTAGGCCTGTTTATGTATGTATGTATTATTACTATAAATTCTATAATGGTGAGGTAAGAATATGCAGGCCTACGTCTATTATAATAGGGCCTACACATATTAATTTCACAAACAGGTCACAAACATACCACATAATATTATATGCATAGCCTACATGTATACATATTTAGGCTAGTCATGAGACTGGAGAATGAGTATGGAGAGCTGTTTACGACCGCCTTCATTTATTTCTTGGGACATTCGTCGCCTCCTCACATTTTTCCCATTTCGTCGTTTTATTCGTTGCGTTTCGCCATAACATTCGGCTCGTCATTTGCAGAATGATCGCCGGGTATTTCAGGGCAATTAAACGTCGGTCCAAAATTATTGCATTCGGTCTTCTCAACCCAGGGTGTTTTTCGGATTTTGATGCTAGTTTAATGGCGAATTGGTTGGAAAGGCCGATACTAGGCTACAGCTTATAGGCCTAACTGACAGAGGCTTGAGAAATTAAGGTTGTGTCCAAAGGCAGTGGCACTAGTTGGACAGATAGCCTAAACAGACATAGGCCTAAAGATTGAGAGACACATAACACAGACAGGCGGACAGACAGACAGACGCACAGATCTCTGTTTCATCAACGGCTTATTTCGGAATTCTTGTTTGAAATTATCGTGTGTACATCAAGTAGTAGGCCTACCAGTACCCGTTTGATGGCTAAAAGTGTCACCTTGCAACTTCCTCCAGTTGTATTTTTCAGCTGAATCTGCAATCCTAGCGCCATAACCTATGTACATGCAGGCCTACATTAGAATTCCGATTACTGATCGACTAGGAATTTAGCAAATGGCACTGTAGTGATTGAAATTTTGGCCAAGTATTGTAGCAAGCACATCACATACATATAATATATGTAAACAAGAATAGCTTTTATTATTTCATATGCAAACGCACAACGGGACATTGAATTAAATGTAAAATCACACACAGAAGTAATAATAATACACAGTAATAACAATGGAATAAAGTAGAGACAGCGACAAACAAGCACTTATCGCTAGTGTACAACTAGAAGCAGTGTGGCCCAAAGTGAATCAAATACAAATGAGCGCTACTGAATCTGTGAGCAGCGCTATATAAATGTTCAATTACAATTACAAATACAGAATGAAAATAACTTTCTTCTATTCTTTCATTAGTTTATATATAGTCAGAAAATTGAATAGAAACTTTGTGAAATATTTATGTCATCGAAATCCTCAGAAACTACAAATGGATTATTCTGCAATACGTTTTAAAGTCAAATAACGCAAACATCAAAATCGGTTCACTACTTCGCGATTTAGGGCAAATTCACACAGTCATTTGCTGAATAATATTCTACATTATTGACTCTCTCGCCTATTTAAGCGTCTAGCTTAATATCTAGGAAGCGACAAACGACTGGTTTTTCCCCCAAGCGTCACATTTCTCCAGGCCATATGTATAAAGTACTGGCAATCAGGACCATCTACACCATGGGCGGAGTTTGGTTTCCGTTCTTGGGGGGGCTAACCCCGAGTCTGTTCTCCAGTAATCGTTCTACTGCATCAAATGTGATAAGCTTCGGAATCTCTCTCAATCCTGATGCACAATGAAGCATGTTCTGTGCAGCTTCACTATTCTTAGGGGGCCAACCCCGAAAAAGGATACAATTTTCATGGTAAAAAAGTTGAATCTGGGCCTTCTTGGGGGAGGAGGGGCTTAGCCCCCCTAGCCCCTGATAAACTCCGCCCATGATCTACACACACACAAATATCTAATGGCTTGTCATTACCAAATCTTCGAGAATTTCTCAGCGCCCACAAAAGCCAGGTCAGGAAGACCAGCTTATTCGCCGGCCCTAAGTGAAATGGCAAACCACCAGATAGTACAGTTATTTTCTTAACACATTGCATTGAAGGGAAACGAGAGACCATAGAACATACATTCACATAGTCACATACAGTGACTTAGAGTGCTAGTATATTTATCCATAAAAAAGCCTGAAACTGTCCATAATCAAGCAGTCCGTTCAGCACATTACAGATACTTGAGCGACTGATAACCATTAACCATGTACCTAAAAGAACTCTGCTGTCCCACCTCTGGTGTCCAGCGGCGATCTGACCTCCGATCAGCTGATCAAGCTGAACTTCTGACCCCTCGTTCTCGAACTGCTATAACGCAGCGGCGCTCTTTCTCAGTGGCTGGCCCTAGAACCTGGAATGGGCTCCTTGTTGCTCTCCGCCTTGTGCCTATAGGTCACACCACTATGTTTCCTTCTCACTTAAAAACTGTTTTATTTAGTCGTTGTTGAACTGGGAGCGCTTCTGAGTAGATTACCTTGAAGGTGCGCTATATAAAAGGTCAATAATAATAATAATAATAATAATAATAATTAACCACTGATTGTGTAGTTAATTTTACAGTGCGAGCTTCGGCAAATTTATGAAAGTCTGTCAGATGTTCTCCAGTAATCGTTCTACTGCATCAAAAGTGATAAGCTTCGGAATCTCTCAATGCTGATGCATAACGAACCATGTTCTGTGCAGCGTCACTTCCTGCAGCTTCAAAACATAACAAAATAATTAAAAATAAGCAGCTGCAATATCAAAATAAACAGCGGCCAATAGCAAAACCAAGATAAGAACTTCAACCACTCACTGTTTTAATAAATCTATCAATGTCCAAGTTTTTACTATAACTTTAAATATGCCAAGTCATCTTTATTAGGTAATTAGCATTTTTTACATTTTAATCATTGTTATTTTAATCTTTAAATATAAAAAGGCACATTGAATCAATCTGGAGGTCATACAGTCTAGCATTGCAACTACAGAAGTAAATAATTTTAATCCACACTCTTGAACAATGAACATGTCCTTTTCATGTTGAATGCCTATGAAAGGCTACATCAGTTTAAGTGCAGGAAAAGTGCCATAATTATACTGTAACTGTTTTGTTACACTGCACAATATACATAATCCAATAACACAAAAACTTAATGCAAACCTAAAACTGTTCATAACACTAGTTGCTTCGTTTGTTGATGTTGAAACTGCAGCTGCCAAAAACTAGCTTTTCAACATTTTTTTTCTCTATAATTTAAAACAAGTGAAACCAAAGTCATAAAATAGAAATAAACTTTTTTGATACCTTTTCTGCACACACACGCACACACGTATCTGTAGATTGCTCAGTTCTTGCGGCTGGAAGATAGTCCATCTTTGAATTGAAATTTACCTGAAACAGAGTAAAATCTCTTGATAGAAACGGTATCTGTAGAGCAGATGAAGCACTCTCCTTCAAAACTCTTAGTCAGACATATTCTCAGCCCAGATTTCATAAACAAAGACAGTTTTCAATTATTACCAAATGGTTCAGCTAGCAGCCTCGTTCAGCAGTAGATCGAAATCTAGAGGAAAACCAATCCCCAAGTATGGTCTATTGGATTAGGAAAGCAAAGGCAATGAATATTTTGTCTGGTATCATGTAGCAGTGGGCAGAAACTCATATACACTTAGGGAAAAGCAACACACAAACACGCCCACACACATCTGCCATCTTGTGGTCGATATTTACAGTTTATTGCATGGCGTTGCAATCCAGTTTCTTATACGAAATAGGAGAAACAAATGAATTTTGACTATAAATTTCCAGGCAGATGAATTTTACATAAAAAGCATAAACAGTCAGTTTGAAGAGACTGCTGTTCACACCATATTGATCAACAATATGCTGTCTACTGTTTACTAACCAAATTAATCCCTAAGTCCAATTGTCAGGCCTGCAAAAGATAGATCTTAGAACCAAATTTGTTTCACTTCATTACGAAAAGTCACAGGTCATCGATCACCTTTATTTGATGATCAAGGCGTCCCGGTCATTCATGATCCGTGAATTCGTGTCTATGTCCAGTCTCTCGTCAGGAGGATGCGTAGAAGAGAAGTCACTGCGATTCTAATGAATCTTTGCATCGAGTCAAACTGTCCGGAAGATCTGTGGCATGGTACTCCACGTGACGCGTGTAGAATAGGCATGACGTTTGTCTCACGCATAACAAATACCGCGCATGAAAGTTTTTCCAGGGTCTGAATCTCTTGAAAGCTGCTCTTCTTTTCATTGAGACCATGTGCAATTCTTTTTGATAGAACACGGCTGACAATTAAATCATGAGCCAACCAAACTAGTGCTCACGAAACTACATATAATGTGCTGTGGAAGCAACTTGTAAACCTCTCAAAAGGTCTTATAAGGTAGGTTTTAGAATACCTGGAACCCAAAAGTTACGTAGCTTTGAAGTGCTGATCCCTAATCTGCCCTAATCTGCATTTCAGTCAAAGTCTCTAACAAAGCTCAGACTGTCAGGACCATGGTAAATAAGAATAAAGTAACTACAGGGAGATTCAGTGTCAGGTAAAACCCTGGTCAGAGGAATTCTTCCGTGGACTATATCTGCTTGAATGGGCATGTACATTAGTTAACATTGAAAACCTACACTTTTCTCTATTTAAGAACAGTACTTATAATAATTCTTAAGGACTGTTGTGAAGGTTTGTGCAGTGTTCTAAATAACATGGACTTAAGTCATGATCTCATATAGATATATCTTTAGTTCTTGACATTGACCTTGAGTCACCCTTGACCTTATGATTCCTATCAAAAGTTTCATAAGTTTATTGGCATTTTTCTATTTGTATTGGCAATGAAATTTTACAGTGAAATTTCATATCCTTATCTCATGAAGTTTTTCAAACTGGTAATGCCATTTGAAGCATCACACAATGCTAGTGAAATATGTCTGAACCAAATTTGCTAACCATTTAACATAGGCTCAGTTCAATAAAGACAAAGCTACCATTTGAAGCCAAATCATGACAATTAAAATCGGAAGCAGTTGCAAGATGCTCACAACTAAAACATCGTCAGTATATCAGGTCTTCAAAATGGTTGTGGTAGCTACCATAAACACCAGACTCACATTCACCAAACTTATTTGCCAGATTGACAGCACTTGTCAGTTGATGGCACCTTATTTATACTATACTATACTATAAACTCATTCTGAAGCACAATGAAAATCAGAAATAGGTTTCTGACAAAACCGGGTACTACTTCTTCATTTGGTATTGTTTGGTAAAATGAGGGTGAACTATTAAGCTAGCAGGCTTATTTGTCCAAACTACTTAAGAGTGTACCTACTTTTTACAAAATAGCCACAACTCGTGCACGATTTTGCGTAACACTGAGAAACATAACTGAACATCAAAACACTTTACTATCTCACAACAAAATTTGAAATAACCTGCTTTTTGATAATAGAAAACGATCATCCAAATGTTTAATTAACGAAGTTATTCTGTCACTATCAACAGCCTCCGTCTTAGTCCTGGCGCCGTGCACCACAAAAATTGTTTAGAAACTGCTTGTCGCAAATCTTGCGTCAGGAAGTCCCGTCTCATCGACAGTTAAGTTGTTGTCAGGCGTAACAGTCAGCTGTTGACAGTTGTCAGATGTCAGTAGTAGCAGTGTCACATCTGTTATGACGTAAACGAAAAAACGGGTTGTTAGATGACATGTCAAAACTTTAGTCAAGCAGTCAAATAAAAGCTCACCAACTTGTCACCAAACCTTGCCTTCGTCACACTTAGATATCAACAAAGTTAGGCAAGCTGATGTTGGGCAATATAGTTTTGAAACCAATAGACTTTAGAGTACACTGTTGGCAAACATTAACGATAGAGGACAAGAACCAGCACCACACAGCAACATGATGGGATAAAGATATATGCGTGTAAGAAAAAGCAATATATTTATCTACACACCTCTAGGGTAACTCAACAGAAGAATGGTCATTGGTTCTCAAGTCAAATAATCCCTTGGCTGAGGTACAAATGCAATAACATTTACCCAGTGGAACCCACTTATGATAAAATCACACATCTATTGTTGAAATACTTTGAAACCATCTCACTGGCAAACTGTTTGGACAGTTTTATAGACATATTACTACCAAGGAATTCGTTGCATTTCAGAGATGAAAACCTCCAAACAGAACTAATTCCATTACGGCACAAAAAAGACGTACCAGTTTGCCCAGAAGTAATGAATAAAAAAATGCAGTAAATCAAACTCTAGTAGTTCTGTCAACAAATATCAGTATTGTGGGGCGTGGTGGTATAGGGGTGTGTTCGATGCTTGAAGCCGGAAGGTTGCGGGTTTGAATTCACCTCAACCCGCCGCGTAAGGACACAGAGCAAGTCTTTGCTCATGAATGCGCCTTAGAGTTAAACTCCAATTCTACAATTCAGAGTCCCATTGTAGTCCGGAGCACGTCAGAGTAGACATCTTGTAGGGACGCTACAACAAGTGCTCAAACATACAATATTTATTTCTTATTACTTTCATCACTTACAACACAAGATTTAAATGCTACAGCCAAGAAAATGCCACTTGAAGGCAGGACATCTTCCTACCTGAAGTAAAACCTTGAAGCGCTGACACTTAATCGACTTTGGCCATTTTGCTTCGATCGTGCGCATCGTCATCGGCCATCTGATAATCGCTGCTCCGCTCTCTCTTGCCCGAGTGGTCGTTCTTCGGAGGATCGGCGAGAATCACTTTCAGGTAATTGCCACAGATCGTCTGGCCATGCAGACAATCAATTGCCTTTCGTGCCGATTCAGCATCGGCGTATTTGACGTAGCCATACTTTCGTCCTGTTAAAAACACCAAAAAGCCTGACATTCAAATAAATATTAAGCTGCAATTTTAAGTATCTGATGGCATGGCACTTTCTACCATCCACCTATGGAGTGCAAATATATTCCCTTAGGTTGCCATCAGTTTAGACTCGTGTGATACAGACAGCAAAAGTAGAAGCAAGCATACACAAGCCAAAAAGCAAACAAACGTAATCCCATAACACACATTCACATAACAAGGTATACATACTGTAACTGCATAACAAAATCATCTGTTCTTGGTCACATGCCCCTTCATTCAGCTGAATCGGGTTGTTCTCCTTGTACACAGACTCGCACCTCTAACACATTTCTGTGTATTGTATTCGTCAGTGCGTTAGGCTGTTTTTTATTTTAAAAAATTACAATACAATACTCAGCACACGAGCTTTGCTTCCATCACTCCACTGGCCTGGAACAGTATTCCTCATAAAACTAGAGCTGATCAAGTCACGGTCCGTCTCCTTATCTCTTCTGTTGTTTGATTGGGGTTTCTCCTCCATGTCATGTCAGGTCATAGCACTAGTGATGAGGTGATGGAGTTGCGCATTACAAACTTCACTTTATGTAGCACTACATAATGAGGAAAGTTATCGCTCGCCTGGCATGAAGTAAGCGCTGATCATGTTTCCGAAACGACAGAAGCAATCCTCGAGAACGTGATCTGGAACCGTGTCTGGTGCGATGACAATGAAGAGGCGCTCCTGCACGGAACTGTCCTTTGGAGCCAGCGGCTTCACGCCAGGCAGCGACACTTTGGTGTAGCGTACGTACTGCTTGTCCCCGCCAGGACTTCCAAGCGCTGCGGTACTTGGAGTCGCGTATCCTCCTCCTCCGACACCCACACCTACCTGCTGGAGCATGGCTGAGGCCTAAAACAAATGATCACACAGCATTGCAACACATCTGTATTTATTGGACATCCTGTCATTAAGGTTCTTAAACAGAATAAACTCACCATTAAATATTATACCATTATGTCCAATGAAGAATACAGCACTCAGTGCCATATACACAAAACCAATTTATTGCTAATTCAGAGGTCAAAACTTCTTAGTAATTTTCCTAACATACTGGTATATAAACACAACAGGCAACTTCAATTATATTTTTGTACCCAAATGCTGGAAACTCCAGGAAACACTGGAAACTCCTTCAAATAGACAATTGAGACTCCTTAACCCATTAATGCCGAGATAGTAGTAAACCGTATGGGAAATCCTATACCCTCCAGCATTAAAGGGTTAAACCGTTACTTTCATCAGTTTAACACTATGAGATTTATATAAAAACAAACCTTCTCTATCGTCTGAACAAGAGCTTGCAGGTTGCTCTGGACGTCTGGTTCTTGTGAGACTGCACTCATACCCTGCCTCATAGCAAGTATGCTGTCAGTAACGGTTTCCTGGCTGTACGCATCATACCTGCAATCAATTCAAAATGTGTATGATCAACACTGACTAAGCCAATTTAATGACAAGTGTGTATGTACTAAAAGCAAATGAGAAATCAATGCAGTCAACTGCTAAAGTCTAACTGAAGCAAGCAATATCCCTATCCAAATCTTTGGATCTCAATGAGCAAACTCAACTTATGCATGTAGAAAAATTGTTTACATTTTGGACTCAAAACCTGTCATTTACATATAGAAGATATTCTTCAAGTGACCAATTGCAATCCGCATTTTGGTGCACATATATGGTAATAAATGTACATCATACATAGTGCTGATCAAAAGTCAGATATTAAAAAAAACACACACCATTCTAAATCTAATGCAAGTGCATTCTTTCGGATGACCAACTAATTTACATGGATAATTGCATACATCAAAAGAGATCCTGAGTGGCCGAGTGGGTTAGTAGCGCGCTCGCCACGCCGGCAGCCCGGGTTCGATTCCCGGTCAGTCGGTTTATCAGAGATTAATTTCTCGGATCTTTACTGCGGGTGGCTCGGTCGCAATATAAACGTGGAGTGAGGTTGTACTCTGCCTCCGACACTAATCATCTTCGATATGAAAGCTCGTTAAGCCCGAATACAACAACATACAGCAAAATGCTTGTGCGCTTCGCCATGAAACTCTGATGCAGTGTCCGCGCTGTAGTCACGAGCACCTCTGAATAGAGAACTTGAAGGGGCGCTATATAGCAAATGTGAAAACTAAATAAATAGCATTGACTAACAAGAGTCAGAAAATCAGATTTGCTAGAATACATTTGAACACAGAAAAAATGCATCATACATACAAATTGTACAAACAGCATATGAAAGAAACCCAATTAATAAAAAGTGATTCATGAATAGATATGTGATTATTTTTCGGTGTAAATATCATGGCGACAACGTTCTACAGAAGCAAAGTGGTTGTTGTAACGAGATTCCCCGATTACTGACCTGCCGTGCATGTCTACAGTTCTGTCGTTGTAATAGCGTACAGCCATTCGATATCCAGGAGGATATTCAAATCCATCCAGACGATCCTTGGCATAAGCGGCGCACTGTGCACTCGTATACTTGATCACAGCAGACCCTGTAAACATACGCACAAGTAAAGAAATCATAAATGATTGGCATAGTGATAGTCAGAACTGCGAGCTTGCTATAAAATTTGCAACACACGGGGAATGGGGTGGAGTGGTAAAGAAGCTTACCTGCACGTACACATGGAGGAGGGAGTGTCCACAAAATGTACAAGGTGTCACCAGGGAGGCGGTATGAAATCTGATTTTTCTGCGTACATAATATATGGATGGCCATAAAAGAACTGAAGCCATCCTTCTCTGTCAAATACCCCAACCCAAGCCTGAGAAGGTCTTTGCACAGGTGTCCTCAGAGTAGCTGGCATCAAGGAACAACTACATTACAACTCAGGAACATACAACAGAGCAGCTTCACTCCAGAATCAAAGAGATCTGCAAGCAGAATCCCACATGGCATACCTGATGTCGGGTCGTAATGACAGTACTCCATTCCTGGGATGAGATCAAAGAGTTTTCCAACCAATTCCTGACTGAGAGAATTAATAAGAACGGCCTGAAGCATCACTTCTCCCTGATTCGGATATGCACGGAGCATGTCACCGACGCCTACTAAAGCAACGTCCACACAAAAGACTCGTGTACATTGTAAGACATAAAATCCTACAAATCAACAGTATTCTACTCACAGTAAGAGAAACAGTCAAAAGGCAATAATGGGGCAGATTTAATCAGATGAAATATGCATCTCCCAGACAAGTCTTTACTGAATAAGGGTCAAGAAAAAGAGCGTACACACTGTACAGGAACAAGAACGATCATCGTATTTTCTATGAAATCAAGTTCTTCAACATATCTTTCAAGCAAACATGTTCTAAAAGTACGTTTCAGTAAATATACGCTTGAAAAGCACCAGAAAAAATTCTTTGTTCCATCAAATTAAATAACAGTTCGGTTAAAGAAATCTTTCCAAATAAGAACAAAACCTCATCTTGACGTACAAGATAGACAGCACATACAATATATTACACAATCGCTAATGCATTTCTATATAATGTGCTGTTTCTCTAGCGCAAAGTCGTGCTATCTCTCCAGAGCTAGTAACTTAGTACTTTAATGATAAGCTGCATCAATTGGTTTCAGTGTCACTTAAAGCACAGTCTCATTGTTAAAGGGTTAGCAAGCAAGGACAATGCAATGGACACACACTTGGATGGACGGACTGATGTATGAATTAATCAGACAATAAATTACTTCTGCTTGAGTATGCTTTACATACAGTCCAGTTTACGACAGAACCTGATCACTTTTCCACCAAATGCAGCATGTTAACTAGTACGTAATACAAATAGATTTAAATGAATTATAATAAGAAAATGTGAGGAAAGAAGTGGATACCTGAGACGTCAGCATAGGCTGTCGTTGCACTGTATCGTGCGTCTGAAGTTCTCGACGAATAGTCCGAGTATTTCGAATGTCGACTGCTGCCGCCGCCATATCCATCGCCAAAATCAAAGCTGTGGGAACGTTCTGGTGATCGGGATCGAGCGCCCTTTGTAGACGGAGTGGCCGCAAACACAGGCTTATAATCTAAGACACAATGACCAGATTGCATTAATTCAATGATAAAAAAGACAGAAAATGTATTGTACAGCAACTATTAAACTGATAATATTTCTATGAAACCATCAATTAAACATAACACTCTCTAGCATGTCATTTTTTCCAGATCTATCTATAACACCATCTATCACCACATGTATATGGAATGTAGGTTGCTATATAAAATTTGTATTTGCTGGTGTGTCTACTTAGAATGCCATTCAGAACATGATCAGATAACAAAGTAAAAATTGACTGACCAGTACTGTATGGTGAATTGCTCACAAATCAATCAATTTTTTTTATACGCCAATGAGCAGAAAATGAGCACATAATACTGGCTTCAAATAGATGCACAGCATTGCACACGTAAGCCTAAACAACTATATTCCAGAGATCAAACCTCTAACTCCAGTGCACTGAACAAAATACTGCTTAATAGCCAACTGTAAGAAACTGTTTCTAAGGGGGATACTGAATCCACATTAAAGCTTCATTTATTAGTTCATAATGTCAAAACTTACGGGCGTCACAGTTTTCCAGAGCAAGAGCAGCATGGTAGGCTCGATAGAATTTAACATACGCCAGGCGCATTTCTTTTGTTCCACGGTCCTTGACAATACGAACGTATTCAATGTCGCCATAATTCTGGAAGAGAAAAGAGAAACTGGTTTTAAAAAATATATGTGTTCTGGGTAATGTAACTTTATAAAGGACATTCCTGCCATTTTAAAAAGTAATGTTTAGGATGATGAGACAAGTCTTAAATACATACAGAATACATTTTGGGAAAAAAGAATTATCTTAATTATGTTTTTAATTACACAAATTACCAAGTAATTCATATCCAAAGATGCTGAAATCGAATTTGCATAGCAATGGTTGGACTGGGAGCACCTCTGAGTAGGTTTCTTGAAAAAAAGCGCCATACAAATTTCCAAAATGAGTGAATGAATAAATAAATGACACTTCAAGAAAAGTATTTATTGGAGATTTAAATTTGTAATACTCTGAAGTCCTTTTCGATGTCCTCCTGGGTGAATCCCGCTGGCACAATGATGAACAGCCGCAACATTTTTTCGTCCTCCTTTGGATCACGGACACTGCCTTCACTTCGATCGTTTGCCAATATAACCTGCATAAGCAAGGTAAAAGTTCACTGATAATATATTCCTCAAAATGCCATTATAACTACAATAAATTCAGATTCTACATTCCTCATACACAAAAACATGCTGGTTGCTGATTAATAAGAAATACTAGAAAAGCCAGAATCATTGGAAGTCAACTAGACCTAAACTGTTATTAAAAATACTGTTTTTCACTGAGGGTCAAACTAGATGCTCGGCTTAGCAGGTGAATTTTTAAATATGCATAAACCAATCTCATGATAAACATGAAATAAAAACTTGTCAATACTTTTCTGTGAAAAAGCTATATTTGCATCAATAAATATTTAACTACATCATAATTAAATGCGTATTAATCTGAGCAATGCTTTAAACAAACCTTCATTGGTCTGGGATTGTCTCCCATAGACTTTCCATTCATTTCCTCAATCGCAAGAGCAGCCTCAGAAGCCTTGCTGAACGTCACATAAATGATACCTGTTAATAGATAACAAGTCAATAGCACTGTCAGTAACATGTTGGGTAGCTTTTGTGCTCATTCATCATCATTTGGGCAAATACGTCCACAGCGACATTTAAAATATAACAAATTGAAAATCATAGGATTGTTGCACTCTATGTGAAAAGATGTGTTGAATTCCCATGGAGACAAAATCTGGTAACACTTGGCCAATGGCCATAGCAAAAAAAAATACACCAGTACCCTACTATATAAATAATTATAGGCATACTAAATGTGTATAATGCCGAATTCATATAAACAGTATCATACACATGTATATTTATTTTATTTGCCACTTATCTTATACGCAAGCGTTTGAAAATCATTCTCTTTGATTGTGGTTTGGCGCTGTCAGGTCGATAACGCCTCTGGTGAATTTCTTTTAAAGTATGTCGCTATATAAATTCATGATCACAAATACGATTGTTCAGATGTTCTAACCTTTATTTTCGTTTGTCTTCTTGTCTTTGATGATGTGGACATCTTTAATGTCGCCATACTTGCCAAACATGCTTCTTAATTCTTCGTCTGAACATCCTTTTCCACCGAGAATAAAGATGCGATTGTAATTATCGCCAGCGCCCAGTTTTGGAGTCATTTTTACTACAAAACTTGCAAAAATCGTATAAAAACTGAAATCACTTCACTATTTGAACAAAATGGCGTGACGTCAATGAACACTGATCAAAATCTCTTTTGAGGCAGTAGAGCACTGCTCGGAAATACCATAGATATAAAAAGCAAATTGTGTGCGTACTTACTAATACCACTAATACGCTTTAAAAATGTAAATTTTAATTAAATGTAAATATTTTTATTGAAACAATCCTGTTGACAGACCGCAAACGGGATGGGAAGAGGGACCTCGTAGCGCATTGGATAGCACACTGGCATGGAGATCAGCGGACCCGAGTTCGAGCCCCCGTAGGGCGGATGTGCTTGTTAGCTGCTATTAGGCTAACGCCGTGCATTGCAGGCTGTCTGTTCTGTAAGTACGCTTAGGCCTAGTTAATTATATTTATATCCTCTAACATTTCCGTTCTTGTTTATTGTTTCAATTGCATAACTGTAGGCCTACAGTGTAACCGGTTATACGGTCTTCAACCGGATTGTTTCAAAACAGAATAATATTATTTGGACTAGGCAGCCTAGGCTACTATAGATCTCACGGACAGTTGACCCTTTTGACTCAACAGAGCGCTCGTGAATAAGCTGCCGCCCCGTGCTTGATTTTCGAGTGGCGCTTAAGAAGTTTGGAGATTATCGTGAGCCTACGTAGGCCTACGTCGCTTATAGTCTACATGGCCTATCTGATAACAATGTTGCAACTATAGGTCCAGTCGAACAAAAAATAAGCCTAATTTATCACTAGGGCCTATAATTGGCTTGAATTTGTCCGAGCCTCGCCAGATAACTTGAAAAATAGGCCTATCAACAGAGTACTGAGAGTAGGGGTCACGCATGAATGAGAACGATGTCCATACATAAATTATAGCTACATTGGCAGGAGCGCTACGACTCTGTGAAGTGTGAAAGACTGTAGTTCGCTTCCCAAAGGTGGTTAGGCCTATAGGCCACTTTAGAATATTTAGTTTAGACATTAATTTTAAATCTTGGACTAGCAAGGTCCATGCACGGAGACGTACAGTATAGGCGGCGTAGGCGACCTAATAAGTGACATGCAAGCGAGCAAAGAGGTGAAGGATCTCACCGGATCAATCAATTCACTGGAAAATGAGCAGGGTACTGCCAGGGTTGAGGCCATGATTAGGCCTATAGGGCCTATACAATCTTACAGTTGCGATATAAATCCAGTAGGCTTAGGTTATGCCACCTTTAGGCTACTAAGCGCATAGGCTAACTTTAGTTACAGCCTGCACTTTTCATGTTGGCTGGACCAATTATTGATGCACAATGCAACTTTTAAAAAGATCTTGATCATCGCCACACAAAAGCCAGGTCATCGTCAGGATTCGAAGACCATTGCTGCAATCAACATCCTAAGAAACTTTGGTTTTGGTGTCCTCCAATAATTAAGATTGCTTACAGCGTGCAAAAACGCAGTTCATGTGGTTTGTATAGTTGCCAGACATTGATAAGAAGTACTGTGATTCTGACATAGCTTATAATTCCTCAACTGGGTCCTGCTGTATATTATTTTGCAGGGGCGCCGTTAGGCGTACGCACTTACGCAAGTGCGTACAGCGCGGAAAGGTAAAACAATTTTTTTTCACAAATTGTAAATTTATTATAAGCGATGAAATTCTATTGAAATTTTATAATCTATAGAATATACTTACTTACTTACACTCTAATAGAGAGCCATCTTGGCATTGAGCGTCTTATAGCCGCCTAGGCCCTAGAGGTCTATGGATCCTGGGATTTCTGGATGTAAAACCGTTAAAACTTTTTTTTTAAATTTAATTTTTGTTTGTATGTGTTTTTATGTGCACTTTTTATAGCCAGGGGCGGATCCAGGGGGGGGGCAATCCGGCCATGGCCCCTCCATTTAAAACTGCCATGGGACGTGCCCCCCCCCATTTGGTATGAAATTAGCAATATGCATATGGGTGTAATGGCATATTGATTTTTATTGTTATCCTGGCAGCTTGCGACACTGATCGAAAAACGACTTATTCTTAAACATTTCGCGACTTTGTCGTTCACAAATAGCTGGCAAACAAGAGCCTAAAAATGGCTCCATTTAAGGTCGAAACAGCCAAAAATGCGCTGGTCGCTGGGGCTCCGCCCCAGACCCCGCTGGGGGAGCTTACGACGCTCCCCCAGACCCCCTAGTCGGGATGGGCTTCGTGCCTTCGGCACTCGCAACTTCCCGCCTTCGGCGCCGCCACTGACGACCAATTAGGCCTACAATACAGCGTCCTGGCACTTTTTTTACACTTTAAGCACTGTATATGTATGTATATATATATAGGCCTATATGGGATTGGATTGGTAGGCCCTATTGTATTTACGCCCCCCCCCCTAACCAGAAATCCTGGATCCGCCCCCTGAATATAAGCTCGTATCGATCGCTGTTCGCTTCAATTATTTTGTGCAAGTTGTGCGTACAGAAATAAAATCCTGGCGGCGCCCCTGTTATTTTGTAATCTGGAAGAGAATGATGACATTGGCCGACCACAAGAATTCACGCTGCTGGATCAGCGTTAGTCTGTTGCTGAGAACGGAAGTTTTCATTCATATACATGTAACTATTTTTCTGCTGAATAATTTACTTGAACTTTATAACACTGTATGAAGAGCTACATTGATCAGTGACATCATACTGGGTGCTAGGCAAGGTGCTGCTGTTTGTTTTCTCATTACTTTTGATAAACAATCATATATGCACCAAGAGTAAAACTGTGAAAAATGAGCTGACATAATTAAGTATGGGCATAAAAAGTTAATGTATAAGCAGTTTGGAAGGCATCAACCATTCCATTGAAAAGCTGTTATGTTATGAATATCTTGTTGTGCTAAGCTTCTCAGTGGGCCTACTGACAACATGTTTAGGTCTAGACATTAAGTTTGGTTTAAACATGGTTCATTGTTGTCACCTTGAATTACCATTTAAAATCTATTTCAAGAGAAATTTTTTAAATGATTTACACTTAGACTGTTGTAGTTCAAAGTCATAAAACTTTCACTCGTACTGAGACAAAGCAGACTGAGAAATTATTTCATATAATATTATATGACAATTAACTCCCCAAGTATTAACTAGAAATTGCCATAGAACTTTTAGAAATTATGCCATGGGCCGCTTCAGACCGCAGCTCTTTCCCTCCCAGACACCTCCAGATCTGGCAATGACTTGTAGCCTTGTGAAGAGTCTTCAAAGATTTGTGGCAGGCAAAAAAGATTCATATTTTGTGTCCACTTGATACCCATCATGAACTCGACATTAGTTGATGGCAAACACATTAATGACTGGTAAATACAATGTTAATGCATGCTTTTACAAGATCCATTTAAATGGTTTCTGATTTTAGCTCTTTTCATGTTAGCAACTATTATGGTAATTCACTCTCATGTACCATTGCAAGCAACTTGCTGCTTGCAAAGCATGTTCCAGCCACGCACAGCTCCAAACAACACAGAACATGCTTGGCACAATTCCTGTTAACAGAATTCGCATTCAATCTACAGATGTATTGTGCTTACACATTCACTTGATCAGAATTTTCAGCCCTCAAAACTTCTCTGTCCATAGATATGCTAGATATGCCATCAATGTATTTTACCACTCTTTAGCTATCACTAAGAAACATAGGCCTACACTTTAATTTTCAGACTTCAGACAATGAAGCAGATCCAGAATTCTTGAATTTACACACCAATTAAGGTCCCATTTTTGCCTATTAAAACTCAAATTTAGGACATTTTGTCATACGTACATAACTACATACCGTACCCAAACATGAAGATATTCTGAGCGTTTTGGCAATTAAAATTTTGATTACCTATCCACCAAGTTTGCTCTGTAATTTGTGAAGCAGGGGGTTGGGGGAGCTAACCCCTAGTCTTTCTTACCTGCCTCTGGACCATTGCTTCACTTTTTCTTGATCAATCTGACTTCTCATGCTAAAGAGCATGACTATCCAGATTTGCACATTTACAAACTATTAACTTCTTTTCCAGTTGGCGTCCAATGATTCTGCTCAAAACCCAAGTTTTAAGCAGTTTATTTTCATTATCATCATCAAAGCTGAAGGTCAGAAGGACCTTTGGCCCACAAATTATCAAGTGCACATGCCTCCTTTTGTCAACATTCATTTCTCAAAATCCACCACCAGTAGGCTATATTCCACTTCTACATAGCTATCACATAACTTGAATCTGAAAACTGCACTGAAAGCACACTTTTAGTTTGTTCATGAGATCATGAAAGTTGTCTGTTATTTTTACTATGCCATTCCTTGTGTAAAACAATAGCTGCATTTGACATATTTTAATCACTAAAATCACCATGCTCCTTCCAAAGTAAAAACTGCCTTTAATTTCAGTCTCTCTTTCCTAAACTTCCAATTTTGCTGGACCACCCTTCCATGTTAAGACCAATTTAACTGTGTGCTGTCACACCTTTGGATGTGGTTGTCACACCAGGGTGAGGATTGCCAGGGGGTTGGGGGGGGGGCTAACCCCTAGTCTTTCTTAGAACCCCATAGTAAAGTCTTCATTGCACACCCCAACATCACACAAATCAACGTCTGAATCACCAGTTATTTTTCGACAATTCACACTGCTCAACCCCACAATTGCAGTACCGAGAAATAATGCTTTTGTTGAGGTGCAATACTGAAACAAACATCATATAAATTTCCTGCCTGTATGTTTGTGATGGGCTTTATTTTTATGCCAGTTGCCTTGGTCACTCGCTCGCTCGCACTGCGCATATAGATCGAGTGAGCGCGAATGTAAAATGACCGGAGGGCCTTAAATTCTGCACAGATCGGCCGCCATTCTCCGCCCGTAGACAAAGTAATTTCAGCCCGATATCCATTGGACAAATTGCAGCGGAAAGCGATGATTATATAGCACCAGACGTGCTGCCGACAAAGGCTTTGGTCGTCACAAAGGGCAACACTGGCTCGCCACCCCGGGTGATCAAATCTCCACTGGGACAAGGTTAGGCGCAGCGCATATCGCTCTTCGTCTGCACAAAAATACCATACATCTGGAGCTAAAAAAGGTCACTCCCAATATAATGCTCAACCTTCTTCCAGTAACAAACCATGCATGCTGAACAAAAGAATTCGCACACTTGTTGAAAGTGATGCATCCTGCGCAGAGTTTGTATTGATTAATTATTATCAGTAAATTTGTGATTTTCAGTGTTTGTTGCATTGTATAGGCTATCTAAGGTTTCCAATCAATCCAATGGATTTTTGAATATTATATATAAAATATATAGGCCTATGCATAATTATATATAGCCGTACCTGGCCACGCGTTGCTGTGGCAGAAAAGATCGTCCTCTGCCCCTACCCTCCCCTCTCCTCCCCTCCCCTCCTCTCCTCTCCCTCCTTCTTTCCTCCCTAACACCGTTCCTTCCCGACAGCGACATATGCGCTATCGCGACTTTTGGGTGACTTTACAACGTGATTTCGCAAAATGTGGCTATCCTGTGGCCGCTTTCTATAATAGACCTAGAGCATTATCATCATGATAGGCATTGTTGATGATGATGTACTTTCTTTCCTATGGTAGGCCTATACATTTAACAGGCCTTTTTAAAGGATGTCTTTCCACCTCCCAAAAATGAAGAGATATCGTTTACCCACACTCAGGAAATCTGACCATGATTCTAAAAGTAGGCTACAGCCCTATTTAAGAATTTTCATTTCTTTCCTAGACTCTCGACTACAATTCAGTCAGTTCAAATTTACATAGGCCTATCTATAAAAGGCCAATGAGTCTATTTACTAAATTAATAACTAATCTGGTATGACGTCCTCTTATCTGGCAGGCTTTCTCTTATCTGCTATGCGATGCTCTTCTCTGGTATTATTTATCTATTTCTCCATTTCTATTTTATACAGCGCCCATTAAAGCTAACTACTAAGAGGCCCATGTATGCTCTTCTCTTATCTGCAAATGTTATGCCATTCCATTAGCATGCAGGCTGTATAGTTTGCTTGTGTACAAGCTTCTTGCTATTAATATTATTATTATATTCGTATGTGGTCGCTATAGGAAGTGTGCTTAGTGCCATCTAGGGAAAAGAAGAAGTAGAACATTAGAAACTGAAGGATGGACTGTACAAGACTAGTGTACATGTATAGTACGTCAACTCCGTAGGCCTATACGGCCTTAATTTTGTAGCCTATAATATTATAGTTGGTTCGTTACTTCTCTCCTGCAGAGTTTTTTCCCTTTGACAGTCTTATAATTGAAGTAGATCTGATTGACGATCTGTGTCTTTCGATCTTAATCGTCAATTATAGACTAAGTGACTTTGAAATTCAGGTTAAGTGGCAATGCACGTATAGGCGAAGTATCTGATCGCAAGCCACAACTAAAGTGACGCCAGAATAAGCGACTTCTGGCTTAATTAAAATGGTACGGTACATAATTATACATGTACGTAGGCTACAGTTACATGCGGGAGCGCAGTTGAGTAGGATCTTGAATGGGCGCTATAACAAAATGCTCATGCACACAACACATTGCAGCACATATTACATTGCATTATACTTGGCGTTTGCGAGCTAAAGGAACACATCAAACGAAGGCGATTAGGACTCCGTGCCAAATTGCGTGACTTTGCTGAGTGACTAATGTGGAAAGAGAGAGTGAAGTATCTAGCTAAAGGCTACTACATACTACCATCATCGACACCACAGAGAGCATCTCGATCTCTACAGCACGGCCTCAGCAGCACGGTTACAACGCGCCTCGTGACCACTCGACTAGTTTTTCAATGATGAATTCTAGCTGCTCATTGATCTGTGTGTTCGCCTCATGTATACACGTATAGCAATTGAGGCTTCGGCCACAGCTGCAGCAGTCACAAGCATGCAGTCGGCCGTGGCCTAGGCCACATGCATTGCATAAGCTTACATCTTGATGTACTTATACGATTGGGATGCTGGCTATGTAGGCTACATTAGTTTCTAGAATGCACGCAGGCTGCTGCTGCTGCTGCTGCTGCTGCTGCTGATGATGATGATGTTCATCTGCTGCTACACTATAGTTCTCGGTCAGCTGCTGCAGTCATCATTAAGCGTCAGATGTCGATTTCTATTTAATCGCTTTTTAAGGACTGCAGAATATAGACGTGTGAACTTATACTTGTCTTTGTTGGTCGTTACATAATATTTATGCGTTACCAACACTTTATAATATATATATATATATATATATATATATACATGAGATATATATACACGTACACACTACTACACACAATATATATATATATTATATATACAGAGGATCTCGGGGCATAATGAGACGCTTAAAGTACATTGAAATTTATAGTTCACAAAAATTCATGCGCTAGCTGAGACCATCCATGGCGTTGTCAGCAGACATCATGTATTATAATTATTAAGCTCATATAATTTTTTGTATTATAATCTAATAATTATAGTCTTACATAGGGCCTACTTTAATCTATTTTCTTCTCTTCGTTCATTGAGTCTCTATCAGCCGAATTTTGCACGTGGTGTTGGGGTCTAAACTGCCAATGGCGGACTAAACAGTACTGCCTAAAAGGACGAAACTGCCTAACGTGTCCATCACATGAGTTGCTGCTGCTGCTGCTGGTGCTGCAGCAGAGGGAGATGGCTACCATGGTAAACAGAAGCCGTTATCGGAAAGCATCATCTCAGGACCGGAAGTAAAGCATTTGGCGCCCGCAAGCGTCTCGTCTATATAGAGTCTTTGTTTACCGACGCATGCGCGCTGAGCACTTGCTTCGGAGACGGACGAAGAGTAGGTCACGATACAACTGCTTGCACATACGCACAGTGTCACTCACACATACACAAGAACACGCAGACATAGACATACACGGACAGACAGTGTCAGGCACACATAATTTCCTAGCGTTTGTGTGCTTGCGTTATACGACCTCTTGTAATTAAGGGCGATTCAAGATGGAACTTCGGATGTTACATAATATACACGGTGTCCCAATTGAACTGAGCCCCTTTTTGTTTTGGCGATATATCTGTTAATTCTAACTGAAACTCTGTGAAATTTCAGAGAAGGTAAGAGGGATAAATTATCAATGTTTCCTGAAAATGTTATCCAATTCTGCGAATAGAGCCCGAAGTTATGCACAATCAAATTTGGACAAAGGAAATTGTAAGTTTCCAACATGTAAAAGATAGGAAATTATTGCTTGCAACTGCACGCCTTACTTTATAAATTAATAAATATTTCCTTCATATTTTCGTCATTTCCATGTTAGGGGACAACAATAAAAATGGATTTCAGCAAAGAGGATTTGGGTTTGATAAACAGTTTAATAGAAGAAAAACATTACGTTGCAAAAAATTTTTACAGGAATTTCTAACAGAAACTGGCCCATCGCAGCCTTATGAAACTCGCATACGCGTGACGTTCATCAGTGATCACTTCAAACAGCGAAATGTGGAAGAATGGAATCGTTTTGATTATAGAGATTGTTGACAATGCAATCAATGAATGGCGAAATCGCCTTAGAGCATGCATTCGAGCTAATGGAGGACATTTTGAACATCAGTTTTGAAGAACAGCGCTAACACTAATTTCCTATCTTTTACATGTTGGAAACTTACAATTTTAGTTGCCCAAATTTGAACGTGCATAACTTTGGACTTTGTTCGTAGAATTGGATAAAATTTTCCGGAAACATTGATAATTTATCCCTCTTACATGCTGTGAAATTTTATAGAGTTTCATTTAGAATTGACAAGTATATCGCCAAAACAAAAAGGGGCTCACTTCAATTGGGACACCGTGTAGACCAGCGGTGCGCAACCTGCGGCCGTACGGCCGCATGCGGCCGTGAAAGGAATTATTGGCGGCCGTGGACTCAAATCCAACTATAACATATTGGCGGCCGTTTGTAGATAAATTCATAAATATTTTATTCAATTGTTTTAAAACTAAGGTTATGCGAAGCAATGAGTTTCATTTGTGTTTTTTAGTGTATGCAGATATTAATTAGGCCTACTCTCACTTGAAACACCCATATTGCCCGTCGCATGTGCATGCATCTTAGAGGTGACAGCTGCGTGTGTAACCTATACTCCAGATGTAGTTCTAAGAACCCTTCACTAATATCCCATAGCCTGCCCAGCTCCGGACAGTCAATCTTTGCATATAATTATGGACCAAGATTACTCCGCTGATGAGTGGACAGATCTTGATATTGTACGAACCGGGCTGACCGCCAGCTGGCCGCTGCTGACGGGAGAGAGTGTGACCAATGAAACTTACACCACAGATAATTTTCAAGTATATTAGGTTACAATGTACAACTGTAGCCTATCTGTGTAGGGCAGAATGGAAAACAGGTGGCGTAGAAAGCTGCATGGAGCAGACCTTGATGATGCGTCTGTCTGACTGCGTGAATAGGTCACCCACTCACTGCGATTAGAAGAGAAGCAATAGTAGATTCTTCTGTATTCTATCTGTAAAGTGTAAACTTGGTGTAAATCACAAATTGTCAGCTGTTGATTATGATGTCTCTGAAGAGAAATTGAACATTGGAAGAGGAGAAAAAGACCTTCAAACTATGAGAAATGGGAAACTGATTTTTCGTAGTGGAGACAGCTATGGTAAGCAATTGATGAAATGACTCATCTGCAGTGAAGTAGGCCTCATAAAAATCCTAAAAGCGGACAACGCAAGCAGTATATTTTCGCCGAAAATTATTATTGTAGGCCTTAGTATATTTATTGAAGTCTTAAACCACAGTGAATCTTTTCAGTACTGAAAATTTACAGCAATTTTGTATAGATGACGGCTTAAAATGCCACCATTGCAATGTAAAAATTAAAAAAATTCAACCCCCCCCTCTTGGTGTAACGCGCAACGGAGATCGTCTGCCGGACGCTCCTTGGTCCCTACCCATAAGCGTCGAATCCCTGCCGCCCCCCCTTCCCGAGTAGGGGTCTAGATTAAACAATGGCGGCCGTGGTAAGAATGTAAGCTTTTGATGAGGCCGACACTGGTGAAAAGGTTGCGCACCCCTGGTGTAGACTATAATATTATATACTCACCTCATACACACACATAT
>OX243820.1:24174058-24414058 GCA_945859605.1 Lumbricus rubellus | reverse complement strand
CATCGTGCTGCATGGTCATCGGCGCCTTTCGCCGCCGCCGCCGTCGCAAGAGACCGCTGCCGTCTCCATTGTTATAGCGCATTTACACGCATCGCCTGTGGCTTTCCCGGTGAACTGCAGTCAACAAGAGAAGACTTGATGGGGAAGGGGGATAGGGGAAGGGAGTCTTTCGCCGAAATGACTTCTAGGCCTTCGGGAATATACGTTAGATTGAGGCTTAGGATGCTGGCTTATGGTACTATACAAGATGTTGACTTATGGTCGGTCCTGAAGGCCAACATGATGTTGGCTGATTGTCCGATACAGGATGTTGGCTCATGATCGCATACAGGATGTTGGCGTGTAGAACTGCTTGAAGTTGGCTAGCAGTTAGGCTATCACAGGAAGTTGCGTATAGGAGGTTAGCTTGTGACGCATATATGAGGCAGTGAACGTCTTAGGTCTACCAACAGTTGAATTAGACCTAAGCTTACTGTTAAATTACTTTTAAAAGCAGTCTATAGAATGTTGGCCTAGGCTATAAATTCTTTACATGTCCAGGTGTCTGAGAATGCTTATCAGATGCCCAATAGGCTACGTGCCTAAAAAGGTTTACGCGCCAAACTGTGGTAGGCCTATAGGCCTATTCTTGTTTGTATGCGCACTTGTTAGAGCGCTCCTTCAACATCTCTACTCAGAGGCGCTCGATCCCGACTACAGCGCGAACACTGCATCGGAGTTTCACGCCGAAGCGCTGAGAAGTTGCGAGTGAAGCACTTTGCATGCCCAAGGTCCCTACGCGGCGACTTGAGGTGGATTGGAACTTGCGACCTTCCTGCTGCAAGGCAACGAACATACCCACTACACCACCGCTCCCCACATGCGCTCTTACAGATCAATATCCATTGCTGTTCCAACTCTTTGGAAGAAACTTCCGCCTGCACTACGACAAAGCACAGCTGACCATCCTATACAAACTCACCAAAACTCCCACTCTTGTAGCTATCAATGCCTTTCTCTCGATACTCAAAACATTGCTTTTTCACACATCCCATCCTGTTCCTTCCACTCCCCCACACCCCGTATAACTCCCACGCCGCTTCAACTCTAAACATCACACACACACACGCACACACACACACACACACACACACACACACACACACACACACACACACACACACATAAACACACGCAAACACATACACATACCCATGCACACACACATTGTACTTCTCGTTCTTTCTACATTCGTCTGTCGTTTCTTCCGTTCCTTAATTCCTCTTCCAGCGGTTTGCGGTTAGGAATGACTTCCAACGAACTAAACTGGATTTGTGTACACATACAGAAATAATATATTTAGACAAGTCTACTACATGTACATGCATGCTTTTGCATAGTAGACAGACACACACAAGTCGATGACGACTGCTAGTCTGAAGCTAGAAGACCAGAGGGATTCCGACATCAGATCTTTAGAGTAGCCTATATAAGTATACGCTCTCAGATTATTACAGTCGTCGAAGTGAAATGCCAAGAAAACCAGACAACAGCGTATGCATAGGCTCCAGTGGCGTAGCCAGGAATTTCTGATGGGGGGGGGGGAGGTTATGGCGGGACGCTTGTTTTTTTTTATATAATTGGTCAAATAACCTTTAAAAAACGTTTTTCCTAAGCCAATGGGGGGTTTATTTCCCCCAACCTTCTTGGCTACGCCACTGTCATAACATTCATAACAGCCATTATTGTCGCCCACCTGTTCTGCCTAGCAGAACAACGTAATTTTTATGCTCTTATGAATACTACAGACAAACCTGCAGTCTGTAAATTTAAGCATGGACCTATACATACGTATACATAATATGAATATATAATATATGTATATGCATGCGTGTGTGTTTGTGTGTGTGTGTGTGTGTGTCTACGTGTGTCTGCGTGTGTCTGCAGTGTGTGTCTGTGTGTGCGTGTGCTTGTGAGGCAACACTGAACGTATCTTAACCCCAGACAGTTTATGTATGTGGGCCACACTAGAGTATAGATCGGTCAGCGGACTTGCCATTGCAGAAGGCATGACATTGTGGCAACATGTGAATAGACTTCTGAGAAGTCTAACTGTTGTTCGGCATCAAGACACAGTTCAGACGAATTCCTGTCCGTCAACAACGACCTCGTATTATGCATCCATCCATGTCTTTTAAGCATATCCATTATATATATATATATATATATATATAAATATATATATATATATATATATATATATAAATATATATATATATAGGCCTACATGCATGTGTGACTTTAACCATATTACAGATACGCATATATTATTATCTATAGGCCTATAATTTATATATGACATTGTATGCTCAACTAGGCCAATATTTAATTATTGCCAATACATGAAACTCACGCCTCAGGAAAACCTGCATTGGCGAAGCCGCGGGTAAAAACGTTATAGTATAAGTGTATATAGGCCTAGATCTAAGGCTATTTACATGAACGCAAACAGAAATGAATGGATGATGCCGATGCCAATGCGTGGGATCGTAGGCCTAAGGAGGCTGGAGTAGTAGCAGCAGCAGCAGCAGCAGCAGCAGCAGCAGCACAGTTGCTCCTCATAGACCGGAAGATGCTCTCACTTCCTGCCACATGTCTATTCGCTCCAAACGATGATCCGGATTCCGACGCCGAGTGTCGACAAAGGTCGCTCTCATAAACAGCAAACGCAGTGTGGCCATGAAATTCCAACACAGATCTAACATAGAATAGAATACAACACAATACGAAACGATGCGATACAACACAACGGAACACAATACAACACGACGATACAAATATGACACGATACAATACAATGCAATAACACGATTCAAAGCAACACAATACAATACAACAAAATGCAATACAATATGTTAACCTACCAATACAATACACTGCATAGAGCATGCTAACCTAGTAACACGAAGCTGCTATTACCAGTTGCGTGTCGTCCTGCGGTCTCAGATACTGATGTGGTCCTTGGCCATGCCTTCGTAACCGCAGAATTGATCATTGCTGCTCAGTTCTTGTTGGTCACACATCCAGTAGCGGCGGCAGGTAGGGGGGGCTAGAGGGCTAAGACCCCCAAAAGTGGTCAGAAATTTTGGCGGTGAAAGTGAATTTTTTTACAACATTTCGACCGGATGACTAAAAAAAGGTAGTCAGAAATTTTGGAGGATAAAAATTGAATTTTTCCCGGAAATCCAGCCCCCCCCCAAAACTGAAATCCTGGCGCCGCCAATGCACCCATCTAGCTTAATGGGACGTCTAGACCGGGTCATGCGCTCTGCTGCTCGGCTTATTGGTCATATTCCAAAATTTGCCCCCGATCTATGCTTAAATGCGTGATGTTTTGCATTGGCTTGCTGTCTCGCAGCGCATCTCGTACAGAATAGCAGCACTTGTCTGGCGGTGCCTCACTGGTAGTGCTCGATCCGTCCTACTTATCTGATCTCAGTCTCTGACATAGCCTCACGTCGAGCTTTACGCTCTTCGGCCAATGGGGGAGCTGCTGGTCCCTCGAACCTGCTCTGCTACCAGACAGCGTCGAGCCTTCTCGGTTTTTGGCCCGTCCACATGGAATGGGCTCCCGCTTGCACTACGCTTACTACCTCGGAATAATTCGTCTGCTTTGTTTTCTCTGCTGTTACTAGACATGACATTCGGATGTATAATTATAATAAAATATATAACGACCGTTTCATCATTTCATGAATATCACCATCCATTGCATCTCACATGAAACGTGTTTCGTCCTCTTCTCCTTGTCTTCCTCTCTCTCGATCCGCCCATCCGTCTGTTTGTCCGTTTACCTGTCCTTCTGTCTGTCTGTCTATCTGTCTTTCGCGATCTCCGTTGCATTCGACCTAGCCTACTTATCGGAGTTTGTGACTGTGTGTGATGCGCATGCGCGTGTGCATATAGGTGTGGCTGTGCACGATGTGGATTGATGATCGAGTGAATGCGGGGCGTGCACTTAATAACCGACGCACTGCGTCTCTCTCTAAATATCTGCATGTCTACCTGTCTGTTCGTCTGCCTGTATGTCTGCCTTTCCGTCCGTCTGTCTGTCTTTCTGTCTGCCTTTCCGTCCGTCCGTCTGTCTTTCTGTCTGTCTGTTCGTCTGTCTGTCTGTTCGTCTGTCTGTTCGTCTGTCTGTCTGTCTGTCTGTCTGTCTGTCTGTCTAACGATCTCTCTTACGTCTCGATTTTGTTTGTATATATATATATATATATATATATATTTCTGCGGCTGCTTACGTTTCTGCATGCTATTGCGCATAGGTCTTTCTCAATCGTCGAAACAGTATCTCTACGCGTCTTGTTTATTTCTCTATCCGGCCGTTCTAACACTTTCTCACACGTCTTCGCAATATTACGCAATGGATAAGAAGGAGTTCGTATGCCATGGCTATTATATAAATGCATGATGCAGAGAGGAGATCAGATCACTTGACGGCGGTTCAGAATGTTCACTGTTCACCTGTCTCTGTGTATCTGTCCGTGTCTGTCTGTCTGTCTGTCTGTCTGTCTGTCTCCGTCTTTGTTTCTCTTTTTCCTCATCCTCCTTCTTCTCCTCCTCCCCTGTCCCTGTCCTCCTCCTCATCTTCTCTCCATTCGGAACTCCCTCCTCGTCCTCCTCCTCCTCTTCCTTGTCCTCCTCCTCCTCCTCGTCCTTCTCCTCCTCGTCCTCCTCCTCCTTCTCAACTCCTACTCCTCCCCTCCCCTCCACCTACTCCTTTCCCTCCACCTCCTCATTCTCTTCCTCCTCCTTCTCTCCTCCTGCTCCTCCTCGTCCTCCACCTCCTCCTTGTCCTCCTCCTCCTCCTCGTCCTCCACCTTCTCATCCTCGTCCTCCTCAAATCCTTCTCCTTCTCCTCCACCTCCTCCTTACCCTCCACCTCCTCCTCCTCCTCAACTCATCCTTCTCTTTCTCCTCCTCCTCCTCCTTCCCAACTCCTCCTTCTCAACTCCTCTTCCTCCTACTCCTCGTCCTCCTCCTCTTCTCTTTGCATCTTCAGTTTAATTTCTTCACGTCATTGATTTTTTCATTGATCTTCAAAAGACTATAATTATAATAGTCATGTAGGCCTATAGCATACGCGCTAAAGCAAATGAAGAAAAACAACCTGAACAACATCTAGGCGTATAATGATCTCATCCTGATTTCTTTATGTAGGCTAGTAGGCCTACTTACTTACTTACTTACTTACTTACTTACTTACTTACTCACTTACTTACTTACTTACTTACTTACTTACTTACTTACTTAGTCCATCCCGTGCAGATCTGCACATCGGGCAACGCATCGTCTCCATTCCTCTCTGTCCACCGCCAACTCCCTGTCCCTGGCCTCGTCAAACGACATCTCAAGGCATCTCAAGTCCTCCTCATGGTCCTCGGCCAGTTCTTTCTCGGTCTTCCTCTCTCCCTTTTCCCTCCTGGATTCCACGACTTGATTCATAGGCCTACGGGAGATTTCAGCAGTAGGTGGAGGGGGGGGGCGGCAAAGATTGAACTTCTGCCCGAGAAATATATCTGGAATAAATTATTTCGTGGGTTGAAATCTCGTGGTGGGAAATTTTTTCCAAGGCTAAAAAGTTGACGACCTTTTTTAATTCATCAGAGGTTGTGTTTGCCCGAAAATCCCGACTTCCCGAAAGTTGACGACCTTTTCTTCTGCCTGCCTGCCTGCCTGCTGCCTGCCAGAGGCCTGACTGTCTGCATACCTGTCTGCATACCTAACCGTCTGTCTGCCTGCCTGTGTGTCTGTCTGTCTGCATGTTTGTATGTCTGCCTGCCTGCCTGTCTGCACACCTAATTGCCTGTCTGTCTGTCTGTCTGTCTGTCTGTCTGTCTGTCTGTCTGTCTGTCTGTCTGTCTGTCTGTCTGTCTGTCTGTCTGTCTGTCTGTCTGTCTGTCTGTCTGTCTGTCTGTCTGTCTGTCTGTCTGTCTGTATGTCTGTCTCGATGTAGTGTGTCTGTCTGATCGTAGCCGCACTTCCACCGAAGCCGTGCAACGCCCATCCTAACCGTGTAAGACGAGGCGCGCAGCCTTCATTCGACTGCAGGTCTGGCATCGTCCGTGGCTCGGCCGTCCTCCATCCGAGTTACTGTTCTGCTCACTACGTCTTGCAGCGTGTACACACCATAGATATCTATGGTACACACATACATACGACAGTCGATCGGTCGAGGAGAGCCTTAGACGGACGGTGGAAGGGCGGATGGACGGACTGAGAGCGCGACATGTCTCCACCAAGAATACCGGGTGACTCTAGTCACCGCAGCAGCAGCCACCGGCTTCGCACCGTGATACGGGAATCAGCGTTATTCGCTGGGCCGCCGCTGCCTCGGCCCGCGTCTTCGCCGGCGCCGGCGCCGTTGGCTGCGTTGCGGCGCATGGCTCCGTGCAGCTGCAGCAGCTGCGGCAGTCGTCCCTAATGCTAGGACGAGCGACACTGGCGCCAACTATCGGAAAAGTGTTGTACTGTACGATGATGGTGGTTTCTGTTGTCCTCCGTACTGTAAGATCCTACTCTTGTCGGTGAATATGTGATTAGCTAAACAATATGTCATGTTGTGGCTGTCGACCGACAGCAATACAAGCTGTTCACGTCGCTGTCATCATCGTCCGCGATCCTCGTCGTCGTCGCCGTCGTCGTCGTTGCTGTTGCTGTCATCATCGTCGTCGTCGTCGTCATCATCATCGTCATCACTGTCGTCGCCGCCGTCGTTGTCTCGCGTTAGTGGCGGCGCCGGTGTCTCATCCTACTTTCTCGACGGAACAACAACAAGAGCGTCAACATGGCGGCGGCAGACGCATGGACAGCGACAAGACCAGACGGCGACCGAAGGTTTATCGGCGATTATAGGCGTTCCAAGTCATCCTCCTTGTTCGTTGACTGGTTTGGTGAGGTCTGTTCTCCTCGTCTCTGCTTTCGTCGTTATGATCATCCGATGTGATCAGCCTCTCTCGTCCCCGGCCGCCGCGGCAGGTCGACCCCCAAACGGGTCAGTTTGGAGGAGCCTCGTCCGGCACTCCTTCCCCAATCAGACTGGTACGTTGCGAGGTGGACGCTGGCACCCGCCGGCCGCTGCGGGGGCGGCGGCGGGGGCGTCGCGTCCCTCGCCGGCGTTGAGCCGCCCGGGTTCAGGGCGGGCGAGACACCGACACCAGCCGTACTTGCCTTGGTTCGATTCCAGTCACACCTCACTGCACGGATCCTCCTCAAAGGACGAGGATCCTCGACCGTTCGGAGTAGCGCCGCCGCCGGCGACTGGTGGCCAGACGACTGGGACCCCACCGAGGGAGGCGGTGGAGGCGGTGGAGGAGGATTCCTCCCTTGCTGAAAATAAAGTGCTTCCGTTGCAACAGAATCTGGATTCGAAGCAGCCTGGTGCTACGACGACGGCGAACAGCCTGCCCCAACACAACGCAACTACACTCAAAGGCCAGTGGGACGAAATGGACGCCTCCACCACCACCACTGGCACAACAACCTCACCGAACAGTCCTCGCGTAGTCGATGATGATGATGATGATGCCAGGGTCATTGCGGGGGGCGTGAATTTCACTCTGACAAGGCGGCTGCTGAAGAACGAAGTCCTTGTAGGAAATCTGGTATTGGAGGATAGAAATCTTTCTGAACATCATCATCACCGCTCAGAGACGTTGCACCGACAGCGTGAGTGCCTTATTCTCGATTCGCATGCTATTCGTAGTGTCTGTTCTTCGTCGCAATTCAATTATTCGTCTACGAATGTTGATAATCACCTTCGTCTGTCCCTGAGTTTCCAGTTCTGCACGCATCTCCAGGTTTCCGATGCCATGAATCCCTCCGACCCGCGATGCCAGATGAGGGATGGAGTGGCGGTGGTGGAAGAGGAGGACTGCCGCCAGTGTCTGTCCGACCTCTACGCCAGAGATTGCGAGGCGCAGTCGATGTACGAGCGGTTCGATGACGCTCTGTTTAAGTTCGACTGCGACGACCCCTATTCCACGGAGTGGAACTGCACCGACTGCAAGGTTGGTTATATGTTTCTATGTATATTGAGTGCCTCTGAGTAGTTTTTGAGCGCCTCTGAGTAGTTTTTTTAGCACCTCTGAGTAGTTTTTTGAGCACCTCTGAGTAGTATATATATTATATGTTATGAATATGTCGTGTTTTTTTCTTTCTCCCTTAAAAACTGCCTTATTTAGCTATTTTTGAACTGGGAGTGCTTCTGAGTTGTTTAACCTTGAAGGTGCGCTATATAAAAGTCAATAATAATAATAGGCTAATTATGTATGTTGTTTTATATATATATTTGTTTGTCTGTGGTGAATGAAGTTGCAATGGTCGTGTTTCGCTCAGGGGCGGATACAGAAATTTTCCAAAAGGGGGGCCAAAATTTTTGACCTTGGGTCCGGAAGATTTTTGCTGACCTTGGGCAGAAAAAATGTGACAACTTTTTTTTAGTTGTCCGGTCAAAAAGTCTAAAATACCCTAAAAAGTTTGTGCCCTTTTTTTGTTCAAACCAAATGGGGGGCCACGATACATGGGAAATTCTAAATGGGGGCCATGGCCGGATTGGCCAACCCCGGGCCCTGGATCCGCCCCTGGTTTCGCTTGACTTCAGAACATGGGTGTGAGTATTATGCTTTGTGTATTTATTCACTGATTTCAGGGCTTGTAGGTTGACACACAGGAGTAAATTGAACAGATGTGCACTGTTTACTTTGCTCAATGTTTGTGCTGGGGGGCAAAGATGAGAGCCATGATGTAGCATTCTGGGTCTGGAGTAGTTACTGATCTGATTATGTCATTTTTTTGTATTTAAAAATTCAATAGGTTTCATATTCAGCTTTCTCTTGTCTTAAACTGTATGTGAGATAATTTGCTCTTCTGTTAAATTTCAGTACAGAATAGCATTATGAATTTCGTCTGCTAACTCAACACTATTTATGCTGTCTTAAAATTCTGCCTACTCTGTGCTACTCACATGTACTTGCTATTCTGGTTCACTGGAAGAGATCAGCATTGTGCATTTCAAATGTTTTCAGTGTAAATAGAGGTTCATGGGCCGAGTGTTGTTGATCGCTGTATGACTGTCATGCTTTCACAGTTATACAGTTCATTCAATGAGTAATGATATTGTCTTCTGTAAGATTTCACTGTGTAACACTGGTAAAATTTCTGGTACTAAGTCATTTGGTGAACTGAGTTTCATTATTTACATTTTACATAAGTTTTTATATGTCAGGGTGAGATACAGATAGGATTTAAATCGGCTGCTAGATCAAAATAGTTTTAACAATATAGCTTTGGTTATGTAATAAGAAATTCTACAAGCAAGTATGTGGTAATATTATATATGTCAGGTCACAGAATGTTATACCAAATTATCTGCTCTCTCGTCTCTGCAAAATTGCTTGTTTGTCTGTATTTGTTTGTTTGTATGTGCACTTGTTATAGCGCCCCTTCAAGCTCTCTACTCAGAGGCGCTCCCGATGCAGAGCGGACACTGCATCGGAGTTTCACGCCGAAGCGCTGAGCAATTGTGAGTGAAGGACTTGCCCAAGGTCCTTACGCGGGGAGGTGGATTCGAACCTCGGACCTTCCGGCTCCAAGGCAACGACGCCACCACTAGACCAGCGCGCCCCACTGTAGCACTGTAGTTTGCGAGGACAAATTTATGACATGGGCAGTACTACTGATTTATGCAATGTTGATTCTCATGAAGCATTGGGCTTGAAGAACACTTCAGGGCCAACAGAGAACCAGTCAAACATGTCTGCTAATGCCAGCTATTGCATCATATGGGAAGTGATGCTAGAGCGCTGTATAAATGTCTGGTGGAGCACAACATTAACATCGAGTAGCGAGTGTACTTGTGAAGGCACGATAGAAATTCGTTTTCCAATTCCCGTTATGGTGCACTCTGGTTTATCTTTCAATCCTTATCAGATAGGGTCACCTGACCTTGCCTTACAGTGCACTAAGCCTGCTTGCTTCTCGCTGCCTGGCTACATGTGTGCGGCGTGTTTCAGACAGCCAGCTGTTGATTAATTTTTTGCCCCGGTCTACAGTGTCTCCTGTGTGTAGCGTTGGTTCCTTCCTGTTAACGGCTGAATGAGAAAATGAGCTACGACAATAATTGGACGGCGTAATGCAATTTTCTTATGAATTATGAATTGCACGACTTCATTAACTAGTACCGTGTTGCGTGGATGGTCGGTCGGTCGGTAGTCCTAAGTGGGCATTAGTCTGGCCATTTATCATCGGTGGTTGACGTTTTTTGACAGAATTTCCTTAATTTGGTCATTTTGTCTTGAGCCACGGGGGATCTTCTAGTTCCCCATAGTAGAACAGTTATGGCTCAGTCCTAGTACTTTGCCTCAATAATTAGCCCCCTTCTTTGGAATACAGTGTCGCCATCTACTCAATCTCTCAAATTCTAGCTGGTAATCCATCCTCTTCGTGTACTTTTCTCAAAGCCTATTCCTTCTCTCGTGGCCTTAAGGCTTATGCACTGGGAGCACCTCTGAACGGTTCACCACATTAGAAGTGCTTTATAAATGCTTTAATACAATATACGATGCAATACAATAATTACCACAGGAGATTTTGCTCAGAAATTTCCCTAACGGTACTGGTCTGGATTGAGCCATTATTGGGAAAGAATGTCCAAATTTCGGAGCTGTACCCATATGGAAGTCCTATTTAACGAAGTTTGATAAGTGCTATTTCTTGTGAGACTGGATCGGGTTTGTTGTTCTTTGTGAGGCTTTGGGCTGCTGCAGCTGTTGATAACCTTGCGCCAAACTTCTCCCTTCGCCACTAAGTCTGTATATTATTTAATCCGACAAACAGAACTGAAGTTGTAGTCCATTTAAGTTACAGTGCAAAAATGCTGTTCCATGCACCTAAACTGTGTCAGACTGTTGCCAAATTCCTGTAGTTCTTAAGCTGTGATGTAAGTAATTAGAGTAAATCATGGCATACTGTTTCTTGGTGAGCCTTAAAGGTTGTGCACTGTGCAGGCCTGGGCCTGGGGGAAGCACTCACAGCCTACTGGGATTTGTAAACATTTAGTCTGCTCTTCACATAGTTTTCTCTGAAGTATTCTCAATCTTTTTTCCCGATAGATTAACAAAAAGGATCTTTTCAAATGGACAACTTTAGTTGACGATTACTATTATGTTTACTGTGTACACTGTTGTGAAATTTACGATGTTTACTAAGCCAAATTAATAAATTGTTCTGTAAATACAGTGCAAACAGTAGAAGTAGCATAAAGTGAGTTTTTTTCATTGCTGCTATTTCATGAAAGTAATATTAATTACTAAGTACTGTCTTTTGTTGTTTGAAAAGTACCGTAATTAGCTGCTTCAATAGTTGCCAAAAACTGGGACTGGGAGCACCTCTGAGTACTACCCTTGTAAGGGTGCAATATAATGAATGAATGTATGAGTGATTAATGGAAAAGTAGTTAACTTGGCGTGTCATAGTGGTGCAACACTGCCCATGTAATATGACAAATCACCATTGTGCGTCTGAATTTTCTATATTTTTTTAAATGTATTAACTGAATTCGCAACGAATTCTGTATCTATTAAAAGTTACTTTTAATTACTCAAATAAATAAAGTCACTGAATAGTGGGAATGACAGGAAGTTGAAGTAGACCATTAGGATCTGTACCTAAAGGTCATCCAGAAGGTCATCCAAGTTCTTATCAAACTTGGCTAACTTTGAGATTTTAATCAGTCGTGATGACGTCAGGAAATTGGTGTTTGATTTCAACACAACTTAGAAATATTTAGTCTATTCATGTGTATATCCTTGGAATTTATCTTGTGTACTCTATGGTGGAACGTGCTCAAATTTAAGAGGTTGAATTGTAAGGCGTCTAATTCATTCATTATATGCATTCATATAGTGCCTCTTCAAAAGGGCTACTCAGAGGCGATCCCAACCTCAGCGCGGCCAAATAAAATGTCTTAAGATGAGAGAGGAAAGCCTGAGAAGAATTTTTACAAAGAGAGCAGAGGGTCAGAGGAAGACCATTCCAGGTAGAGGGTCCTACCACTGAAAAAGCACGGTTCTGCATAGTGGAAGTGCGAGCAAAAGGGACAGAGAGCAGACTTTGTTCAGTTGAACGAAGGAAGCGGGAATGGCGAGGGCTAAGAGTAGTTGGGGTGGATGAATTGGTTGAAAGCATGGAATTGGAAGAAATATTATACAACTGCAGTTGTGTGAAGATTATGTGGCGTTTTGTGCTGTATTAAGCTTTTCGATTAGGGTAAACCGTTCAGAGGTGCTCTAGTAATGTGGAACCCATTTAAATGGGCAGTGATGGTGATAGACCTCACACAATCAGTTCATTGAAAAGTATGGTAAATAAAGGAGAAACATATCTATTTTTAAGTCGAATGCATTGCATAATTATACGAATTTCAATTGTAAGTTGCACCAGTCTTATAAATCGGACTAAAATTGTTTTTGAGATGTGGAATGGATTGTGGAAGTTGAAAGGATTGTACATACATGTCTTTGTTTGTAACATGTGCACTTGTTATAGCGCCCCTTCAAGCTCTCCCTACTCAGAGGCGCTCCCGAATGCAGAGCGGACACTGCATCAGAGTTTCACGCCGAAGTGCTGAGCAATTGTGAGTGAAGGACTTGCCCAAGGTCCTTACGCGGCAAGGTGGATTCGAACCTCGAACCTTTCGGCTCCAAGGCAACGGCTACACCACCGCGCCCCACATGTATATGAGATTAGGTCGAACATTGCTTAAGGTCGAAAAAATTGAAATGCACCGCCGATCAAGAGGATGATTTTTGTAAACATGGAATTTGGGTCACGCAGCATAGCCAACGCTGCGTTTGTTCGCATTGCCATATTGCCATCAACCGAACAATGCGTGATAGTTATTAGTTTGAGATACGGAAAAGCATAGTTCGTTGATAGGGATGTGGTTGTATGAATATCGTGGAACGATGGAAAAGCGTGGCACGGCACAACTAATCATTTCCAGAGTATTTCAGAGTATTCCGTCGGATGATGATATCTGTAAAACTGAGGAGGATGTTTGTAGGTCAAGAGGCAGCAGCAGACCTATACAACGATCTGGATGGCTATGTTAATGTTAGTCACCATTACTCAGCCCATCCCATCCCACATCCCATCCCACGCACACTGATGATGATGATGATGATGATGATGATGATGATGATGATGATGATGATGATGATGATGATGATGATGATGATGATGATGATGATGATGATGATGATGATGATGATGACGACGATGGCGGCAGAAGTTCTTAGTGACATTGCGTGGCGACTTATTATGCGCTACTTAATTCGAGTCTTCTTAGCTGACATAATTTTCCAACAGATGTCGCCCGACGACGATGCTCTGACTCTGCTGCTGCTGCATAAAGTCAGTTGCTGCTGCTGCTGCTGTTGATGATTATGCTGATGAAGATGAGGAGCGGTGGTGATGGAGGGATGCGCTGCTGCTGCTGCTGCTGTTCTGTTGCTGCAACTGACTTCGGTGATTACGATGACGATAATTATGTGTGTGCAGCATTTGAAAGCGTGGACAGAAAACTGCTCTGCTGATGATAATAATGGGAATGTATCAGATGCATTTTAAATGCTTTGTGGCATTTACAGTAGAAGAAATTGTAGAATGTAACTGGGGATTGGGGGGGGGGGGGAGAGGTCAGATGTTGATTTATGTGGGCTTGGGGTGTACAGTCAGGACTTTGCTATTCAGTTCTAAGGTAGACTAGGGGCTGAAACAACCCCCCCCCCCATTGGTCCCAGGCAATTTTCATCCTGGGTGTTTAAGCGAGGACCCCGGTATAATAGTGCGTTCTGTTAAAGTCATCAACCCCCCTCATTGTGCATTGACCACCTACAAGCATGAATATTTTTTTATTAATTATTTATGCTTTTACCAAGCGAACTAAACGTGTGCACATCTTGAAATGTATTCGAGAAAAAAGAAATTTGATCATATTTTGGTAACGTTTATTATGCCAATTTGGGCTATTTACTGGGCTGCGTAGTGACAGTTCAAATGTTTTGTGCTAATTTTGGAGACTTCTGGTTGGTAATTTCCGGTATTTTCGACGTTGAAGGTCTGCTAAAATATATTATATTTCTTTTAATTTATTATTTTACGGAAATGTGGGTGGTTTCGGTAAGTTGGCAAGACATTATCATCCTATACCTAACTTAGCACATTCAATAAATGGAGTGCCAAGCGGTAATTCTTCGGATTGGACCTGCTGCATTTTCTGTCAGAAAGTGACACGGGAAAATGCGTGTTGTTGCCCAGGTTTGTCATCGAGAAATGATTTTGGTTTAGGCTACAGAACTTTCTCGCATATCAGGAGCTGAGATCATTTCCCGGCGGCATTGATGTCAGTTCGTGGAATGAAGGCGATGATAGCGAGAACACATACAACAGACACAATGCATGCTGGCATGATGGCATCGCACATAGCCTACAGGAAACAGCAAGGTCGTTCTTGGGAAGTCTACATACACACCTCTACAGGCCATCTATTCCTAGCTGACTGCTTGGCTTATTTGAAATACCTACCACAAAGCTGGCAACTTATGGTTCATTCTGGTTCAGCCAAGCTAGTCCATGTTCCTGATATTATCAACAAGTTACCCTTCCATCAATTGCACAGCATTTTCATTGCCATCGGCATCAACCATAATACACATCCACCTCATTCATGGCAAATATGATGTTTTACAACGCATCAGCTCTAATCTTCACAAGAAAGAAAGAAGAGGCATCTTTTTTGGCAATATTTCCATTGACAAATCCACATTTGATTGGGATGGGGGAACAAAAGCCATCCAAATCAACAGGTGGTCTTCAAGCATACCTGGAAGGAATAATCAATTAATCCCTCCTCTTGAATTGATTGACACAATCAGCAAACCATTTTCTGACATCCAAAGGACTACAATACAGCAAATAAGATCCTCCATTCCATTCTGGCAGAAGTCCCACCCTGAACCTCTTCAGTATCCACTTCATCCATGCTTACAACAACACAATTTGATCTGCTTCTCTATATTTGTATATGCTTGTGTGAGAAAGGTAATGGCCTTTTTCTCCTTTTGTGTGCGAGTCAATTTTGGGTAGTTCATTCATCTACAACTTGTGGCCATTGGTTTAATTTTTTATTTATTTTTACATTAGTGCGCAAGGGTTTTGATTTACTAAGTCGTTGCCACCAAATCTGTCCATGCTTTGTGCCAACTGAACTTTAGCTGTTCTCTATTTCTTCACATCTGCAGCCTTGTTTTACTTTGTTCTGTATCCAGGAAACTTTTTGCCTAGCCATGTGCTGCTGCCATCTTTTAAGCTCTCTCAATTTCATCTTTCTTCCCATATTACTTTCTCTCTGTCTTGTAAAAGTTATATTTCTGCCCTACTGCCTGGATTTTGTCTTCTTGTAATGCTTTACATTATTGCTGGAGGCCTATATTGTCATATATCTCTCTCCAGATCCTCATCTTCTTTTCTGTGTCCTGCTGTTGCTGTTCTAAGTCAAAACTCAAAGCTGCTCTTACTTTGCTGATTGTCTTTGCAATGACAGAAAAATTCAAAATTAGAATTTCTTGATATCGGGAATTTTCAGTGTATGCTTTTGGTGATTATGCTTAATATCAGTTACTGCAAGGCTTATGATCAATGAACTTTAATACTGAGCATGGTGGCTGCTTGGTAGATGCCACAATATCTGTATTGTATCGTTTTATTATAATGTATGGCGAGACTATAGGGATTGCACAAGTCTTGATACTGCTAGAAAACAAAATAATGTTTACCTAGATATCAAAATCATTTTTTGTTTGTGTTTGCTACTATGCTTGGTGAATAAAGATTTATGCAATTATTAGAGTTTGCAAAGTTCTGTCATATATATTGGTGTTGAGTGTATAACTGCTCAAAGTGAAAAACAAGTCTGTTATTAAATGCATGTTTGTCCATAATGCTCCAAGTGCTGCTTTCGCATGTTATTTGCACTTTTTGTCAGATCATTCTGGTTTTTTTCTTGTTTCTTTCCGGTTTTGTTTGTACTGGTTGCTATGATTAGTGAATTGAGATTTCTATAAATATTACAGTTCAGAACTGTCTTCAATGGCTATATAATATGGTTCTGTTTAAGTTGCTGTTTTTCGCTGTTCACACGTGGGATGGTTTATGACTGTCATATATCACTATGCAATACATGTAGCACAACTTTCCATATATAATGTAATAAGACGAAAGCTGGGTGCGACTATGCATGACTTTACCAGAAGTTTCACAAAGTTACAGTAAACTTATACACTGTAGCTGCAAGAAGTGTTGCGTTGGAAGATCCAAAAAGGTTGCTTTGGTGTGTAAAAGCACTTCTGGTCTGCACAGATCTGTGTCATTGTGGTGGTGTAGACAAGTGTATCCAACTGTCCATAGGTAATTTCTGAAATAATGTGACCCATAATATTGATGAAATAATGCATATAGTAGAAGGAGTGTCATCATCCAACACATTGAACTCCATGGGGATCCAATTAGCCCAATTGATACTTTTATAACCCTTGGCTGATACATAATGTGCCTCATTCATCACTGTTTACTGCTTCTCTATCAAACTGGACTTTAACTTTTCTCTATTCCTTGCTTGTTTCTTTATAACTGCGTCATTTGCTTGGTCTGTATCCAGGGACTTTTTTCATAGTTTGTTTCCTACCTGCATGGCGAAGATTGGTAGTTTATAATGATGTACGAAACCGGAGTGAGAATTGACCTCTGTACAACATTTACTACGTTTTATATTATGAGCCAATGGTAACACCACCCTCGATTCTTGAACACTTAGAAAGAGCACAACAAACTAGTTGCATGCAAAAAGTTTCAAACCTCTAGCCCATTTTTTGTCCAATATATAGCAGTCCAAACTTGGTAGATCATGCCGATTCGCGCAATCCGGTGTCTTGCTTAACTTAAAAAATTAATATCTCGGTTAAATTTTGAGATATTCTGCTAAAGTTTTCATTGCTATTACTTAATTAGCATGTAGTTTATGCATAAAAAATTTCATAAAAATCCAAGGGGTGTGGTGTGCACCCCTGGTTGATTTGACATGAAAATTTCATAAAATTGGGGGAAAATGGGAAAAATTTTTCACTTCAGGAAATGTGCACACGTCCTATCATGTTCAGCTTTAAGAGCTGATTCCGAATATATAAAACTTTTGCTTGTAGGTGGAAAATGCACAATGTTACAGTAACAAAACGGACTATAAGCGCGTTACGCGCTTATACCGAGGTCCTCGGTTTAAGCTTGTGAGACACTGAAGCTGGTTGGTTAGAGTGGAGTGTTCTGACACCTTTGTGTGTGTTCAAACCAACACTGAGTAGCTATTGTGGACTTTCAGCAAGTATGTCACTCACAATTATTGCTCAAATTCATTTAAGGGTTGAGCATTTGATAGTGCCACTTAATAACTAAATAATAATAATGATAATAATAATAATAATAATATTAGTTAAATACGGTAATATTAACAATAAGATCTACCTTGGATAAGAAATAAATAATAATTTTGCCAATAATAATACTCTCGACATATGAGTGGACTTTTATATTATGTATGTGTGTATTTTATGCATATAAGTGTATGCATGCTTGTATAACATGTGCGTACATAATGTATGCACATATTGTACAGGGCAGAAAGTTTTGTATGATGGATTGATGGCATTTTTACATTTATATGATGGCATCACATTTGGCCCAATTGGCGTACCCGGTAATCACAAGAGCAAGTGTAAAGTTACACGTGATGATGATGATAGTGGTGGTGGTTGTGGTGATGATGATGATGATGATGATGATGATGATGATGATGATGATGATGATGATGATGACGATGACGGCCATGATGATGATGATGATGGCTATGATGATGATGATGATGATGATGGCTATGATGATGATGATGACGACGACGATGATGATGACAATGATGATGATCAATGCGAACAGTAGCCTACAGACGCACTTTTCTTGTGCAACGGCCGTAGAGAAATGAAAACAATATGTGAAAGTGCATCATCATTGGACCAGCAGTCACTGTTGCAACACAAAGTGTCATTGATATAGCGTGTATGCCAGTGTGAATGATGAAGACTCCAGACTATAGCACCAGTCAGTCTGTGATGCTGGAGTGTTGATGGCATGTGGTTGTGATTATACCAACAACAACAACAGTAATTATTTCTGTTGATTAAATTTTTGTTGCAATATAAGTGTGTGTGTGTGTGTTTGGTGTATGATTGATTATTGCAAGAGGTAAAATGAGTAGATTGGTTAAAACACCTCTACAGAAAGTTCTGCTAAGAAGCATGGGTCCAGCGTTGGAGAATCTTCTGGCTGAGGTGAAAACACGGCAAGCTGTGATCCAGGACTTTTTTTAACGTGCAGTTGTACACAAAATGTGCAGTTCTAAACGGATCTGTGCAATTGTAGAAGCACTTCTGTACAGTTAAAACTATATAGCAAACGAGGTCATTGTCCTCCAATTTGAAGTAATTTACCATGGAGGATGAGAAAGGAAAGAAGGGGTTGTGCAGTTCTAAAAATTCCTTAGAAACAGCCCTGCTGTGATCCAAGAGTTCTTTGTGTTTGATATAATACAGGTTCAAGAAATGATTCTTTGATGATTGTTAACTAGATGAAGGGTAGAAGAGATGGCCCTTAAGTTCTATCTATCTATCTATGCGATTTATATAGCGCCTCTTCAAGGGCTCTACTCAGAGGCGCTCCCGACCCAGGCCCGGTCGAAAAGAAAGGTCTTGAGCGAATTATAGAAAGTGCATTGACCAGTCAATGCCGATGGAGCAGAAATCTCCAACCAGACTTTCTGCCATTGCAGGGATTTGAATCCCAATCTCTCGATTGACAGTCCAGCAGGACAACCACTACACTATCGACTAAATTTTGTTTATTTATTTACTTATTTACTAGCAATTTTATATAGCACCCCTTCAAGGTTTCTACTCAGGATCGCTCCCAATTCAACCCCGGTTGAATAAGACAGTCTTAAGAAGAGTGTAAAAGGAGGCAGAAAGACCAATAGGCATTTGACGAAGGATGATAACAGGGAGCTCATTCCAGGACGCAGCAGGGCCAGCCTCAGAGAAAGCATGTTGTTGGTCAAAATGTTGTTGACATTTGCATCAGGGCTGTTTTTAAGGAATTTTTAGAACTGCACAACCCCATTCTTTCCTTTCCCATCCTCCATGGTAAATTACTTCCAATTGGGGGGGCAATGACCCTCTTTTGCAATTTTTTTTACTGCATAGAAGTGTTTCTATAACTGCACAAATCCATTTTGAACTGCATATTTTGTGTACAGCTGCACGTTAAAAAAATCCCTGGTTTGCAAAATGTTGCTTTATGAATGTGTTTTCTGTTATACGACGATCAGGTCATTCATTCGGACATTTATATAGCGCTCCTTCAAGTAAAAAAAACTACTCAGAGCCAGGGTTGCCAGGTCGTCGCGAAAAGCGCGAATTGGGCGACTTTTGAAATCGCTCGCGACTGAAAATTTCGTCCTCGCGACTCGCGCTTTTTTGGGCTACTTTTGAATTGCCTTGCGGTCGCGACGGCGACTTTTTTCGGCGACTTTTTTTGTTTTTGGAGCGAAAAAAGGGTGATTTTTCACGAGATTTCGATCGAAATACTAAAAAACGGTCGTCAAAAATGTTGACCTTTTTTTTTCTTCTTTTTTTTTTAGTCGTCAGAAGAAATTTTTGCGACCGAAATAGAAAAGCTCGATGAGCTCGCGACTTTCGCGACTTTTTTCGTGATAATCTCGCGACTTTCGCGACTTTTTTTCGAAATCTCGCGACAAAATTTTTCCGAAATCTGGCAACCCTGCTCAGAGGCGCTCAAAGTCGGTTCACATGTATGAGACACAGAATGCAGGTCACACATTGAAGCGAATAATCCATTGAACTTAATAGTTCTAGGAGAGCATTAATTCACTGGATTTTTCCAGACGAAAGTCTGACCAGCGTTCTCGTCTTCAAGTCAGCTTCGTTTGAGGATGAGGAGGAGTACGACTTGCTTCGGAGCTGTCTCTTCTTCATATAATATCCGGGGCTGAAATAATTTACCCACGTGGCCGCCGCCGCCGGCCACCACCGTGTCCCTCCTCTACCGGACAGGAAATTCGACTCTCGAACCGACTGAACTCGGGGTGTTTTGAGTAATTGCGTATAATGCATGTTGGTGGGTGATCAGTCGGCTGCTCGGGGTTGTTGGGCCGCAGACGCCGGCCGACGGTCGTCTTCGACCGGGCGGTCGGTCGAGTAGGCTGTCCGTCGGTCGGTCGGTCTGGGCTGCAGTGCTGTGCAACGCCGCCACCACCGCTGAGGCGGACGGTGATCGTCTGCTTGGCTAGATGATGTTGACTGGTATTGATTCGTCATATATGCAGATGTTCGAAAGTTGTGGAAATTGAAGAAATCGCTGAGTACGAAAGGGTGATGAAGTTGATGATGATGGTTGTTGTTGTTGTTTTTGTTGTTGTTGTTGTTGGTGGTGGTGGTGGTGGTGGTGGTGGTGATGGTGGTGGTGGTGGTGGTGGTGGTGGTGGTGGTGGTGATGGTGGTGACAGTTACGGTGCAGTTGGTAATTATTGCGAAATTGAGTCCCTCTTAGAGACTAAGGTCTTGGTCTCAAGTTCAATAGAGTTCGTTTTTTAAAAGTCCTGACTTGAAGACCGAAAGTCTTGGTCTTGTTCTACAGACCAAAGTCATTGTTTATGGTCTTGAATTTCAAAGTCTTGGTCTTGGTCCTGGTCTTACAGGACCCAGACCGAGACTCAATTGTCAATATGGGTACTTGTCGGTTAATTCACCGCCACACACAGAAACCCTATATATACGAAATTTTACATGCAGAAATTAATTCACCGCCACACGCAGATAGTTATTCCAGTCTATTACCGCTTCTTTCGCAATTTCCAGTTCACACTCGCAAAAACGAATGCTCGTCATTTCTTTGGACCAGCAATATACGAACAGGATGATTTGTAAGACATCTCCATCTGTCTTGCCGATCCTTTAAACATCTGCACCATTGGGGCTTTGTAACTTATATATTAAGCGGGTCCCTATAATGTTGGTTAGGTTCAGGTTAGGCATCGTGAGGGTCGGTTAGGGTCAGGTTAAGCATCGTGAGGGTCGGTTAGGCTTAGGAATAGGGTTAGTGCAGTCATTCATTAACATAGGGACCCGTTTACTATAACTAGGCCCACCGTTGGGTGGTTGTTAGCACACTGTCTTGCAGCATTGCTGCTGCAAGAAACTAACGCTGCTTTGTTTATCGTGAAAAAAAACCGAAATTCTTAAGAAATTCATGGCTTTCATGACGGCGTTCAAGAAATAAACACGTGTTATACATGCAAGTTAATTGGATGTCACAATTACATTACGTAACTAAAAACCAGTGCGTAAATATATGCAGTGCGTAAATATACGGCAAACTGGGGCGGTGAACTAACCGACAAGGTAGACAGACGAAACCTGTGGTGGTGAATTAACCGACAAGTACCTCAATATGAACAGTGACTAATTTGATGATCATAAATTTTATAGAGCGTAGGTAGTTCATTCATTTCATTCATCGTTCATTCCTTGCAAGGCTTTCATATCCTTTCAGGACTTCGTATAGTTTCTTTTCAAGAGACCTGTTCAGAGGCACTCGCAACCTGACCACAGCTTAAATAAAGTAGGATTTAAACAACTTATAAAGTTGCCGACCTGAGATATTTGTTTTTTCAGTGGTGATGCCATGGCAGGGCAAGCGAGTGCAGTCATTCATTAACACAGGGACCCGTTTACTATAACTAGGCCCACCATTGGGTGGTTGTTAGCACACTGTCTTGCAGCATTGCTGCTGCAAGAAACTAACGCTGCTTTGTTTATCGTGAAAAAAACCCGAAATTCTTAAGAAATTCATGGCTTTCATGACGGCGTTCAAGAAATAAACACGTGTTATACATGCAAGTTAATTGGATGTCACAATTACATTACGTAACTAAAAACCAGTGCGTAAATATATGCAGTGCGTAAATTTACGGCAAACTGTGGCGGTGAACTAACCGACAAGTACGTCAATATGAACAGTGACTAATTTGATGATCATAAATTTATAGAGCGTAGGTAGGCCTAGTTCATTCCTTTCATTCATCGTTCATTCCTTGCAAGGCTTTCATATCCTTTCAGGACTTCGTATAGTTTCTTTTCAAGAGACCTGTTCAGAGGCACTCGCAACCTGACCACAGCTTAAATAAAGTAGGATTTAAACAACTTATAAAGTTGCCGACCTGAGATATTTGTTTTTTCAGTGGTGATGCCATGGCAGGGCAAGCGAGGACAAATGCCCTAGTAAAAAACTTTGTCCCGCTTGTTATTCTGTGTGTGATTTTTTCCCTGCCGAGTATTTATTTGGAGCATAAATTGTCTAAGCAGTGTTTACATGTGTGTGACTGCCCTAGTTTCGTCCTGGTTACAGGAAATATCTGGTGCCACCTCTGATTATTTTTTTCAGTATTTTTTTCAGTATTAAGTCTGCGTAACTAGGATGTACACTTGCTAAGCATTGATTCTATTGCTGATTGCATTTCTAGCAATTATTTGAAATTCCAAATGATATATACCTATTTACTTTATATTATTATTCTTATTATATTTTTATGAGATTAACAATTATTATTTATTTGCTTAAATTGTTAAATTATATTTAGCTTTTGGCATTGTCAGTGTGGCAAATATAATTATACTATGTATGCACTATACATGCATTGAACGTTTATTTTTGTTGAAATTAATTACTTTTAGAGTTTAGCCTGAATAAAACAAAGTGTTTTTCATTAATGCAGCCAGTTGTCCTTCTTTACAATTTTTTTAGTAAGGAACAACTAGAAGTCTGGGTACATTTGTGATTTTTCGAAGTCTTGATCTCGTGGTTTCAGGTCTTGACAACAAGCCTGGAGTCATAGTGATAGCATGGTGATGTTGATACTGGCATGGATCATCATTTGCATTTCGTTGCAATCTTATCTCTTTTTCTTCATCTTTGTTTGCATAGTCACTCGCACAGATGATATCTTCTGGTATTTACGCTTCCGGAAATGTATTAAAGGTTAAAAGTGTCTTTAACGACCTCTAAAAGATATATCATTTCATTGAGGCTGTACTTATTACCGTAGTATCTTAGGCTGAAATCGCAAACAGGACACTAGCAACCAGATCACTAGCAACCAGATCACTATAGCAACCAGACCACTAGCAACCAGACAAGTTAAGTGCGTGTACATATACAGGCCTATGTATCGTAACACTTGATAGAGTGCTGTTTGAGTACCTCATGAAGTGCAGCCAGTGGTAATAGCCTAAGTGGTATAAAACATCATTAGGAACAGATGAGGCCAATGAGGCTATAATGCTCCGGTTACTGCAGTGGTATGAAGATGGATTTCCAGTTTGCTGAGTAGAACCAATGTCTAGTTGTGCAGACACTGAATGAAATTTTTTCTGTATCACTGCAGACGCATATGTGTCTGATTCTATCTGGCTCAGAAGGTAGTACACGATAACAATTGAGTTGAACTGTCAAAATTAAAATCTTCAACACAGTTCAGTCAGACAGCCAGCCACTCAGTTCAGTCAGGCAGCCAGGTAGTCAGTCAGTTCAGTCAGGCAGCTAGTCAGTCTGTTTAGTCAGGTAGCCAGTCAGTCAGTTTAGTTAACAAACATAACGTGCAACTCATTTGTACAGTGTGGACCAGTACCAGTTCGACATTATGACGCTGATCCTAGAGTGAAATATCTTTAAATTGACACATTAATTATTAAATAAATTACAAATATTGGTGGAGTTACAGGCATTCAAAGTCAGTGCATTTATGCTGGCCCACCATGTACATTCAGAATCTCAGCCCAGTTTCTAGCCAGCATTTCTCACAGTTTGCAACGTTAATGTGTTACAATAATATAATGTGAATACATTATTTTCCATTTTTCGTTGCAATTTACACTACTGCTTTGATGTTTCCACGTACCGTACAAAGTTCATCGCCGGGACTGTTATCAGAGAACATCCAAGATTTGTGGAATCCTACCAGTAGCTGCTGAGGCTCTTGAGATGTGTAGGTTGAGCAGCCCTACCTGTACAGATGTATCTCTACGTTTTGTAAGATGATCTAATGGGTTTGGGATAGACTGGCCATCTTTTCAACCATCCTCCATACATAGAAAGTGAACTTTATGACCTCCTCGGGTTGGTTCAACCATGCCTCCTCAGTCCTCATCTATGGCCACCTCTACAGCCGGCCCGGGTGTGGATACGCTTACGGTTATTGCTTTGTGCTGCGTGTTGGCATTGCAGGGTTAATGGTGCTGCGAAATTCCGCAGAATCTCTGCAGCTCTTTAATTGCGCTTTATTATTCATACGTGGCATACCAGCGGCATGCTCTGGGAATTGCCTGCCGACTCCAGTTCTCATGCATGGCAAATTGTGTTGGTGTTAATGTTGTCAGCCGGTTGGTAAGCGTCATCACTTCTGGATTGTCCCGAAAGTACCAACCAGCAACGCCAGCTGGATGGAGATCCATTGATTCAGAATTCAAAAGCTTCTGCCACAGAACAATTGGTGCCACTCACGCCAGTGTTTTTACTGACCTGTGATGACCTGTGATGCTGCTCCTCAATGCTTTGAATGTTGGCCATTACCACGGACTGTTTAGCTGTCGATTTCGTACTGTACGGTCTTGATTAGAAAATATGTTTGAAAGAAATGTTTACTAAATTTAGAAATACTTTTTGGGTGATCTTTGTCGTAAACTTTTAATTTCTAACTTGTCATTTTTCTTATTATTTTCATTATTGTAATTATTGTATTGAAATCATCGTCGTTATCATCGTCATCATCATCATCATCATCATCATCATCATCAAAATACCACGAGGTTTTTAGCAAAGTTCTTTGCACTAAAGCACCAATGATATTAGGCTAACGATACTTGAAACTGAGAAATTTATGTTTAGAAACCTCTGAAAAATATAGGCTACTATTTCCTAATTTCCAGCTATTCATTTTCAAAACTTTGGTGAAATAATTGCCCTTCCTACAAAAATGTCTGCACACGTCCATGGAAGTGACGGCCTGACTGCACAGAAAACTATGCCGTGGCCTTACAATATAAACAAGAACTGTTGGTGCAGGTTGGTACCCATTTGGGGTGTCAGTCACTGTGCATGACTGCACTGGGAGATCTACAAGTCCCCGACTTCCACATAATTATCAGCTGGAAAGCCGTGTACTCAGTGTACTGGTTGTATAGACCTGTGCCTTCCTTTGAAACATTCTTCCTGCATGATTTCTTTTATCTTCGGGCAAGGTTATGATTATTTCTTTCTGATCGTTAAGATAGCTCTACTGAAAATGCTTTTAAATGTTCAGCCTTGCTCACACTGCTTTTGAGAGATTCGTAAAATGCAAAATTTTCTCTGCATAATTTATTGATTTGATTTGATTTTTTCTTGCATTTGCTATGGCACTCCTTCAAGCTTCCTACTCAGAGGCGCTCCCGACTACAGCATGGACAACATTGGACACTGCATCGGAATATCACTTTGAATCACACGTGCAATTGTGAGCGAAGGACTTGCGCAAGGTCCCTACGTGGCGGCATGAGGTTGGCTCGAACTTGGAACTATCTGGCTCCAAGGTACCAAAATCACCACTACACCGCCGCACCCCATGGTGGTGTTGTACATACATGCATGAAAAGGTCCTTTAAAATTGGATAGTGTTTCTACGTGCACAGGCTTTGGAGCAGGCAGCTGCTCTTGAATGAATCAGCGGTTGCATTTTGTTAACCTTCGTCTTAATTTCAACGTAGATTTGTATCCCATGCTCCATGTGTTGCTGGTCTCCGCTGGTGCGACTTTTACTGGTGTGGGTTTCAGTAATAGTGCCTGATATTGGACGTCACTTCCTCTAGCCGATGTGATGTTGTGAATGTGCCTGAAATTATTGCTGTATCCCATTTGTGACACTTTTCATGTGGCCTTGGATAAGTATCGTCGCACCGTCTTGTTGTTTGCTTTCTTCTCTGATGAACGTTCTTCATGGTCTGAAATGTTCACTGTACTTGGTCAATCTCCACATGATGTCGTACGCTATTCATCTTGTTTTCATGGATGGAGCAATACATCTTGGATGCAGAACTCTCCAGGGGAGGATCAGAAGCTTACCCTAAAAAGAATTGGATAGAGTTCGATAGACAAAGTACATATATATAATTATGAACAAGCCAAAATCTTTTAATTATGCACTAGGCTGCTCATCTCTTGACCTCTCTGCTCATCTCTTGGCCTCTCTGCTCATCTCTTGTCTTCTCTGCTCATCTCTTGACCTCTCTGCTCATCTCTTGTCTTCTCTGCTCTTCTCTTGACCTCTCTGCTCATCTCTTGTCTTCTCTGCTCATCTCTTGTCTTCTCTGCTCATCTCTTGACCTCTCTGCTCATCTCTTGTCTTCTCTGCTCATCTCTTGTCTTCTCTGCTCATCTCTTGACCTCTCTGCTCATCTCTTGTCTTCTCTGCTCATCTCTTGTCTTCTCTGCTCATCTCTTGTCTTCTCTGCTCATCTCTTGTCTTCTCTCCTCATCTCTTGTCTTCTCTCCTCATCTCTTGTCTTCTCTGCTCATCTCTTGGCCTCTCGTTTTGTCTGCAATGAATTGTCTTTGATCGAAGGAATGACCTCACCAGGAACGATTCTTCTTCATCTACTTCTGAGTCTTTTGTCTATTAATCGGCCAAATGATTATTCAGTCCACGACTGTATGCTATATCAATTCATGACTTTATACTATTAGTCCATCTCATTTTAACCCTTGATCAAGGAATTGTGCCTGTGATAATCTCCTTTTCCAAACAATGTCCACTCTACCCACTTTATCACTGGTGGTATGCAACTGTGCATGAATTAATTCTTCAATGTCTTGACGTACATTTTGGTTCCAACAAGTTTTTAAGAATTAAGCACAAGTTAGTTTTTATCATGAATGTTGGAAGCGGTATATCCCAAATAAGAAATGGAACAAAGTTGTTTTTCAAAAAATAAAAAAATCATTTTAAGGGGAAAAGAAATTAATTTGATTTTGAAGTGACAAAAAGCAAAAAAACCAAACCGAACAAATTGGATATTTCTGAGAAAAAATAATTCGAAGCGAAAAAAGTTTTTTACAACTATGGTTTTTATCAAACAGTGTAATGGTGACTTTTTTATAATATCCTTGACTGGAGGAATGTTGAAAGAGCGGGGGAGAAAGGTACGATTAGACATCGTATCGAAAGAACTAGAGAGCTTAGAATGCAAGACTTGTAGAATTAGCTGCTCCAGGCAGCGAAGGTGGGACTTTTTAATCTGTATGGAGACGCATTTTTAATCAGGCCTGTGGTGCCTGCTTGTACCTCCTGCATACATACATAGGTTTTTTTTGTTCGTATCGCTCTTTGACGACTGCCAGGTTTTCCGTGTTGAGAATTTAACAGGAAAAGTACAAGGGCAGAGTGGTTTAATCTCCATGTTGCTGTTGCTATTATTGTTGTTTTTGTCGTGTATTTGTTTGTTTGAAAGGGAGACAATAATTCGGGGTGGCACATAGAACCCAGTTACATTTCAAAGTGCATTGAATAGAAACAAATAAAACTGATGTGAGCCGAAATATGTCGTTTGATCGTGGGAATAGAGAACCATTGGGATAAAGGTTTTTTTTTGTTTTTCGTGTGTTGTTGCTGTTGTTGTTTTTATTGATGATGATGAGGATGATGATGATGATGATGGTGGTGGACTGGTGGTGGTGGCAGCGGCAGCCTCAGCGGCGGCGACTACGATGATGACGACGACGATGATGACGGATGATGATGATGACGGATGATGAAGATGATGATGATGACAATGATGTTTATGGTGATGATAATAGCGCTGATGATGATGATGACGACGGTGACGACACTTAAACAGCTATGGTGATGGCTATGTGATGATGATTATGATGACAACTACAACAACAACAACAACAACGATGGTTATAAACCAGTGACAATGTCAATGATGGTGAGTGGCGACTGAAGAATGACAGGCAATGGCTGACAATGAAAAGGTTGGTGAATTTGATGACAATACGGCTGACAATGAGAATGACAGTGACACTGATGGCTGGGATGGGTGGGGTTGGTGGGGGGGAGTGGGAGCCAGTGCATATTATGGTCCGATTAAATGGCAGATGGTTCTATTCCTGTGCTATATCATAATAAAATCTCAAAATCTTCAAATGAGCCATCCACGTCCGATGCATGGCTTGGTACAACATGAATGGTTTTGATTTTGGTCTTCAACTCTGCATCTATACTGCATGCACTTATTGAAGCTCAGTTGATTGTTTGGAATTGACAATTCAGTGCAACTTGACATGTAATTATTGTTGGATTGTTTAGGGTTATGTGCTTCTTTCGACTCTGCTACATGCATATGCTGTGAAAAAAAACAGTTTTTAGAGGCATGGAGTAAATGAGCATCTACTGCATACTGGATATGATTTTGCATATTGTAGTGCAATGAGCGCTCGTGAATAAGCTGGTGCCCGCATTCGGATTTTGCGTGATGCTTTGGAAGTTTTGTGTTTATAATTACGAATGATGTGGAAATAACCGTGCTCTGTCTTACGCTACCTTTCTTTACCGTTTAAATACAAGATGCCGTTTTTCACGATCAGGCCATGTTCTTTCCACAAAAACAGAATTCCTGTTTTTATTGAGTTGCTTGGGACAATTAGAACGGAATACTGTTCCGCAGAATACGGGCTCCAGTCTCAAGGTCAACGTTACTTAATATCGCAATTAAGAGGCTGATATCTATGCATCACACACTGAGGCCAGCCCTGCCACAGGGAGGCACCTAGGACATAATTGGGTTGTGGGTTGCAAAGGGTTAACAGGCAGATTGGTGAGTCTGGTAGCGGGAACTGAACGGGAAGAATTAAACGTGGTTAGTCAAGTCCTGGTTTGGATGTGTACGACTTGAGACTTGCGACAACGAGACTGCCAGGAATTTACTTATTCGCTGGCTAATAAAACACTACTTCCTATGTGGCTTCTCTTTCCTGTTTGTGTTCAATCTAGAAATTAGTGTGACCATGCGGTTTTATATTGATTTAAACTGTTGTCATGCAATGGTCATACAGCCAAGTGACATTGTTGCTTACAGTGAGACAGTTTTGTTTAAGCACACCATATGACACCATGCCAGCTGGATGATTGATGGCATAGTGTGAAACTGGTTGTAAGCTGCAGCACTTGGTCCTCGTGCTACAGTGGTGTCTACTTTAGCAGACATCACCTTGAAGTGCATGCTGCTTTGTACGTTCTTGGCTTGTTTTTTAAATTATAATTTTTGCATCTTTTAAAAAATTTCTTTTCTTTGGCTTTTTGGTGTGATTTCTTTACTTGATTTAGTTTTGGAATCAATCGGTCAATCATTCCCTTTTATTGTGACCATTGTTCAAGGTACAAACCGATACATTTATTGGAAACAGGCTGGTTACAAGGGAGGCCCAAAATGTAAAAAATCCTGCTAACTCGGACACCCATTTAATATTCATGGTTCCAGCAAGATTTACACTGTGAACGACTACAAACTGTCTGACCATCTATAGGTGGACAAGAATGAAAGGGTGCAAAAACAAATTTAAGCTATACAGAAACTTGGCTAACATATTAACAGCATGCAACCTACATAGTGACTTTGTGAATCTAGTTGAAAATGTCATCAGTTACTACTTGTACAATTTTACTCATAATACTTTTCAAAAAGTTTGGAGATTGCATGCATACTGAAGCGAAATGAAAATCATTCCAGACATTGATGCCAGTCAATTTGATAGAGAATTTGCGAGAGTTGTAGTGAGCATAATGAAGTGCAGCATAGTTTGAATTTCCTAGTAAAGTGGTCATGTTCAGAATCTTACTAGAAATTTACTTTGAAGCTATGGAGTAAAAAAAAGATGCTGGGCATATTGGTAAATAAATCACCTGTCTGGAATTTAGTGGAATGTGAGCAATATTTGAGGTCAAGAAATATGAGGTCATTCAGAGTGATTTGTATTACAAGAGACATGTGCAATTGTGCATGCCTCTTCTTGCTTTTGCTTGATCACTTGCTTTTATGAAATCTAGATTCATAAGTGGATGCTCATATCAAGTTATCATAATTATGAGAAATAGGGCTACATCAACCAGTATTAAATGTAATTTTATACAGATACATATATAGAAGAGGAAGCATGTTAGAAGTGCAATGCAATATGCTCACTTTTGTCAGTTTGTGCAATTTTTGCTTAAGTCTTTCAGACATGTTCTTTCTACATAAAATGTTGATTAATATGCACTCTAAAATTTTTTAATAGAACTGAGCATGGATACAGAGATAGATAAGTCTATAAACTCTAGCACTTTTTTGGCGATAGGAACAATTTCCCCAAGTTTTATTGCTTGTGGAGCTCTGCCAGTGCTAAGAGAGCAATTAATTTCAGCTTCCTGGTAAGCAACTATAGTGGGACAGAACCTGGTGAGGAAACTGAGTCACTTATGTCATCAATGCCACTGGTCTGAGCTAAAATAAGCTATAGTGCAATAACTCATGTTTTTTTAATATTATTTCTTTTTTTTGTTCTGCTCTGCTCATCACTTTTCCTGTTTCATGTGTCTGATTGTTTTGCTGAAAACAATAGATTGAAAGTTTTTCTTCTTTTGCTTACCAAAGTCATTATCACCTTCATTTTCATTTCGTCTTCCATACGGCACTACAATTTATGAAGCATCTCCAGGATAAACTGTCTTGGGTGCTGAACAAGTAAAATTATTTTTGCATTAGATTGTTATTTGTTATGTGAGTATAAAATTTGGTTTAGCTCATATTTTTCGTTTTTATTCTCTCCCAAAAACGTCGGTTTTTTCGTTTTTTATTTTTCCCATCATTTTTTATGTTTTTTTTTTAAATTTTCCCATCGTTTTTTTTATTGTTTTTATTTTTCCCATCGTTTTTTATCATTTTTTCTTTTTTCTTTAACTTTATTCATTTACTTTCTGTTATTATTTTTCCTTAATTTTAATTTTTTCTGATATTTCTTATATTTTCGCCAAAGTCATCTTCATGATCCAAAGGGATGATTGTAATGTAAAGTCATCTGCATGATCCAAAGGGATGAGTGTAATGTAAAGTCATCTGCATGATCCAAAGGGAAGATTGTAATGTAAAGTCATCTGCATGATCCAAAGGGATGTATGTATTAAATGTAAAGCCATCTGCATGATCCAAAGGGATGATTGTAATGTAAAGTCATCTGCATGATCCAAAGGGATTAGTGTAATGTAAAGTCATCTGCATGATCCAAAGGGAAGATTGTAATGTAAAGTCATCTGCATGATCCAAAGGGATGTATGTATTAAATGTAAAGCCATCTGCATGATCCAAAGGGATGATTGTAATGTAAAGTCATCTGCATGATCCAAATGGATGAATGTAATGTAAAGTCATCTGCACTGGTTTGTTATTGTCTATACATTGAATTTAAAAGCATGTATGTTTGGATGCATGAATTCATTTGAGAAACCAGCTCTTATAACGCCAGACAGTCGTTAAATGCTGGTATTTCGATATGTGCTTTGCACAGTTCACCACTTTTGGTCTGCTCACCATTCTGCTAAATGCTAACTGGTGTCATTGAGCTACTAAATCAACATGCTGCGCATGTTAGCTGACATGCCATACAGCAGTGTGGTGCTAAATATTCACTTCTCACCATTAATACATTATCCTTTTTACAAATAGCCTGATTTAAACATGGCCTGATTTAAACACTTTCTTATGTACCCTGCAGTTGATCATAACTCAGTCAAGTTGAGTCAATAAAAAATTGGTGACTGTCCTGCAAGTTGAGTAGATCATTAGTTTTGACAAGTTGAGTTGACCTTTTTTCCCTCAACTTGACTCTGAAATACATTTTGCAGCTGCATCACAAAATGACCTGCATGATTTAATGACATGATTATGTGTTAGCACACAACTGCAAATAATGAACCTCCTGGCCGCTGGCACTTTCGTATTAGTGAAACTGTGGAAGTTACAGACTATAGAGATAGTTTTTTTGCAGTTTTACAGTGATAATGGAGCGATTAGGATGCGTGAAGAATGCCTATGCTTCAAGAAATTTCAGCCATGTTTTCAGTACCAATGATCTTGAAATGTTTGAAAGTCTGTACACTGCAACTGTACTAAATGTGTTGACTTCTCACTCTGATTTCCAGAAACATTTTGGTCTACTTAAAAGTGAGTTTTACTGGGAGCTACAGCTGCTGCACACTATTAATTTGTTTGCCCAGTCGTCCTGTCTTTTTAAAGCCAAAAATGCCTATTTTGTTGTGTTCCAGATAGGCAATGCCATAAAAATGAAATACAGTATTGGCGTCATCATGGATTCGTGGAATGATACTTGCAAGTTTAGCAGACGCATTGGAGCATTTGTATGTCTGTGAAATTTCTGAGTAGTTTAGGTTTTTTGAAAATAAGAATGTGGTGGTCATCAGCAATTTTGACCAAGTCAGCAAAGCCAATCAAGTCGATTGGTGACCGAGTCAAGTATGTTGTGCCACACGATTGACTGAGCAAGTGAGCATGTGCCCCCCCCAGCAACTTCCTGTTGACCAGTTCACACTGTTGAAAGTTCATGTTATGAGGAGTTAATTTTTTCTGTGAATTAATTACTTTTGGGATCTATAAACAGCAAGTGACCTTCTGAGGACGGACTCTAAGCTAGTTCTTTCAACTCTTTTTTGACTACAGAAACCTTTGGATAAATTTTGCAGCTTTTTAATGTAACCCCTATGTAGCAGAGCGATTCTGGTATGATACATGGCGCCTGCAAACTAGACCAATGTGGGTTTAATTAATTACTTAGTTATGAATAACTGAATTCTTTTTTAGGCTGTGCAAACAGATTTTAAACAATATGGATCATGTGATAAAAATTGAGCTAATACTAAAATTCTTAATTGTAATGCAATTGTATTGTATTGTATATGACCATTTATAAAGCGCCTCTCTCAGCAAGAGGCTTTCAGAAGCGCTTCCAGTGCGTTCAACCCCGAGAAAAAGGCAAGTTTTCAGACGAGAGAACGATGAGGATACACTACCAGAGAGGATGGCAGTCTTTAGATAGGATGCGAATTCTGTTCAGTGGGGAGTGAGATCTACAATAAGGCTTTCAAAATTTTCAGTAGAGATTAAGTTTGGATGACTTGTTCGTTTTTTAAGCGAATTTCGAATTCAATTATTTTCATCGTCATCATTCACAGACATAGCCTACAGTATCTGGCAAAGTTCATTTTCAAGTCGCGAATACGATCCACAATTATTTCTTTGCAAATATTTATTTTCATCGAGTTCGTGATCAAATTCAGTTCGAAAGTCAGTGAAAGCGTTGAAAGCATAACATCGTACGTCGTGATGTGGAATGATGACAATGTAGTCGCTGCCCATATCATAGCATATCATAGCACATCATAGCATATCGTAGCGTATCATAACATATTATCAGATATCATAGCACATCATAGTGTATCGTAACATATCAAAACGTATCATAACATAATCGTAACATGACAGCTCAAACACAGCGAATACTGGAGTGCAGTGATGGCAGAAAATTTTCAGATATTTTCCCCTTGTCTTCACGTCATTGTCTTATTTATAATGCGTCTACACATCGAAACAATAGTATACGATTTCATCATGGAACGCTTTTCTTCTCCTCGTGGTGAATCGTGAGTTCTGCGGAACACACTTTGGGAAACACTGCTCCTCTAATCGATATAATCATCAATTGCAATTTCAGTTCTAAACCATTATCTATCTATCTTGTCATGCAAGGCTTGCTTACGATGCATCTGATCAAATGCTTGCACACTTACACATTGCGTGTCTGGCTTCCAATTTCAGAGGACTAACAATGCATGTGGGGCGTGGTGGTGTAGTGGTGGTGTCGTTGCCTTTGAGCCGGAAGGTTCGAGGTTCAAATCCACCTCGCCGCGTAAGGACCTTGGGCAAGTCCTTCACTCACAATTGCTCAGCGCTTCGGCGTGAAACTCCGATGCAGTGTCCGCTCTGCATTCGGGAGCGCCTCTGAGTAGAGAGAGGGCTTGAAGGGGCGCTATAACAAGTGCACATACAAACAAATGCAACACATTATAAATTTTCGAGAAAAGGTGCTTTCTTTATGCATCTGAGTATTTATATCACTTCTTTTAAGAATCTTTGTCTTGCGGGAAGCCGTATATTATGATCATTTTACTTTATGTCCTACAGTATTACAGCAGCTGTAGTAATTGCTTGAGCTATAAACTTTAAAAACGCCTGTAATTCATGCAGCTAGAGCATAAAAATAGGATGAAATAAGCATGTTGGTTCGTGGAGTGTGTTATAGGATTGTCTAGAGTATGCAGTATTGCCAGTATGCAGTATTGCTAGTATGCAGTATTGCCAGTATTGCCAGCATGCAGTGTTGCTAATATGCAGTATTGTCAGTATGCAGCACGCTGCTATTATGCAGTATTGCTAGTATGCAGTACTGCTAGTATGCAGTATTGCTTTATCTTTAAAATGAGAACATTTGGATTGCATTAAAAAGTAATTCAAAGTTTTGCCATGATAGCTACAGCTGTTTTGCAAGAGTCAAGCTAATTCACTTGGGCATGTTTTAGGAATTTGATATTTTTTATTCAGAGCAATATGAAATACACGTGAGAGATTGAAGTCAAATTATAAGTCAATAATGAATTTTTTTCGTGGGTAACAGAAATGATTCGTGGTTGATAAATTAGTTCTGCCACGAGTTAAAAATGAATGGGAAGCGAAAATAATGATGAATAGTTTTTTTTCTCTAGGGGTGATAATTAGAGTATTAAAATCACATGGATGTAAACTATATTGTTATTGTTAGTCTTTTGTTATTGCTCTTATTACAGCAAGGCTTTGCTAAAATGTAGAATTTTTATTACGGCACATGTTCTGATGTATGGTTCATGCCTTCATCTGTTCCCACATTGACTAACTACTATAACTTGTTGCTTATTGGCCTACCAAAAGTCTGCCTGGCTTCACTCCTCCAATTAGTCCCTATAAATGCATCATTTAAATTACTTTTCAAGGCTGATATATATATATATATATATATTACTCTGGCATTTTCATGACTATCTTGACCTATGGAGCACATTCATCTTCGATTCAGATTTACCTATTTTACACTTGTAGCAAGCGCTTAGTATATATTAGGCTGTGTGCATGGTGGTGTAGGGGTATGTTTGCTTCCTTGGAGCCAGAAGGTTGCAGGTTCGAATCCACTTCTAGCCGCTGTGTAGGAACCCTGAGCAAGTCACTCACTCACTCAAAGACGATAGATCTGTCATGCAAACCTGGAATCAGTAGCATAAGATGCTGAGCTTCCTCTCTTCTAACTGCTGCAAGATAATCATGTCTGTATTGCTCATGCACTTCATTGTGAAATTCCGATTCAGTGTCCCCGCTGTAGTTGGGACTTCCTCTGAGTAGTAATCTCGAAGGGACGCTATAAATAATAAGTGCAGTACTCATACATACAAATAAGTAAATGAAATGTGTGTATGCATACATTGCATAGTTTATGGTTCGCGCTTTTATACTGTGACATGCTTCAATGTTTACTTCCCAGATCTCGTGGAGCACACTGGATACGGTGCATGTTTTATCAATCGTATGATTTTACTGTGATGAAAGATGAGCCGCAATTTCCTTTTGCAGAGTCTGGGATTTAAACTCTGAATGCAGAGATAAAAAGAATTCTTTTCTGGATAATCGGCCATTATTATTTGTTTGTTTTTGTTTGTAGGTGCACTTGTTAAAGCGCCCCTTAAATCTCTCTAATCAGAGGCGCTCCCGAATGCAGAGTGGACACTGCATCGGAGTTTCATGCCGAAGCACTGAGCAATTGTGAGTGAAGGACTTGCACAAGGTCCTTACGCGGCGACTTGAGGTGGATTCGAACCTCGAACCTCGAACCTTCTGGCTCCAAGGCAACGACACCTTCACTACACCACTGCGCCCCACAATAGTGAATACTGAATAAGATGGGAATTATAATACAGACATGATTATCTTGCAGCAGTTAGAAGAGGGGAAGCTCAGCATCTTATGCTACTGATTCCAGGTTTGCATGACAAATCTATCCTCTTTGAAACATGTGACACTATGTTGCTGATCTGTGTATTACCATGACTGAAGGTTTGAAATCCTACAGCATCAGCAATTAATGTTTTGTGATGTCTAGTGACTGTGAATCAATCACTTGTCTTGCATTGGTAAAGGCAATCTAGTTCATGTTATTGTATTGTTAGGTCAGTATGAGAATTGTAGAAAAATAATTGGGGGATAGGGGATCAGACGGTGATTTACGTTGACTTTGGCTGTGTAATGAAGATTTAACTATAGGGTCCTATGAAAAACGGGGGGTGGGGGCAAACTCCCATAACTTCCCAACACAATTCTCAGCCTGGGTTAGGTTGCTGTTGTCTTTCTGTGCTTCAGCCTAAAGAGATTTACTACAACAACAATGTACATCACTACTGAAGAAGTGTGACAATGTGACATGGTAACTGACTGAAATCAAAGCTTGTCATGCAGGTTCAAACCTCCCTTAGACATTAGCTGAGTAGGGGACCAGTGGAGTTCTCCCTTCCCATACTGTTGCATACTGTTGCATCAATTGTTATATATATACTAGCTGTACCCGGCCACGCGTTGCTGTGGCAGAAAAGACTCCCTCCCTTCCAATCTGTGCGGTACGTTTCGAGAACACTTTACACAAACGATTGGAAAGTTTCATTTTTATATATATATATATCAATAGAATGAGATGCTACTAAGGAAAAAGAAATAGCAACTTCTACAGTTTGTAGAATTCTTTATTTTCAATCCAGTTGCTTGATCTTTAGCAAGACGATCCAATAACAGTTACATTCGTCACTGTAAAATGTTGAATCTCTGTCTTCCAATTTTAGAAGTGCTGGGCTTCTTCCGACTATGCTCCTTTTATGGTGATCTATACTGTCGCGTTGACTCTATCACTGCGACAAACATTGAGTAAGCAGTAAAGCCATCAGCACTTGCAGCTAGTTGATAGTTGACGTCACAAAACTTGGCTGCGGCGGCTAATGTGTTATTTTATGAATTTATAGGCAATTGACTTGCCATAAATAGGACGTAATTGTGTTCCTATGTAGCTTGCGATGCACCCTGCTCTGACCTTTTGCAGTTATTGGAAAATGTGATAAGTGGAGGAGAGGCTGTTATAGCCAGTGCTTATTGCTTTTCTAAATCTGTAACTGAACTACTGTCTGTAAAGCACTCACTACTCAGAGGCACTCCCGAATGCAGCGCGGACACTATTGGAGTTTCATGCTGAAGCGCTAAGCAATTGCGAGTGAAGGACTTGCACAAGGTCCCTACGCGGCGACAAGAGTGTGTTCGAACCTGCAACCCTACGGCTGCATGGCAACAAGCACACCCACTACACCATTACGCCCCACAATTGTTGCATATTAAGGTTCTAAATGATGGCAGTAGAAAGAAGGCACAGAGGACTTAGTCTCTCTGCCACAGGTATTTTGTCCACTGTAGACATACATGTATCTGTGTAGTAATGTGATATAAACACTTCTCGCAATGTTTTCTTCTCATCTCTTTAAACGTGTTGTCCATTTTAGACATGTCTGTATAACAATGTGATATTTATAAACACTTCTCACAATGTTGTTTTGTTCTCACTCAGTCTCACTTTTAGGTGGGTGCTAATGATACTTCAGCACCCTGGCATGCAGTTGTAAATGTGTGTGTTTGTGTGTGTGGTGTAGTGTTGTGTTGTCATTGGAAGATAATCACTGCACCTGGGCCTCAAACTTGCCTCACTTCCCGCTACTTTATCCATTGTGTACATTTCTATTCAGAGATTATGACATAAGCATTTCTTGCAATAATTCTTCTTCTCACTGTGTTAATGCGATATATTTATACATGTATTAATGCGATATATTTGTACATGTATTAATGCGATTTAGATTCTTTTCTTTATGCCTCTGAGAGGTGTCTCCAATGTTTGCCATAAACTGAATTACAATACCTGAGCACCAGGTTACAGTTTGCTCTTCTAAATGTAAAATGTTATGGAGGCCAAGAACGTGTAATGGCCTTTCCATTGCCCACACACGGACTTACACTTGCAATGCCATGGCATTCGGCTGATCAACTGATCAACTGATTAACTGATAAACTGATGAAACTGTCTATGCATCTATAGGATACATAAAACAAAGTTTCACTTTGAGGTTTTGTTTATGTGTCGGCTTTGCATCTTATCCACGTTGCTAGGTCTTCTTGGGTTGGACCATTATCAATTAGATTTACATCTATGTAGTTCGAAGCTTTTGCTTGTGATAGGTTAGTTTGTTTTACAGAATGTAATTCCTCACAGTTGGATTCCCTATCTTGCATGGATATTGAATAGATCAAACACTCTTAAATTCGGTGTACGGACCATTGCTCATAGGCTGATTGCTCATAGGCTTATTGCTCATATGGCTCATTGCTCATAGGGTCTATTGCTCATAGGTCTTTTTGCTCATATGGCTCATTGCTCATAGGGCCTTTTGCTCATAGGTCTTTTTGCTCATATGGCTCATTGCTCATAGACTGATTGCTCACAGGCTTATTGCTCATATGGCTCATTGCTCATAGGGTCTATTGCTCATAGGTCTTTTTGCTCATATGGCTCATTGCTCATAGGGCCTTTTGCTCATAGGTCTTTTTGCTCATATGGCTCATTGGTCATAGAGTGTATTGGTCATAATAAAATAGGCTACACGTTAAATTAGACGAATGAAGGTACAGAAAAGAAAACACTGATTGAAAATAATTTTCTAAACATTTACTAGGTCGTGTAATTGTTCACATTTGAGAAAAAAGTTGAACTGTTCAAGTAAAAGCTTGATAACTAACCACTAGAGGTGAAATTGTTCAATTATAAAAAAAACGTTACACTTTTTAACAAAAAGATTGTTCACTACTTCACATGTCAAACAACAGGTTTGTTCATTGTCTTATATGTCCACTTCCACAGTTGACTACTTAATTGCTAAGCACAAACTAAGGGGTGAAGATGGTCACCCATATCGCCAATGGTTTATTTGTTTTAAACATAGGCCAAAGTTAATTGATTTTAGGCATATGACTGATGAGCCTATGAGCAATAGACCCTATGAGCAATGAGCCATATGAGCAATAAGCCTATGGGCAATCAGCCTATGAGCAATCAGCCTATGAGCAATGGTCTTAGAGCCCTTAAATTCGTAATCTTAATTTCACATCAGATTGATAACTAAGGAGGACTGTCTGCCCTGCTGCTGGCATGCTGGTAACTTGGATCAAGCACGTGGTTGCACCATCTGATTAAATCCTCCTGCAATATTTAGGTTCATATACCGGTAGCCAGTAGTAGTAGGTTTTTTTAGTAGATTAAAAAAATCCTACTCAGTTTGTAGCTTTTTTGGTATTTTAACTTTTTTGGTATTTTATTTTATTTTTTATTTTAACTTTTTTGGTATGTTAGGCTTTTTTCGGTTTTTTTAGCTTTTTTGGTCTTTTAACTTTTTTGGTCTTTTAGCTTTTTCGTATTTTAACTTTTTTCTGTATTTTAGCTTTTTTGGTATTTTGACTTTTTGGTCTTTTAGCTTTTTTCGTATTTTAACTTTTTTTCAGTGTTTTAGCTTTTTTGATATTTTAACTTTCTTGGTCTTTTAGCTTTTTTCGTATTTTAACTTTTTCCCGGTATTTTAGCTTTTTTGGTCTTTTAACTTTTTTCGTATTGTCACTTTCTTGCGTATTTAAATTTTTTGGTAATTCATCTTTTGTCCTGCATGCTGTAATGGACGAGATCAGAGACGCTTTTGGCTTTTGTTATGATGCGGTAGATTGAGTCATTGACATTTTGCATTCAGTTGTGGTACGCTGAATTGGATCGGGTCTTTCACATTTATCTTCAGTGCTGTTCTGATGGTTGGAGTCATTGGCTATTACCATGCCTAAACAGGCGCTATATAAATGTCTAAAATGAATGAATGAATGAATATGTTTGAATATGTGACTTTTGGAGATTAAATAGTGAATTAGAATTTATTTGGAGTACTGAAGAAGATTTTAAGTATCTATGTTAATTATGTGTTTCATCACAGGAGCGTAATGATGTTCATGTTTTCTGCTACTCTTCAGTGCTCGTGAATAAGCTGGTGCCCCGCACTTGGCTTTTGAGTAGCACTTTAGAAATTTGGAGATTACGATTATGATTCAATTTAGTGTTTGGGATCCAATAACCAGATTCACTAAATAAAGGTTTTGTTAAAGCAAGGATTGTGATTAAGTGTGATTAAGTGTGATTAAGTGCGATTAAGTGTGGTTAATTGTGATTAAGTGTGATGAATTGTGATTAAGTGTGATTGAGTGTGATTGAGTATGATTACTGTAGATACTCGCGTATAACGCGAGTTTTTTAGGTCAAATTTCTGAGCAGAAAGTGGGGTAGTCGCGATATATGCGAGACTAGTTGAAACTTAACTTTTATTACACAAGATATTTTACTTGTTGAAGTCATTTGATGCTTTTAAACTTATATTGGATGATTGCTATCGCATACCACCTTATATTAGTTTGTACACGCGGTAAATTTGCATCCCAGTAGCTCCGATACGCTGGTTCCCCACAGTCCTTGTAGTGACATGACCAATGAATGCAACAATTTTAAATGCGCTGACGCATATGTTGCTGTACAGCTTAAATGCATGGATGGTAGGCTGACTCCATCGGCTGTGCCAGCAGACATTAATTTGTAAGAGACTTGATCTTCGAAACTTTTAGTCTTTGGTACTAGCATTGCAATGGAAGGAACTACATGAATTTTTGCTCACATGTTGAAAGAAAGTTTAATTTATTCAAATAAGAACAAACTCGCAGTTTGGTTGCATTTTATTTTTAATAAATACAAACAAAATGTCAGATGTGCGTAGATCTATTTTGTAGTATTTAGTTAGGAAGATCGAATTTTGCAGCATTTGGACACGGTTTGGGTCGTATTTTGCATAAGATTTAATAACAACTACTAAAGTTTGGCTGTCTAATTTCCTGATAATTTCGAAAATGTTAGCCCTCGCGTTATATGCGGGTCTTGCACTTTTTACCAATATATCTGCCAAAATTCCAAACCTCGCGTTATATGCGGGTGACGTTATACACGAGTATCTACGGTAAGTATGATTAAGTGTGATTGAGTGTGATTAAGTGTGATTAAGTGTGATTAAGTGTGATTACGTGTGATTACGTGTGATTACGTGTGATTAAGTGTGATCAAGTGGTTTGATGTTGAATCAAATCTGACCGCTTGACCTATCAAAATGCTAATAATAACCTGCAATTATTGCATGTTAGGCGTCTTAATAAAAAAGTGAGTGAGGAGCATCAGGCATGATCAAGTGTTGAGGTTCAATTCAACGTTTCATCAGTGCCAGGAAGTGTCGAAATGAGAAATGTAGGTTTACTGAATGTTCACAGGGATTCAATCATTCAATAATGGTCAAACGCACAAGGAAAATTTAGTAAAGTTGAGTACATAGTGAACGTGCAGATATAGTGTTATAGGTAATTTTGAATGCTCTGACTCAGAGCCCACGAATGCGGAATCTCTTCCCGCTACTCTCCATAAAGGTCCGCTCAACCTTTCATTCTGCAGATGGCATTGGTAAATTGAGCAGTAGGATATGATGGGCGCCTTGCATGGCTGCCGACAGTTGAATTCGACTCCTGTAACTTGTGATCGTCCGTTCATTGCTGATTTTAATCCTACTGCGTCATCGTGTTGATTCGAAATTATTATTAATACTAATATTAATATCTCTGTGCTGGTAGCTGCTCTATGTTATGTTGCAGTGCATTAGAGATGCACTTGTTACGTGTGAGTGTACTGATACATATATGGGTACATTATGCGAGAGTGGCTTTGTACAAACACAAACATTTATTGCCAACATGTGTAAGTGTTTGAGCAAATGGATAAAACAGGTGAACTCGGATGTCTTGTTAAGCGTCCCTAGAAAGAAAAAAAACCAAAAACATGTACATCGGGTATCATGTTTGCTCCTACATCATCTCTGTGAATGTCGTAATAATTTGTTTGCTGCTTTATGTCTTCAATTTAACTTCTCCAGACTTTTTTTATCCTAGAAGGTGATTTTTTTAATTCGTGTTGGCCATTTACACTATTTTACATGTATTTGAATACCTAGGGGGAAGCAAGTACAGCTGCTTTGGATTGTGCCATTTGATTTTCAGTAGCATAGCAACCTTATCATAATCTTTGACGTGTGCAGCTAGAGTTAGACTACCAGTACATAAGCAATTATATATTCTGTTTAATTTATACGTGGGGTGTGGTGGTGGGTTTGGTGCCTTGGGGCTGAATGGTTCCAGGTTCAAATCCACCTGAAGTCGCTGCGTAGGAACCTTGAGTAAGTCCTTCACTCACAATGGGTCATGGGCTTCGGTGTGAAACTCCGATGCAGTGTCCGCACTGTAGTCAGGAACACCTCTGAGTAGATAGCTGGAGGGGTGCTTTAGCAAATGCGAGAAACAAAAACAATTAAACTGTCTCTCAAGGTTAGCTGCTTACTATGCTGCTGAGCTAAAGAAAGTAACTAGTAAGTCCTTTGATTGCTGTTACTGAAGTCGATATCTACTATTATATAGTTGTATGTTTCACATGGCATTCCTGGATTAGAATAAAAAATGTCACGTACAGGTGATTTAGGTCAGAATGAGAATGGATTTTCCAGTTATTACTGATCAACATTGTTCAGCTAGATTTTAGCAACATGGACACTTTAGTTTCATATTCGTTCTCACTTTTCAACATTACAGGCCACAATAATTGTTCAACTAGCCATGACCATTCACTGTTAGCAGTATGCTGAACCTGTAAGGCATTCTGGTTGATTAGTAGCATTTTTGTGGTGAACACTGAACAGTGTCTAGCAATGAACACTGAACAGCTCGATTGTTGGTCACTAGTTTTGTTCAAAGTTACCTTATCTGTATTCTGTAGATCAGTGTGTAAGGATAATTATGCGGTAACCAGTTTATGAGCACGGATAGTTTGAGTCAACCAGCAGTTTCTGTTAAGCAGTTACTGTTGACGGTTTCAGTCAGCTAGCAGTTCTGATAAGCAGTTTCTGTTGATAATGTCTGTCAGCTAGCAGTTTCTGTTGAGACGATTTGGTTGATTATGATATGAGTTGTGAAACAGCAGTTTCTGTTAAACAAATAACACAAAAAACAAATCTTTTTGGTGATAACTTCAGAAAGTCAATGGCTTCTCTTAGTAACCAGTTTGATGGAGAGTCTTAATCGTTGAGCAGACTTTTCTGCTGACCAGAGTTTCGTGATGACCATTTCCTCCTATGTAGGACCAGTTGACCTTGACCGTGACACTGTTATCATTTAAATATGAATTCCTTGGACGTCTTCAATGTCCAGTTGATTGCGACCTTATTAGAATAACAAGGTACAGCAGCTGAATGCATCTGAAGCAGCAGAATGGGAAGTAGGAAAAGGAGGAGAAGGAAGAGGGGGAGCAGGAGAAGGAGGAGAGTAGGGAGGAGAATGAGGAGGAGGTGGAGGAGGTTGAAGAAGAGTAAAATAGGGAGGACGAGGAGGAAACGGAGGAGCAGAGGAGGAGGAGGAAGAGGGGAGGAGGAAGAGGAGGAGGAGGAGGAGGAGGAAGAGGAGAATAGGGAGCAAAATGAGGAGGAGCAGGAGCAGGAAGAGGAGAAAAGGGCGGAGGAGCAAAGAAAGAGGAGAAGAGGGAGAAGAATGAGGAAGAGGAGAATAGGGAGGAGGACGAGGAGGAGGAGGAGCACAAGGCGGACAAGGATGGCGTCTGGCATGATTGAGGCAACGGCGACGACGTGCTTTTGATTGATGCGTATGGACATTGCAGCCGGAAAACGTTTGATTGTTGCCTTGGAAAACAACAACTGATAAAATAACGGCAATCGTGTTTTATTGACTGTCTGCAGTGATGACTACGATCAACCATATACAGATGGACAGAGTAGGAACAAACGAATGGATAGATGGATGGATTGAGGGATGGATAGATGGATGGATGGATGGTTGGATGGATGGGTGGATGGATGGATGGATGGATGGACGGACGGACGGACGGAGGGATGGATGGGGGATGGATGGAGGATGGATGGAGGGATTGATGAATGGGTGGATGGTTGGATGGACGGATGTATGGAGGGAGGGATGGATGGGCGGATGGATGGAGGTTGGATGGATGTATGGTGGGAGGGATGGATGAATGGGTGGATGGATGGATGGACGGATGTATGGTGGGAGGGATGGATGGGCGGATGGAGGGAGGGAGGGATGAATGGATGGATGGAGGGAGGGATGAATGGATGGATGGAGGGAGGGAGGGATGAATGAATGGGTGGATGGAGAGAGGGAGGGATAGATGGATGGAAGGATGGATGGAGAGAGAGAGATGGACGGATGGATAGATGGATGGATGGAGGACTAAAGGACGAAGCAGAGATCATGGAAAACAGCAAGAGATCAATTGATGGACTAAAGGTCGGCTGATTTGAAGGACAGATAGACCAAATGTTAGACATTTAGACTGAAGTATATGGATGTACGTACCATAATAATAGGAATGAATGAGATATTGAAGGACAATGGAATGGACTAAAGAATGGATGGACAGACGTACAGTACGGACTGAAGGTCACATGGATGGAAGGAATGATAGGAATGATAGGACAGGTCAAAGGACAAATGAACAGACTGAAGGACGAACGGATGGATGTATAGAAGAATAAGCAACGGATGGATGATGGACCAAAGGACAAAAGGAGGAAAGGGGGACTACAGGATGGATGGACCAAAGGACAAAAGGAGGAAAGGGGGACTACAGGATGGATGGACCAAAGGACAAAAGGAGGAAAGGGGGACTACAGGATGGATGGACCAAAGGACAAAAGGAGGAAAGGGGGACTACAGGATGGATGGACCAAAGGACAAAAGGAGGAAAGGGGGACTACAGGATGGATGGGCAGAAGGACAGAGATGACACACACTGAAGGACATGCAGATGGATAGATAGCAGAACAAGCAAAGGGATGGTTGGACCCAGTATGAGAATTGTGGAAAAATAACTGGGGGGGTTGGCCTATGATAAACTTCAAATTGGGGTATGAAAAACATACTTTACCATGGGGCTCTAAAAAAGACTGGGGGGTTGAACCCTCCAACCCCCCCGGCAATTCTCACCCTGGTTGGACCAAAGGAAAATTGGAGGATGGGGACTAAGGACCTAAGGACGGAAGGACTGAGAGATGACAGACTGAAGGACAAACAGATGGATAGATAGCAGAACAAGCAAAGGGATAGGACGAAAGGAGGAAATGGGAGGGACGTCCAGAAGGACATGTCGACTGATAAGGGCGCAGTGCTTGTTTGCTGATCTGATTAACAGCGGTTCGTCTACGGTCGCAGCCGCCGCCATTGCAGTAGCGAACCATCGCTAATGTAACGTAGTCTAATGTATTTGAACGTTTAGTCGTGCAAGCCGATTGCTCACTGCGCACGCAGTCTCTGCTCTTGCTGGTTTAATACTTTCGTGAAAAATAGGTCACGGTGCCTTCTCTGCCCCCCCCCTCATCAGCGCTCCTGAATCAAGGTCTTTACACTCGATTAGGTAGTGGCAGCGTAATAAACATATCAGCACTGCTTTAACGAAGAAAAAAAATTCTAATATTTAGCGTTGAGATCAGGTGCAGCGCTTCACTTATAAATGTGTTTGCTCGCTTTAAATCCAGGTGTGTAAGGCGAGGGGAATGTGCGGAGTTTTTGTTGAACAGAGCTGTGCATAATGTGGCTTGAATCCATTTCTGGAATTGATTTTGTCATTGTGTCAAACGATTAACTAACTGATTGTGGAATGCCCTCTAACGGACTATTTTTGCTGATGAAACTGTGAAGCATTACTGTGCCATCCATTGCTTGGGGAATCGTGTATCAGTGTTAGAGATCAGGTCAATGCACCTTAATGAATTTTTAAAAAATGTGTGTTGCTTTAAGACCATTCCCATTGCATTCACAGTGCCCTGGCAGTCCGAGTTTTACTGGAGGTCGGTTAAACAAAGTACTTACTTATTTTCATCTTGTACTTATACTTTTGATGGGATTAATGAATTAGGGGAATGCTCGTGTGTTCAGGATTTAGAATTCTTTTGAATATCTTCTGTGGCATTCCGAGTTACTAGGAATAAAGTACGTATTTTCATATTGTACCTACACTTCTGATGCACTTGTGTTCGGGAATTAATATTCTCTTGAATATCTTCTTGAAAGTAATACCTGTTGACTTGTGCTTTACATACTATAATTACAGAAATTTATATAGCACCACCTCAAAGAACTACTTCAGTAACACTCCCAATCAAAGTGCCATCACAATCGAACTAGATACTCTTAATAACCTTTGATGTCCAGAGTGATTGCAGGGAAGGCTAAAGCGCTGGCATAAACTTCAGCCAAGCACCTGGTCTCATACCGAGAGAATAAGTGAAAGTACTGACTTTCTTCTTCCGTGTTAAGGAGGAATATCCAAATCCAGGACAGGAAATGGGTGCAAGTTCCTTCTCTTTCAAGTCCACACCTGTATATACGAAGTGATGCTGCTCTGGTGACAGAGGCTATCATGTGCAACAATTTTCACAGATCAGTGCTTGAGTGTGTTTGTTGGTGAACTTTGAGCGCATGCTCAACAGACTGCACACATTGAATCGCGTTAGAAATGCATTAGAATCACAATGCTGCTTTTTGCATTCTATTATAATGCATTATCATGGTATTCCAGGCATTCCAGATAGTGGGCAGGACAGAAATGATCTTGCAAAAAAACAATGATGATGAGAGAAGATGAGGATGACATCGGACACCTATGAGCATGCGTACATGATGATGATGATGATGATGATGATGATGATGATGATGATGATGATGATGATGATGATGATGATGATGATGATGATGATGATGATGATGATGATGATGATGATGATGATGATGATGATGATGATGATGATGATGATGATGATGATGATGATGATGATGATGATGATGATGATGATGATGATGATGATGATGATGATGATGATGATGATGATGATGATGATGATGATGATGATGATGATGATGATGATGATGATGATGATGATGATGATGATGATGATGATGATGATGATGATGATGATGATGATGATGATGATGATGATGATGATGATGATGATGATGATGGTGTTAATGTTTCTTACACTTGCAACAAGGAATCAGATGCTATGCAATCAGGCTTTAAGTAATTGCTTTAGTATTAATAATTTGTAGCTTTCAGCACACCTGTGTCTGTCTGATGCAGAGAGCATCATCTTCATCATCATCCAGTGACGCACAGAAACATAAAGTCAACATCCCGGAGATTAGAGAGCAGCATAACATGAATGATGGACGATAAGTAAATGTGGGAGCTAGGAATAAATTACATACTATAGGCAGTTTAACTGAGTGAACGGGATACAATGAGAGAGGTAGTGAGACTATAAAAGAACTGAGAATGGTTCTGGCTTCAGCATAGTTGTTTGAAAGGTTTTTTTGTTTTTTATTCGCTCCAAAAATCGTCGTTTTTCGTTTTTTACTTTTTCCATAATTTAATTCCGTTTTTTCCATCGTTTTATTCCGTTTTTTCTTTTTTTTATGTAATGCTATTTTTTAAATTTTCTGTCTCTTTTTTATTATTTTACTTAATTTAATTTTTTCATGATATTCCTTACTTTTCAGCCCAATCTCATGGTTTCAGCTAACTGATGCCATTATTTTCATTTGTGTAACGTAAGCCACATATATATTTTGTGCTTTGCTTTGTTGTTTCGTATTGTACCAACTTCGTATTGTACCGACTTCGTATTGTACCGACTTCGTATTGTACCAAATAGTCATAGCAAACTAATTCAACTGTTTTGCATTGGGAATGTTATTGGACAGTTGTATGCTCAAGCTAAAAATTTGAATTGGCATTCAATTTTTGTATGTATAGCTGATACGGCTCTGCATTTTTTCAATTGTATTAATAATTAATCAATTGAATCAGACTGAATACAACATGTTTTGTATTGTTCTATAATGCAGTTTATTTTTCTTTTGCCTTAGAATAGTCCTGCTTTTTAATAAAGATTAAGGAAATAATTGTATGATAATGAAAATTGTAGAGGAAACAATGATGTTCATTTGGCCTTGTTCGCAGATTGTATTCATCATTTAGAAAAAATCCCATGCGTGTATGTATGTATGTACGTACATACGTGTGTATGTATGTATATGTAGGTAGATAGGTAGGTAGGTATGTATGTATGTATGTTGTATGTATGTATGTATTGTATTGTATGTATGTATGTATGTATGTATGTATGTATGTATGTATGTATGTATGTATGTATGTATGTATGTATGTGTGATCTATGTCTAGTCCTAGGACCTAGGCCCCTTTACAATTTGCACTTATCATTTTGTGCAATATATGTAATTCAGAAGACTGTGTTCAGTCATGCCAGGCGTATGTGTTGCAACCTCAGGGATGTTGACATATCTGGGCTGTCAGAACTGTCAAACGAGTGACATGTGAGTGATGACATGTGTAGAGAAGAGTGGTTTGTCATTAGCAGACGAGTGCCAAGACATACATCTGTTTAATTTTGATTCTGCTGAGGTGCATGCTGTCGTCCAACATTGTCTTCTGAGATCAAAACTTTCTTACGGTTTATTGCTGCGTTGCTATAGCAACGAGACTTGGCTTATAGAAGGTATGAGCAAAAACTGTGTGTGTTTGTTTGTTTGTTTGTATGTGCACTTGTTATAGTGCCCCTTCAAGCACTCTCTACTCAGAGGCGCTCCAGAATGCAGAGCGGACACTGCATCGGAGTTTCACACCGAAGCGCTGGGCAATTGTGAGTGAAGGACTTGCCCAAGGTCCTTACGCGGCGAGGTGGATTCGAACCTCGAACCTTCCGGCTCCAAGGCAACGACACCACCACTACACCACCGCGCTCCAATATGACATGTGACATTGTTTTCGTGGAGTATGTGGCATTCTACAAATCTGATCTGTTTTTTTTAACTGAATGAATGATTGATGCTCTATATATCAAGGTTGACTAAATTACATCATATTTCCTCACCAAGGTAAGATAAGGTGCGGATATTATTGCAGCCTCAGCATTGTAAAATTGCTGTTGCCATTTAATTTTTTTCTTATCACTTGTTTCATATGTGTACTACAGTAACTGCTGGCTTGTAATGCTCCTTGAGGCAGCCATGCTTCAGCTGGTCTGTCTCAGTATGAATTGTTTTACTGTCTCTGGTGTCATGATTGTGTGTAGGACATTGTGGCAGCCAATGTTGAGGTAATTCTTTTAGTCTTGTCACAAGTAGCACTTTCAGCAGATGCGCTTTGTTTTAACCCGTTACCGACCAAAGGTTAGTAAATGGAATAGAAATTAAAGAATATTCTTTAATTCACCAAAAATTGCTAACCACGTCTTGGTTTACGACATGGTACAATAAATTGCTCTCAGTCAGTAAAGGGTTAACAGGTCATCTATATCAAGTCCTGCCAAGAGTTTTACAATGAGTTTAACCAATCTTTGATTGCTTTCACGTATTCACCAACTTCTAAGTTGTCCTTCAAATCTTGACGCAACATGTATAATAGTAATTCAATTCAATTCATTTCAATTCATTTATTGTAACCATCAACCATCTATCTATATAAATAAAAATCTAACCGCGTTTGGCGCGGCTTCAAAGATCTCCGAACTTTCTTCATTGATTGGTTTCGAAACTTCACCAAAACGTTTAGTTCCAACACGACCGGGTTTGCAGAATGATTTTTCGGGAAAAGCTCAATCTTTTAAACAAAAAAGCAACTTTGCAAATTCTACCGTTTTCAACACATACGCCCGTTGATAAGTGTGTTCCGTTTATGTAGCGCATTTCAACACATTCGATTGCGGCCTAAAAAAGCAAATTTTAAAATTCTACCGTTTTCAACACATACGCCAGTCGATAAGTGTGTTCCGTTTATGTAGCACATTTCAACACATTCGATTGCGGCCTAAAAAAAAGCAAATTTTCAAATTCTACTGTTTTCAACACATACGCCCGTCGATAAGTGTGTTCCGTTTATGTAGCGCATTTCAACACATTCGATTGTGGCCTAAAAAAGCAAATTTTCAAATTCTACCGTTTTCAACACATACGCCCGTCGATAAGCCTTGCCTTTCAATTTGTGCCCGTTTCAAATGGTGGTTCAATTGTGTTCCGTTTATGTAGCGCATTTCCACACATTCGATTGCTGCCTTTTTTACTGACGCGCTTTAGGGCGCTATCCGCGTCGCTGTCCGAGGAGGGGCAGGGGAGGGGGAGGGGAGGGGGAGGGGGAGGGGGAGGAGGGAGGGGGTGGGGGAGAAGAGTACGGTCTTTTCTGCCACAGCAACGCGTGGCCGGGTTCAGCTAGCAAACAATAGTTATAGTACAAGATGCTTCACATAATTGGATGGCAAGAAGGAAGGCCCTAAGGGATGAATGTCCCGCTAACAGGGACGCCTATTTCACATGTGCAATTTTAATATGGAATCTTCTTGAGTTTAATCGAATGGATATGGCACGATTGTGAGAGGAGTTTCTAGTAAAGTAATAGTGTATATCAAAACCTTGTTGGAAGTACCCTGTAAAGTTAATAGTAGTGTAGTTGTTACTGTGATGGCGTAATTCAACACACACACACACATCGTCGCCATGTTTTCAGCTTACAGAGGGCGCCAGCCGACGGCGATGGGGTTCATTTGCTGCCTACTTTAATTCCTTCGGTCGTCTGCTTAGTAGTACACGTCGTCATCGTCTGCTCTCGTCGGACATCTCCGGCGGCGGCAGAGGCAGAGGCGGCAGAGGCGGTGGTGGCGGCCGGGTAATTCTTTAGCGGTGGCGTTGGTTGATATTGATCCGGCTGTCCTCGTTGCGGTCGAGTCGTCCGTCCGTCCGTCGGTCAGTGCTGCCTCTGCTGCTGCTTGGTCTGTTCGGCTTCGGCGGCCGTCGGCGGTGGCGGCGGCGGTGGCGGTGGCACCTCCTGGTGCGAAATCGCAGCCGACCACCGAAGCGCATAGGCAGTAACGGTGGCGTCGGTGGTGGCAGCGGTGGTGGTGGCGTATCACACTCTGTCACTTTGATTACTCTTAAGAAGGCGCCATCGGGAGTTAGTGGAACTGAGCGCATCCACGATCCCTTCCCTCCTCCCTCCCTCATACCCTCTCTCCCTCGTACCCCTCCTCCTCGGACGCCGCCAGCGCCGCATAATGTTGTTTTTCCGAATGCTGTCCTTTAGTGTCAGAATTATGCTCGAGGTGTCTGTCGCGTCCGTTGGCTAAGGAGGCTCTTGCAACCCCCTCCTCTTCCACCCCCTGCAGTTTGTGCCTTGGCGGCGCTCAAAGATCTGAGAATTTAGGGATTTATCCTTTTTCACGGCATTGTTGTTGGGATGCACTGTAGAAATAATGTCTCCTCTTCTTCTTTTGCTACATCGACTTGAAAGAAATCGCAGTCGGAGGAATTGCTCTGCTGAGTGCAAACAAACGCACAAATGATTTTGTTGGGCATCAGTGGTGGAAGGAAGGAGGGAAGGAAGGAAGGAAGGAAGGAAAGAAGGAAGGAAGGATGGAATGAAGGAAGGAAGGATGGAGGGAGGGAAGTTGGTGCAGTTGCGTGACCCAGAAAATCTGCTAGCTTCTGACAATAATGCTAATGCTGCAACTGATTTCCAAAGAGTTTAATTATGTATGGGAAGCTCGCTTGCATACAAAGAATTTATAATGCAGCATCTATTGCATTTTTTGTAATTTATGCTGTTGTTTGCGATACTGGATTGTATGTAATTTTTAGTGTACTTAGATCAATTCAAATTGCTTTGACAAATTCCTCTTTCCAATTTTTCCAGGGCCTTTTTTAAAGTGCAGTTGTAGGCTACACAAAATGTGCAGTTTTAAATGGATTTGTGCAGTTGCAGACGCACTTCTATGCAGTTAAAACTAGCCAAAAATGGTCATTTTCCTCAGATTGGAAATAATTTACCATGGAGGATGGGAAGGAAAAAGAAGGGGTTGTGCAGTTCTAAAAATTCCTTAAAAACAGCCCTGAATTTTCCTTGTTTCGCTGCCATTGTGTTGCTTGCTTATCACTCTGGTAATGCCCGGCTGTCTTCTGTTGTCTTGTAATCATTCGCATACCTTTTGTTTTCATTCTGGATTTGAAGTTTTGTTGTGAAGCAGAAGTTGAGTTGGGTGCAGCGTGGAGAAACAATATTTAGGAAAACTGTCAGTCACGAAGTTTAGAGCATGAACGACGAACATGTCTGTTATAATGTATATGGTCCGTTGTTGTACGAAGAGCTCTGCCACTCTCATCATCAATCCTTATCAGCTTTTCTGCTTAGCTTTTTTTGCCCGAACTTCCTGCTCTTATTCTTTCTCTTTCTAATTATCTACTGTCTTCATCCTCTTTTCTCATTTTTTCTTATTCCTCTTCACTGTTCATTTTCCAGATTTCAGTCTGGAAATTATTCTTCTCCAACTTATAATTGTCTTCAAATGAAAAAGTCCATTCAGGCTTAGTCCCCACCAAGTTTCCTTGTTTTGGTATAACTCATTTCTAGAGCTGACTCTGCTCTTTTCCGCTCTACCCTCTTAAACCCTTGTCACATTCTTCGCAGCCTCCTCTCTCCCCATAAGGTCATCTATAGATGCAATACGTACTCGACCAGGGCCACATGATCTGAACCAGCCTGGAGTTGATGTTTTTTGCTAGAAGAAGCTTCAATATGAGAATGTTGTATTACTCTTCAGTCTTTATAAATATTTCTCTTATTTTATTTCTTCTATAAACTGCTGTTCATTTACTGGTAGTCTAATAAGAAGTATTCGTACTTATTTACTTACTTGCTATTCTCTGTCACTTTATTGTGGTCTTCATACTTTTTGGCCTCACGTCTTGGTCCTCATGTTCTCTACTCTCACGTCTTGTTTCCTGCTCTTTGACTTCTTTATAGGTCTTCATATTGTTTGATCATGTCATAGTTGTAAAAAACATTTTTTGGTTTTTATTCTTCTCAGAAAATTCCAGTATGTGTATATCTTTTTTAAAATTTTTGTCTCGTTTCTTCGTAACACATTCAGCGCCTACACACCATGTTAAATGACTGGATTTGGGACGTATATATACGTCCCGGGCTCTAAATTTATGTGACCGTATTTTTTTATTTGTACTGTCCATAATTATTTTCCTTAATTTTATTTTCATCTGACATCTTTTGCGCTGTCCCTGTACTTTCAAGGATATCGTTAATTCAGATCACGATTTGACCGTTTCACTTCATTTGCTACGAAAGTTGTGTTATTTGCTTGCTGATTGAAATTAAATTGCATAAACATGGTTTTTTGAGTTCGAACTGTACGCCTAGTACAATTTATTGGTTTAATTGTTTTTCTCGTTTTTTCTGGGCTTTTTGCTGGAAAAACAATGACCCGTTTTTTTATTCCATTTTTGCTTGTTGTTTTAAACATCTATGATTAATATGTTTGTGTTTATTTTGAGTCATCTACATGCCTGAAATGTGTCGTGTTGCCTGTTAGTCTTTCAGAGCATTGATTATAGGCTTGTATCATAGGGCATCAGAGCTCACTTGGGTTTCGCTGTTGGCTATTTAAGGGAATTGTGCCCTACTTTCTGTTGCGTGAGAGGCTCCAGATCACTATGCCCCCCCCGCCGCCCCCCCCCGTCCCCATGGGTGTCAGTGAATTACTGCTATCATCATGCAGTGCTACTGCACCTTTTAGTTGTCACGCTATTCTCGTCATATTAATCCTCTTACTGCAGCCTGAGATGTTCTGATAGTTTCTCGTAGAAATCGAAGACTTTTCTGTGTCAGGAAGCACTTCTGATTTGATAAAGTAGAGGAAGTATATGAGTTGCGTATTCTTTCACATCTATTTGTATACAGAACAGGACTTTTTAACGTGCAGTTGTACACAAAATGTGCAGTTGTAAAAGCACTTCTGTACAGTTAAAACTAGCAAAAAGGGTCATTGTCCTCCGATTGGAAGCAATTTACCATGGAGGATGGGAAAGGAAGGAGTTGTGCAGTTCTAAAAATTCTTTAAAAACAACCCTGTTGTTGAATTTTTACGTTATGCTAATTACAGGCTTTTGCTTCATATTTTTCCTTCATTCTCTCCTTGTTGTGCTACTTTTACTTTGAATTTTAAAAACCCTTGCGTCACAATCACCTTTCATTGCTCTCTCCATTTAATACGCTCATTTTATTCTATCCATTCTCTTCCTATATCAAGGTCTGCTTGGCCAACGTCGTCTTCCCAATTGCATTCTTCTCTGATTCGTTCCATGCCTTTCTTCCAGTCATGATCATCATCACTACTTTCCTGTCTATTTCACTTCATAATTATTCTACTACATTATTTTTCATCCTTCTTGTTTCTTCCATCACCTCATCTACATCTACATCTACCGGCTGAATGCTGATCTTCCATCTGTTTTGCTCATCCATACTGTCTCCACCTTCCATTCCTCCTCCATGTCCTGTTCCCCTCCTCTTCATCTGGCAATCTCCTCCATGTCATCCTCCTCCTCCTCCTCCTGTTCCTCCTTTTCTTTATCAGGTCTCCTTCTCCATGCCCTGCTTCTTCTCCTCTTTGTCCTCCTTTTGCTCCTCAATATCCTACTCCTCTTCATCGGGCAACCTCCTCCATATACTGCTCTTCCATGTCCTGCTCCTCTTCCTCTTCATCGGGCAACCTCCTCTATGTCCTGCTCCTCTATGTCCTGCTCCTCTATGTGCTGCTCCTCCCTGTCCTGCTCCTCCTTGTCCTGCTCCTCCTCCTCTTCATCAAACTTTCCTAATCCACATCCTGCTCCTCATCGCCCTGCTCCTCTTGTTATCCTCCTCATATATCGGTTGTTGATGTGGATCAATTGAGGAGCAGGCATCTACTGGCAAGCGTCGTCGTTGTCTCTGACTCACCTCCTCCTCCTTCTCTCCTTCACCTCCTTCTTCTCCTCCTCCTCCTCCTCTCCTTCACCTCCTCTTCTCCTCCTCCTCCTCTTCCTCCTCCTCCTCTCCTCCTCCTCCTCCTTTCCTCCTCCTCTTCCTCCTCCTCCTCTCCTTCACCTCCTCTTCTCCTCCTCCTCCTCTTCCTCCTCCTCCTCCTCCTCCTCCTCTCCTTCACCTCCTTCTTCTCCTCCTCCTCCTCCTCTCCTTCACCTCCTCTTCTCCTCCTCCTCCTCTTCCTCCTCCTCCTCTCCTCCTCCTCCTCCTTTCCTCCTCCTCTTCCTCCTCTCCTCTCCTTCACCTCCTCCTTCTCCTCTTCCTCCTCCTCCTCCTCCTCCTCCTCTCCTTCACCTCCTCCTTCTCCTCCTCCTCCTTCTCTCCTTCACCTTCTCTTCTCCTCCTCCTCCTCCTCTTCCTCTTCCTCTTCCTCCTCCTCCTCCTCTCTTCCTCCTCCTCTTTTCCTCCTCCTCTTCCTCCTCCTCCTCTTTCTCGTCCTCGTCGTCGTCGTCGTCCTCCTCCTTCCTCCTCCTCTCCTCCTCCTCTCCTCTTCCTCCTCCTCCTCCTCCTCCTCCTCCTCCTCCTCTATCATCATCATCATCTGTTTCTGGTCATTCGTTGCAGACCTTGCATCAAGTGCGCTTCTGATGTTTCGCCCGATTTCCTTCATTAAGCTTTCTATTATTGCGCATATGATCCGAACAATTCCTCCCCACCTATCTCCTCTTCCTCCTCTGAATTTCCATTCCCATCATAATTTTTATCTGGCCTGCGCCGCAGTCAAGTGCTGCTGCAGCAGCGGCGGCATTGCTCTTCCCACACACACACACCCAGACCAGACCATCATCATCATCATCGGTCGGACTCTGGTGGGGTGTTTGTTTCATGAGCAGTGAACTGAGTTCTCGTCTGCTCGACTGGCTTTCACTGGCATTAAATACAATATACATGTAGGTGGAGTAGGTTCAGATGATCAGCGCACTTTGATTACTCGACCCATATCAATCGCATTCCTTCGAGATTGATCTTAGGATCGTGCTGCTGCATGTATGAACCTCTTTGGCTGAAGTGGCTCACGCATCTGGGATTGGGCTACTGACCATGATTTGAGTCCCAGACACTGCTGCTGAATCTACTACAAAAATGCGACTTAGCTAGCTCATCACCAGTGCTCATTTGTTCATTCGTTCATTCATTCATTCACTCATTCATTCATTCACTCACTCATTCAATCCATTCATTCATTCATTCATTCATTCATGCATTCATTCATTCATAGGGGCCCATTATCGTCTGCTGTTGAGATTTTACGTCTAGTGAGGTGATCCATTTCAGGTATATACGAGAGCTGTGTGTGTTATTCAGTTCAGTCTCTGTCAGTGAACTGCGGTGTCTAGTAGACTTGAGTGGTTTGTTAACAGCTCTTCAGGATGAGATAAATAAGAACCAGCAGAAGACGTTGATATGTTAGTCACTGCTCACCGTTCTTACTCTGTGTAATTCATTCTCTTAGGCATATAATAATATATCAGCCAGCCATTGCACTCGATATTTTGAAATCTTTGCTGTGGGAAACCCATGCACAAAATGGTTTTTTAGGTGGAAGCAGCTCAGTATTTTGTTTGTATGTGCACTTGTTATAACGCCCCTTCAAGGCGCTCTACTCACAGGCACTCCCGACAGCAGAGCGGACACTGCATCGGAGTTTCACGCCGAAGCGCTGAGCAATTGCAAGTGAAGGACTTGCCCAAGGTCCCTTTATGCTCTAGCCATCTTGCCACTTCATCGTATGAAAGGATACAATGTGTACACATGATTTCCACTATGAAATAAGAAACGCTTCTAAACACATTTTGTTCATTCATTCATTCATTCATTCATTCGTCCATTGCTGGATACTTATATAGCACCCTTTCAAGATTACTTCTCAGGAAGGCTAAATTAATTGATTCATATAATATACTTGTTTCTTTAAATTCTTTTGCTTAACTTACAGTACATGATGTACAATATTTACTGGTGCATAAAAGGATAAAAAAAAGGGTACACATACACGTGATTTCCAGTACATATGAAGTAAGAAACACTTATGTAACTTGCCGACCTTGTTTTATTCACCGGTGCATTAGGACTCTGGAATTTTTTTCTTTCCTTCAAGGTTTCTGCATTTTCATGGCTTTCCGCCGCAGCAGGTCGCTAATGTGCACTTCTACAATTGCGTCTGATGGTCAAACAAATCTCTTATTCAGCACCAATTACCTGTTTAGTCAGAGATGACAATAGGGAGGCAATCTGGCTTGCCGTTTGCTCTTGCGCTTTCTATAACTGCGTTGATCTAATGGCAATTCGTCTGCTGTGGCGAAAAAACGGTCAGCAGCAACGAGCATCAATAAGATTCGCAGTGAAGTCAGTGGCTTGGTGGTTGAGCGTGTGTTTGTGTGTGTGTGTGTGTGTGTTTGTGTGTGTTTGTGTGTGTGTGTGTATGTGTGTGTGTGTGTGTGTGTGTGTTTGTGTTTGTCTACGGCCACCGTGATTCACTGTGACAGCTGCTCGGATCTTGTGGTCAAAGGTTGACTGGCGCAAGTGCCATAATTTCATCGATTTAACATGGTTTGTGTAGACCTGCCAGTATTGGCGCGATCAAGTATTGAACATGCTGGGCATGGTAATTCATTCATACACTCAGTCATTCCAGAAATTTATGTAGTGCCTCTTCAAGAAGTGTGTCCAGAGGTGCTCCCAGCCCTGTTGTGGTTAGAGAGAGGACTTGAGCAACTGGTCGAAAGCAGGCAAATTCTATGGCACATGTTTGCACGTGTGCCTATTGTTGTTACCTTCACATGCAATCACTTGTTTGCATGCATTGTTACTCTGATGTTAACTTGTATTTGCTTAGTTGGCCACTTGCTGTGCACACGCATGCTTCCTATTTAGCACATCAAAATCTATGACGCCGTAAAACTCTCATCTAAATATTCATCATGCAGATATACTTGTAATATTTATTGAATATCGTGAATGAAACATAAATAAAACTTATGTATATTTTTGCACTCACGATGCGGATGATAAATGTCTAGCACTTCTAACACCCTAAGTGTTGTGATGCAATATGTGGTTACGTATACATGCAAGCGAACAAACTGCACCTGTTTGGAAGAGAAAATCTATGTGAAGGTGTAACTTCAAAGGGAGAAAAACTGAACGGTATGCCTCCTTCCTTTATCATGCAGATCACACCCCAGAATTAAGTATAGCTTCTGTTTGTGAGGCACACTTGTAGCGTTATGGCCGTGTTACGGCGCCATATAAATTGTCGTTATTATTATTATTTATTATTATTCTGAATTGTGATGCTGTTGCATGTTGGTGTTAGGATTGTTTCATATCATCTAATTGATATGGTCAAAGTTTGGGATAAGTGCTATAATTTCCGTGGGGTGGGGTTGTGTAGTGGTAGGTTTGGTGCCTTGGAGCTGGAGGGTTCCAGTTCCAAAGCCACCGCATTTGGACCTTTCAAGAGCAAGTCCTTCACTTGCACACAAATTGCTCGTGCTCTTCTGCGTGAAACTCCGATGCAGTGTCCATGCTATAATTGGGAGCGCATCTGAGTAGAGAACTTGAAGGGGCACTATTGTAAACGCGAGAAATAAAGAAATAAATAAATCAAATAAATTATAGGTGGACATGCAGGTAAATTACAGGACTAAAGACCTCTGTGAGCTTACATGTACCCGAGTATTTTCTGCGTGAATCTGAAACATACGAGCATGGTTGAACATTTCGTAAGATGGGTTTCGAAAACCTGTTTTATTTTTTGTAGTGCACACTGCACTGCCTCGTGATATACTAACATTAATCAGCATTTATGTGCAGCTGATTGTGTTAGGCATCAATGGTCATTTGATTGTCTCACAGGATAGGCTCCACTTGCTGTCTCCACTTGCATGGTGATCTCTCAACCACCACGCCACCAACAGCAGATAATGAAATTTATCTGGCAGCAGACCAGTTCTTTTCCCAATAATTTTTTATTATTCACTCAATTTTGTCGATGCTTAATTCAGATTTATATCCAATGTCTGCACTTCAACTGGAAAATGCATTTATGGTTCCTAAATGTCATGACATAATAATTTTATTATTATGTAAAGTAATGGGTAAAGTACCAGTAGCTGGTCTATTGTACATTGCTTTCATCATAGTTATTACAAAATGTAAAAAAAACTGAAAAGGGAAAAAAAATCATCGTTGTTTAAGAGACATAAAAAAACAGTAAAAAGAAAATAATTTGACTTTCTTACTTTGTTATTGCATTGTAAAATTACAGATCTTGTCGGCACAATTGGGGCGCTATATAAATTTATGTGATTGATTGATTGATTGATTGATTGATTGATTGAATTGAATTTCTGGAATGATGATGTTAAGGTGCAGTTATATAGCAACATGACTGGATCCTCAAAAGTTCTTAGACAATGTTGATGACATCAAACAGAAATAGAATTAAACAAATTTATAACAACCAGTAAATAATAAATAAATAAATAAATAAATAAGGTTATGTAAAAGAAGTATTAAAAAAATAGAAGACGGGAATAGTGACAAACATAAAAAAGCGATAAAAGCGAGATTTTTGGAGGGGAAATAAAAGTTGACAAATGGTTTTAACGACTACAAATCAAACACTTTAGCAACAATGAAGTCAATGCAACTCATCTCAATGTGTTAAGCAACCTTTCACAACTGTTGCTTTCCCAGCCGACATGCCTGTATTACAAGCGAACTGGCACCATTACTGGACATGCTGCAGCTGTTCGAACAGCAGTGCTTTTTGTTAGACTATCTTAGACGGTGTTTATAATGTCCAGATGCCTTCATGCATGTATGAAGGCAATTTTCCATTGCTTAGAAAAGGCTTTTTTCCCATGAGGATTACCAGGCAACACTTCTGCTTTAATGTTGACCAAACAGCTGTATGTGATGTGGCTTCTTGTTCAGCTCTTACATTTTTCTCATACATGTATGGTTGTCTATAAATTGGTCTTGCTATTCATTCTTGCATACATAGTGGTATAATTGTAGTAATATAAAACTAGCATGCAACCTCTGTCTGATTTCAGCCGTTATTGGTTTTATATCGGTACTAGTATTAAAAGCAGTATTGCAATTAGTATCAAGATGATTACAGTACTGGTTGTGATGAAAGGCATGTGCTCTGAGAACAAATTTGAAAATTCGACGTGTGTAGTTGGAGCTCTTGCTTAGATGATACTGATTAAGCACGAAATATAGAAGAAATCTTAAGTCTGAGAATCTTACATTCATGACTAATTACATATAATATGTTGTAAGATCTACTGTTCTCAGAAAGAATATTCTGATAAATTTTTACTAGCAAATAAAATTATGTGAAGGCACAGCAAGAATAATTTTGAATGAAAGTCAAAGTACAATCGCTTGTTGACAAAGTGTCTCTATCAACAATGGCACACATCTGTGAGACCCAGGTGAAAACATGTAGTGGATGCTAGCCAGCAATTGAAAAACAGAATGTCAATGTCTTGCATCTATTATGGTACTTGAGAATGAACCTTTCTTTCAGTTCGACAGTTTAAGTTTGATTAGCAGGACTTCTTCTTTAACCATTATCCTTTTATCATACAAGTTTAATCTCATTTATGTAAATATCTCACTGCTATTCATTGCTGAGTTTTTACTGCTTTGTCAAACTTCTGCACAGTTTTCATTTTCAAAGCATTACCAGTAGTAGCATCATCATACATGTTGTTTCAGTTAACTATTTCGTGGGAAACCTTTCCCAAACTGGTTTCTGCGGGGAAGCAACACTGTAGCTTGCCTCTCCGTCCCAAACTGAAATGGGGCTATGATCATGGCCAGACTATCCTGCCTTGATCCACCATTGTGTTGTCTTTCTCAGAGCCACCCATCTAAATCCAAAACGTACAATATTTAAGTATTTATGCCTCGGTTCCATATTTCAAATCGGAGTTCGCTAAGACTCTGACCCGGCGTGAACAAGTGATTTCGCAAAACGTCAGATCTGCGTTTGGCGTCCGAGTATTGATCTGCCATTTTAGCCGCACTGCCAGTGTTTTTGAAAAGCGTGCACAGCAAGCAATCCATCTTTCCTTTGTACTGTGCAATGCACGGGACTAAGGCATATCCCGTCATGCAGATGTGCAGTTCTTGAGGGTCGGACATTCACTATATCTTGTATGAAATGAATTCGCACAAATCACGTGAGTTGCTGCAGAACAGTAGGAGAGAGAGAGACAGACAGACAGACAGAGAGAGAGACAGAGAAAGAGACAGAGAAAGAGACAGAGACAGACAGAGTCATGTAGCGATACAGGTGGTGAGGCAAGTAGGGAGGCAGGTTGATGGCAAGAGGGGATAGGATAAGATTATAGGGCAGAAACAGCTTATAGGTAGAGACAGACAGACAGACACAGATGGAGAGACAGACACAGATGGAGAGACAGAGAGAGACAGAGACAGAGAGACACACACACACATGGGAACACAGAGAGAGACAGAGAGGGAAACAGGCAGAGAGACATCCACACACCCACACACATGGAAACAGTGAGTCTGCAAAGCAGAGAGACAGACATACAGTCAAAGAGAGACAGACAGAGAGAAACAGAGAGACAGACACACAGATAGACAGAAAGAGAGAGACACCGAGACAGAGAGAGACAGACAGAGATAGACAGACGGACAGATAGACAGAGAAAGAGAAAGACACAGAAACAGACAGACAGACAGAGAGAGAGGGATGAAAATTGATCCTAATATGAACCTACATACACCACCAGTCAAAAAACTAAGAGACGACATAGCGTGATGATATCGTGATGATAATCAGCCGACATTGTCTTCAGACTGACGTATGATTAATATTGTTTTCATTCATCGTCGTCATCATCTCATTGTAACCGACATCTTGAAGCGATGACGAAGCTTTCTTAATAATATTATGTGCCAGTGAAGTCACAGTTTGTGACAGAGATTCAATTTCAATGGCATAATTTTTACTATGTCACCTATGTGAGCTTTTTACTCCTGTCTTCGTTTCTTTGGGCCGTTGTTCGCTGCGGTCAGCTGCCCACGGTGACTACCTTGTCCCTTTTTGTCGTACCGCTAATATGCAGCGAAGAGCATTTTCCGTGATGGGTCCAGCTATCTGGAATGGTCTCCCTCCCGCTCTCCGTTAAATTTCCCATGACTCTGCTGGCTCTTTCTATTGTCTTCTCAAGTTTTTTCTTTTGACCAGACCTGGGTTGGGAGTGCCTCTGAGTAGAGGTCTTGAAGGGGCACTATATAAATTGATGTGATTGATTGATTGACTGATTGATTGATTGGAATGTTGCAGTCAACAAGTGCCCAGCACAGAAACTGAATCAGCGAAAACAAGCTGCTTTTATTTATCAACCTTCAGCCAAACGTAAGTCTAGTGCTACATAAAAGCTTTACTATATATGGTCGGCCCATCTTTCTGCAATAAGTTACCTATTAGTCTCCACATTAATGAGCTTCTCTGTCTGTCCTTCTTTCTTTGCCCCTTTTGCACGAGCGTTTGAAAATCATTCTCTTTGATTGTGGTTTGGTGTCAGGTTGGGATGAGATTCTTTGAAGTGGTGCTATATAAATTTGCAATTGCCATTGTGGAGTTCTTCTCTCAGTTTATGATGTTGCCCAGAAGATTCGTTCAGGAGGGATAATATAAGGAAAGATGTAGAATTGTAGATGGCCACAGGGCTGTTTTTAAGGAATTTGTGTGTTTGTACGGTATAATATCATGTCTTTTGAGAACGTATAATATCATGTCTTTTGAGAACGTATAATATCATGTCTTTTGAGAACGTATAATATCATGTCTTTTGAGAACGTATAATATCATGTCTTTTGAGAACGTATAATATCATGTCTTTTGAGAACGTATAATATCATGTCTTTTGAGAACGTATAATATCATGTCTTTTGAGAACGTATAATATCATGTCTTTTGAGAACGTATAATATCATTTCTTTTGAGAACGTATAATATCATGTCTTTTGAGAACGTATAATATCATGTCTTTTGAGAACGTATAATATCATGTCTTTTGAGAACGTATAATATCATGTCTTTTGAGAACGTATAATATCATGTCTTTTGAGAACGTATAATATCATGTCTTTTGAGAACGTATAATATCATGTCTTTTGAGAACGTATAATATCATGTCTTTTGAGAACGTATAATATCATGTCTTTTGAGAACGTATAATATCATGTCTTTTGAGAACGTATAATATCATGTCTTTTGAGAACGTATAATATCATGTCTTTTGAGAACGTATAATATCATGTCTTTTGAGAACGTATAATATCATGTCTTTTGAGAACCTAACAAGCTGAGCTGGAATTAGAGTTTCTGCTCTATAACACAGACGCTACAATTAGTGTGGTCACCTGCAGCAGCAAACCGGTTTTCTATATAAACGGCTGTGGGTGCCAGGGTAGGTAATTCAGAGACTTATCAAATGCGTCTGTTGCTGTTGGTTGTGGCATAGTAACAGTGTAGCACTCAAGTTTAATATGCCGTCGACACTGCTGTGCTCTTTAGCCGCTTTCGTTGCCTACGGTGGCGGCAGGTGAACAAGCAATACATGCAGCAGTCTGAGGCACTGGAGGCAAAATCGCTTTTGAGTACGAATGAAACCAGAAATACCATAAAACTTGATAGGCTTAGACTATAAGTACCGTTAGTTATCTGACTATGAGTTCGGATTTAAGGTCCTGACTGAGAGATTTAAGATGAAGGCCGAATGTGCAGCAGCGGCAGCACTTGAATTGTCAAGCTCCTATTGCACTTCCGGGCCTATGTGAAGAAGAAGTCATCAGTTTTATGGGTCAGGTATATTATAGGCAGTTCACGGGGGTGGGGGAGGGTCAAGTTGCTAGGTCAGTAGAATTCTCACGAACCTTTCTGTCGTTAAGAGCCTCTTCTGGAAATGTTTCAGTCTTTGGCTGTTCCAAGCGAAGAGTCTTTGAATGTGCCAGTTTGATGCTATACAATACATATACACATGTATATAGTATGGTATAGTCAGTGGCGGATCCAGAACTCTCCCAAGGGGGGGGCCAAATCTTTGATCTTGGGGAAACATTTTCGTCGTCGCCAAAAAAGCTGATGATCTTTTCTCTTTTTTTGGTCATCGGTCTTTGGCTGAGGAAAAAAGTACTTTTCATCCGCCGAAAAAGTTGATGACTTTTTTTTAGTCCTCCAGCCGAAAACCCAATGGGGGGGGGGGCACGTCCCATGCAATTTTCTTAATGGGGAGGATCAATATGCCATGACATGAAACCCCTGTATGTACTACTAATTTCAAACCGAATGGGGGGCCACGTCCCATGGCAGTTTTAAAAGGGGGGCCATGGCCGGATTGGCCCCTGAATCCGCCCCTGGGTATAGTATAGTATAGTATATAAGCATTTATAAATCGCCTTTTACAGACTAGCAATTCAGAGGTGCTCTCAGTGTGACAGTCCCGAGGAAATAAAAAAGACTTCAAGTAGCAAAGGCCTGAAGATGACACCTCCAATAAGATCTTACCTCGGATAGTGGAAAGTTGGTCATGAAGAATACCAATGTCGTAAATTAATTTTTCTGCTTTGCTTTTTTCAAGCTCATAATAAAATTGTTTAACCGTGACCATTGTTTTTGCCCCCCTCCCCCCCTGCAAAAATATCTGCGAGCACCCAAGTTCAAGTATTATGTTTAAGAAAGCTGAGTTTGAGGCAACCCTTGACTGCAAATTGTGTAGTCATCAATGCCTTCAATATGAACACAAAACATCATAAATGTGATTTTTAGTGCAGTTATAATCAAGTTATATTTTAAAGTGAAATTAAAAATTTTCAGTCCGGCCTTTTTTGCTGTAAATTCAAGATTTATATTTTAACCTAAAGTACATGTATGTATAATTGTATATGTTGATTATTGCAATTACATTATTATAATATTATTATTATTACTATTTTTAGCTGAGGTAGATAAAGTATTTGCTTTTTTCTGATCTGCAAAAAGAAGCGACTGCATATGAGATGCAATTACCTTTTAGGCTTACTCAAGAAAATGAGGTTATAGTCGGTCATATGCTTCTAACTGTTTTTATATCAGAGCATTGCAGAGTAAATGGCATGCTGGCCAGACCAGGGGGTAGGATCTCGAGATTGCAATTTTTGTATCAGCATCGTAAGCTTGTTCAATATAAATCGTGTTTACGAGTTTCTGTGGAATGATGTCAAGGTCATGCTGGAACGACTTCCAAAACTGCCATGCCCCATTGACCTACTGTATATCGTGGAATGATGTCAAGGTCATGCTGGAATGACTTCCAAGACTGCCATGCCCCATTGACCTACTGTATATCGTGGAATGATGTCAAGGTCATGCTGGAATGACTTCCAAGACTGCCATGCTCCATTGACCTACTGCATAGAGTGGAATGATGTCAAGGTCATGCTGGAATGACTTCCCATACTGCCATGCTTCATTGACCTACTGTATAGCATGGAATGATGTCAAGGTCATGCTGGAATGACTTCCCAGACTGCCATGCTCCATTGACCTACTGCATAGAGTGGAATGATGTCAAGGTCATGCTGGAATGACTTCCCAGACTGCCATGCTTCATTGACCTACTGCATAGAGTGGAATGATGTCAAGGTCATGCTGGAATGACTTCCCAGACTGCCATGCTCCATTGACCTACTGCATAGAGTGGAATGATGTCAAGGTCATGCTGGAATGACTTCCCAGACTGCCTTGCTTCATTGACCTACTGTATATCGTGGAATGATGTCAAGGTCATGCTGGAACGACTTCCAAAACTGCCATGCCCCATTGACCTACTGTATATCGTGGAATGATGTCAAGGTCATGCTGGAATGACTTCCAAAACTGCCATGCCCCATTGACCTACTGTATATCGTGGAATGATGTCAAGGTCATGCTGGAACAACTTCCAAGACTGCCATGCTCCATTGACCTACTGTATAGCATGGAATGATGTCAAGGTCATGCTAGAATGACTTCCAAGACTGCCATGCTCCATTGACCTACTGTATATCGTGGAATGATGTCAAGGTCATGCTGGAATGACTTCCAAGACTGTCTTGCTTCATTGACCTACTGTATATCGTGGAATGATGTCAAGGTCATGCTGGAATGACTTCCAAGACTGCCTTGCTTCATTGACCTACTGTATAGCATGGAATGATGTCAAGGTCATGCTGGAACAACTTCCAAGACTGCCTTGCTTCATTGACCTACTGTATAGCATGGAATGATGTCAAGGTCATGCTGGAACAACTTCCAAGACTGCCTTGCTTCATTGACCTACTGTATATAGTTTCAGTTGTGGCAGATGTTGACTAGCTATGGGCCTAATGAATGGTCAGACTTCTTTCAATTTAGTTAGATCAAAATATTTGCAGATATTAGTTGCTCCAATCTTAAAAGTGCATTATTCCTTCTAGACCATTTAGTTTTGGGAATCGAATTCATGAGCAGGTATAAAAATAGCTATCTGAATATGAAATGCACCCAAGTAACTTAAAGCAATTATGTTCAAGCCAACCTGGCCATCCAATCACCACAACGATTTAAAAACAGCTGTTCAATTCAAATCAGTTCTTGATAAATGAAAGTAGTTATAGAACATAATGAATCTAGCTTTAATTACTATAGTATGCTGTGTATTCAAAGGTTCAATCGGTGCATATCAATATAAAAATATACATATATAATATATATATATATATACTAGCTGTACCCGGCCACGCGTTGCTGTGGCAGAAAAGACTCTCCCCTCCTCTCCTCCCATCCTCCCCCTCCCCCTTCCCCCTCCCCTCCCCTTCCTCCTCCCCCTCCCCCTCCCCCTCCCCCTCCCCCTCCCCTTCCCCCTCCTCCTCCCCCTCCCCCTCCCCCTCCTCCTCCCCCTCCCCCTCCCCCTCCCCCTCCCCCTCCCCCTCCCCCTCCCCCTCCCCCTCCCCCTCCCCCTCCCCCTCCCCTCCCCCTCCCCCTCCCCCTCCCCCCCCCCCCCCCCCTCCCCCTCCCCCTCTCCCTCTCCCTCCCCCTCCCCCTCCCTTTCCCCCTCCCCCTACCCCTCCCACTCCCCCTCTCCCTCCCCCTCCCCCTCCCCTCCCTCTCCCCTCCCCTCCCCCTCCCCCTCCCCTCCCCTTCCCCCTCCCCCTCCCCCTCTTCCTCCCCCTCCCCCTCCCCCTACGTCCCGCTCCCTCCGCTCCTTTCCTCCCTGAACCAAGAAGGCCGCAACATAATTATGCGAATCGCTTATGACGTCACGAGACGCAACCTCATTCATGTTTCGTCTGCATGGTCGCAGTCACTGTCAAGGCGTTTGTGAATCTGGCAACGTGCGGTTTTGAATTTGCAAATGGCGGTCGGTCGGAATGCAAAGTTAACTTTTTGTGGAAAATATTGCGTTTATTCGGAGGGAAAAAAAGTTGGAAACTCTCTTATAGGAATGGAAGGTTTTGTGAAATTTTCAAAACAATCTGTGCGGTACGTTTCGAGAACACTTTACACAAACTATTGGAAAGTTTCATTTTTATATATATAGATAATATATATATCAGTGGGGCACGGTGGTATAGTGGTGGCGTCGTTGCCTTGGAGCCGGAAGGTTCGAGGTTCGAATCCACCTTGCCGCATAAGGACCTTGGGCAAGTTCTTCACTCACAATTGCTGAGCGCTTCGGTGTGAAACTCCGATGCAGTGTCTGCTCTGCATTCGGGAGCGCCTCTGAGTAGAGTGAGCTTGAGTGGGCATTATACCAAGTGCCCATACAAACAAACAAATATGGGTGTATAACACTGTATATATTAACCTGAAATGGTCTTCCTCTGACACTATGCTCCCTTAAAAAATCCTTCTCAGGCTTTCCTCTCTCATCCTAAGACAGCTTTATTTGGCTTTGCTGAGGTTGGGAGCGCCTCTGAGTAGTCTCCTTGAAGAGACGCTATATAAATGCATTTAATGAATGAAGGAGTGAATAATGTTATTGTAACGGCCTGCTCCCTCCTCGAAAGAATACCACGTGACCTCGGGTCCCACCCCTGGTGTCGCTCTTCAGCCTCCCAAGTGGTAGGTGCCCGCCCTAGTTTTTCAAGTGAGGCGCCGCACTGTTGAAGGGGTTCTCGGTCGTCAGGTAACTCTACAGGTCCATCTAAGTAGGTAAGATTCATGGCAGCCAACGCTTTCCCTGTGGTAAAGTTATAGATTAGGGTTGGGTCTTCCACCTCAGGACAGGGATGTCTCTCATTGGTACCAGGAATGGCTTCGGTCGAGTGGCGACATATGTCTGCGGTTCCCGGTCTGGGAACGACGGCTTCCTCTAATTGAAGACCGTCTGGGTTCGAATCCCCTTCAACAGATTGTGTAAATCCCCAATCCTTAGATGTGGTCAACCCTTCCCTTCTCTTTTCCCTCATTACCTCACTTTCCTCTCGGGAAAGACTACCCCGGTGGTGTTGCTCTTGTAAGTGGCTTATCTCTTGACTAAGGCTCTTGAATTGGGACTCTTGTCGTTCCATAAACATCCCTAGGGTTTCTGACACAGTTAGTAAAAGTTCCCCAACTTGTTTTCCCTTTGCTTCTAATTCGTCAAGACGGTCAGGGGTTCCTCCCTTCTCCCCTCCAGTTATGCATTCCTCTAATTCCTCATCAGAGTGATCCTCAGACCTCATAGGAGTTTCCATTATTCAGTTATTTATTAACGTCAGATTTGATTTATTTAATTAAACAATTCAACTGAGTATAATGAATAAGCGTTACTGGCAATTAACATCTGTGATTGGGCCTAGATATTGTTCTTCAATAACTATGCAATATGTCTTCAAAGTCAGCAGAATCTCCGTAAATAATCAACAGGCGTGCACAACCTTATTTCTAGTAATCACGTTCTATAACTAACAGTCAGATATAATGAATCATAATTCGGTCTGCAGCTTTCAACCGATATTCAATATCAACCTAGGTTTCAATTCTTTTTATCAGTGAACAATAATTTCTATTTAATTAACTACACTTGGTTTCGGATTCTGTTATGGAGCAATTAGGTTAGTTAATACTTCCCTGGAAATTTCCGTGCAATTTGGCCAACACTCGCATTCAAATATGAAAAGAAGATCGGCAGATTTCTTGTCCGAATATTGGAATATATGACAATAAAGATTCACACAGAATCGGCTGCAAACTGTCCCAAAACCAGTCGCTTTGTCAACGGTATATTCTTATTCATGAAATCAGGCAATCAGCCACACGTTCAACATTTTTTAGACCCAAAATATGCAGAATTTCTTGTCTTCACCAGCCGACCTCTTACCCCGATGAAAACCTCCAGTCGACTGCGCTTTTCGGCGGTTGCGGTGGTCACGTGGGACGCAAACCTCGGCCTCTGATAGGTCGGACAAAACTACCCGATTGGCTACCACAAGAAGATCTAGAAGCTTCGACAGAAGCCTCTTACAGTAGGTCCCTCACGTCGTCATGACGACCATCGCAAAAATATACCCTCTATGTGATGAACTAAAAATAGACCCGCGATAACTGGTAAAATCATTTAGCAAGTAAGTACGCTAAGCGGCCTAACGGGACGATAAATTGTAGCGGCCTCATAGGACGTTACACACCCCCCCCCACTTAATCCAATTTTCCACCTTATTGGAAAATTTCCAGAATAGGGTCCGAAACCAAACAATATAATTAAGCAACCTTAACTAATTTACTACGGTACTACGTAAGAACAAGATCCTCAATTGATACACATTGTACCGACAACCCCGGTACGCTTGGGTGAAAAAGGGTTCATGCCCAAAAAAAGAACCGCCAAGTCTAAACTTATAACCATCACGAAACTGACATCAGCAATTTAAGGTCATCACAAAGAATCTCTGTGCTGAAACAAATTTACAGTTAACACAAATTATAATCATCATTCCTAATCCTTCACTTGCACGGAGCCACTTACTAGGATTAATAAAATGTCTTCCAAACACATATTCCCTGCTCCGGCACCAAATCTTACTAAACTATTATACTAACAAATCAGCATATAAGATTTCCATTTAACAGGTTACCAATGCTATGAATCAAATGCACATTACACAATAAAAGAAGACTGTATTGCTTTTAATTCTATCCTCACCGATGATCAAAGAGATTTCTGGGAAAACTCTGTTCCTTAGCTCAGCATACAATCGCTATCAGCGATGGGCAGTCAACACTTCATTACCCACGTTACTCGTTACTAGGGCTGAACTATTAAGCAAAGGCTTTACTGCTTAGTGAAGCATACCCAAGCCACACTAGGACGGATTTCTCCTAGACCTGTGTATAGTCTGTCGACGTCTACCTTACAAGACGAAGCATCACAGAGCAGACCTTCCGGAACTAGCAAACAAAGGATTTACTATTCAGGGAAACATACCCAAGAGGCTAGTACGGATTTCTCCCTGACTTATGCAAAAGACTTTCTACGTCCACCTTACAGGACGGAATATAATAGAATAGCCCCGTAACGCTGTCTGGACAATTACAACCCACTATTCTACATCCGAACCCTGCCTTCACTAACCGGATAGAATTCAAAATACAAATAATCTTATCATAGATTATTCAATTAATCACGTTATGCAATCACACATTCTATACTACAAACAAGCACAGCAATCTTGCCCTTCTTCGTGGCAACAAAGAAAACAATGCAAGTAAAACGACAAGTAACAAATCTTAACCTACCCCCATGATCTAACCTAGATCAAGTTTAGAAACAAAAATTCATATGCATTTTCATCCAAAGGAACTCAAACCAGGCTTCTCGCCAAAGCCTAAACCGATCGCCATTATGCGATAGTATCTTACTCTAGCTATACGTTACCTATATCTTACGGGGCGAACAATGTTCCTGCGAGGTCTCGCATCGGACATTAATTCTTCCACTTCAGGATTATCTAATCCATTCAAGGTCTCCAAATCTAAAGGACCGACCGGATCTGGGTCTTCTATCTCGTTCCACTCTCCCGGAGGGTCTCCCACAAACAGTTTAAGTTTGTCAATGTAAACCAATTTGGCTTGTGAGCGTGCGGATTTCTGAATCTTAAAGAGGACCGGGCTCAGCTGTTCAATTACCTTATAGGGTCCCGTGTAAAGTTTATTCCACTTATCCTTAATCCCAGGGCGTCTCCTTGGATAAAAGTACCAAACCCATGACCCTATGGGGAACCTAGCGGGTTTCACTCTCATGTCATACCGGAAATTCCTGTTGGTGACATGGCGCTGCATAAATCTTCGGGCAATTTCAAAGTTATTTTGCACATTCTCAATTTGATTCACAACAAAATCATCGGTACTAGACAAAGCATTTGCAACTTGGACGTCTCCTAAAACTAAATCAATCGGCATGCACAACTCTCTTGACAGGAACAGCCGGTTAGGTGTGAAACCGGTGCTTTCACTTTCACTTGCTCGATAGGCGGCGAGGACGTAGGGAAGATGCACATCCCAGTCGCGCTGGTTCTGGGCTACCACCTTCCCGAGTAGGGTGTTCAAGGTTCTGTGGAACCTCTCCACGGCTCCATTGGTACTTGGCTTGTACGGCGTGGTCCTCATCTTGTCGATCTGGAGGTGACGACACATCTCCTTGAACAGGTTCGCCTCGAAGCAGGGACCTTGGTCTGTTAAGATTTGTCGCGGGCATCCGAACCGACAGAAGACTTCCTCGACCAGGACTCGTGCCACGGTCGTCGCCTCCTGGTTGCGGATCGGATAGGCTTCCGCCCAGCGGGTGAAGTGGTCCACGGCAGTGAGGATATACCGGTACCCTTTACTGGAGGTGGGATGCGGTCCAGTGATGTCTACCCCCAAACACTCCATCGGGGCTCCCACGGACATCGGTTGGAGACGACCCTGTCTGGGCGTCTTTCCGCGGTGGTACTGGGCGCACGGGACACACCGCCGAAGTGCCATTCGTACATCCTCTCTCCACCCCGGCCAGTAAGCTCTCTTTTGGAGTTGAGCGAGGGTACGTCTGATACCCATGTGCCCTCCAGTAATTCCTTCATGAGCGAGCCGTATTAGCGAAGATCGTCGACTACGCGGGGGAATCAGTTGTCGGGTCGCAACTTGCCCATCATCTGCGTGGAGCCAGTTCCGGGTGAGCAATTCCCTGTGAAGTTCCAGCTGTGGCCATTGGGCTACCAAGTTCTTTACAGTTCCGCTCTGACTCCGCAGATCGTCATAGGAGGGAGGATCATCAGAGCTGAGCTTCCTTTGGATAACCCAGCCCAGCTCGCGGTCGGCTCGTTGTTCATCTCGAATGGTTGTTCGGTCCCAATCGGTCGGTAGATCCACCGCTCCACCGCGGAGGCCCGTCGTTTCACGGATGACTTGAACTTGTTGCGGCATGCGCGACAGGGCGTCCGCATTCTGGTGCGCAGTTCCGGCTCGATGCTGGATATCGAACTCGAATTCTTCTGTTATGGCCAGCCATCTGGCCTGTTGTCCGATAGGAAGCGGCGTCCTCCTCAGCCATTGCAAGGCGGAGTTATCGGTGCGTAGCAAGAATCGACGCCCCAGCAGATACTGTCGATAGGTCTTTAGAAAGTAGACGATGGCCAGAAGTTCTCGCTTCGTAACGTCGTAGTTCTGCTCCGCCGTAGAACAGAGTCGGCTACCGTAGCAAACTACGCGTTCTTGCCCTCCTTGGATTTGTGAAAGGACTGCTCCTATGGCCTCGCCGGATGCGTCCGTATCAAGAATGTACAACCCATCATCATTGGGTAAGGCCAGGATGGGTGATTCAGTCAGGAGTCGCTTCAGGTGAGAGAAAGCAGCTTCGCATTCGGTGGTCCATTGAAAGCGAAACCCTTTTTTGGTCAGCGCATGCAGCGGTCTAGCGATTTTGGCGAAGTTCGGCACGAATTTTCTGTAATAAGAGCACAATCCGATGAAGGCGCGAACGTCTCGCAGCTTCCTAGGAGTTGGCCAATTCTTAACCGCTACGGTTTTCTCTGGGTCGGTCATAATGCCATCTTCACTTACGACATGACCCAAGAATAACACTCGGCGCTGCAGCAGGTGACATTTCGAAGGCTTCAATTTCAACCCGACCGTTGCCAACCGTTCCAGCACTTGTGTTAAACGTTCCAAGTGAGTCTCAAGATCTTCGGCAAAGACAATGATGTCGTCTAAGTAAATCAGACATACCTCGAAATTTAGTCCAGCCATGACAAGGTTCATCATTCTCGAAAACGTGGCCGGCGAGTTGCAGAGACCGAAGGGTAGCACCCTAAACTGAAAACTTCCTCTTCTAGTGATGAAAGCTGTCTTCGGGCGATCCTTTGGATGAACTGCAACCTGGTGGTACCCTGCACGAAGGTCAAAAGTGCTGAACCATTTGGCTCCGGCTAGGGTATCCAAACTCTCGCTAATCAGAGGTAGAGGATAAGCGTCCTTCCGGGTTTTAGTGTTGACCGCTCGATAGTCCACACAAAACCTTGGGGTACCGTCTCGTTTTTTCACCATCACCACATTACTTGCCCAGGCTGAGGCTGACGGTTCTATCAGCTTCTGTTGTAACATGTTGTTCACTTGTTCATCAATGACTGGTAATAGCGTCAACGGCTGGCGACGTAGCGGTTGTCGAACAGGGCTTTCGTTTCCAGTTTCTATTTCGTGTTGGATTACATCGGTGAAGCCCAAGTCCCATTCGTTCATTGAAAAGGCTTTCTGATTTGCGGTGATGATTTGCCGAAGACGCTCCTGTACTTCTTCCGGTACATCGGCGGCAATGTCTCTCCACAAAGGAGAAAGGATCGCCGCGATTTCAGCATCGGTTGATTTCGGTAACGTTTCGTTAACGGCTGCGCATCCAGCCGAAGATCTCAAGAGTTTTTCTTCTCCCATTACCGTAACCGGTTCGGCTGTACATTGAACTCCTTTCTTCAGCCAGAGTTGTTGGTCGGTGGGATTCATCACCCGAAGCGGCAAATCGAAGGTCCGGTTAGGGAGCAATGTTCCGGCTAGAATGAGTCCGGAGTCTAACACTTTCGGATTTACAGCCCAGGAATCGGTCATTGCTTTCAAGTTCGGAAGGAGCGCATGACTTTCAACATCCATCTCACTTTTTGCCACGACGAGTGTGTCATGAGAAATCACTATCTTACGACATAGCCCGGCACGAGGTTTGGAGTGCACTTCAAATCTGTAGCCTCCCACCAGGATCCAGTTGCGACCGATATGCCAGAGTACATTTTCATGTTTCATCCACGAAAGTCCAAGGATCAGTTCGGATACCTGTTCTGTGACTAAACAGGGAATCCTGAATTCGTGATCGTCGATTTGCAGTTTCAGTATTGTCTCTCCCACAACACGAATAGCAGACCCGTTAGCAGCTAACAAGGACTGTTCAGAATTCTGCACATCTTTAGGATCTACCAGCGAGGCAGGGCATAATGTCATTTCGCAGCCAGAGTCAAGCAAGGCTAGGAGGGATCTTCCATTCAGTTTTACCGACAGGTAGGCATCATTTCTACCCTGGACGTGTCTGACGTTACCTTCAGGATTTTCGGCGGTTTCTTCGAATTCTTCATCCGCTGGCGACCTCTGGGGACGTTCTGGACAAACGCGAGCCAAATGTCCCAGTTGATTGCATTCATAGCAGCGACGATTGTCCCGTTTCACCCGAGGAAAGTTATTGTCTCTATTTCGGTTCCACTGTTGATTGTTGGTTCCTGTTCCTCTCCAAGGTGGTGATGAACGTTGCGGCTGCCATTGCCGAAACTGACCCTCAGTTGAAGTAGCACTCAACTGGTTCTGGAACATTTCTTTCATCTGTCGAGTCAGCGTCTCTTGCATCTGGTTGAATCTTTCGTCGAGGGTTGTTTCTACTTCTCTCACTGTCTGAATGCGACCCGGTCGACGGTCGTGGAACCCGGTGGTATCTTCATCAGCGCGGCGGTAGCCTTCCAACCGGAGAGCGATTTTGTAGGCGCTATCTAACGTGGCTGGTTCCCGCTCTCTTACCTTCAGAGCTAGGTCCTTGTCTGACAGAGCGTCAAGAAAAGCTCGAATAGCTATTGTCTCACTGTGCGCAGACGACGGTCCAGGGAAAGCTAAGATCATAAGCTTTCGGATGTCTTGTACCAGCTGACCGAGATCTTCACCGGATTGCTGACGGCGAGTATTCAGTTTGGTTTGGTACAAGGCTGCCTGGTCTGAACTTCCGTATCGTAGTCGTAGACGGTCGACTAGATCAGTGCAGGTGGTGATGGCTTCCGAGTCGAATTCATGCAGAAGTTGGTCTACCGGTTCTATTAGCGCACACGTCAGTTGGGCCAGTTTCTCTTCTTCAGTCCAACGGTTACTTTTCGAACATACTTCGAACTTCTTAAGGAACACTTCTACTGAGGTCTTACCGTTGTATCGGTCCAGCTTCATTGGCGATGTCATTCTTCTATCTGGAAAATTTGAATATTCAGTTTGTAGTTTCCCAGCAGGTTCTTTCCTTTCTCGAGCAATTGGTTCAGATCGAGACGGTTCAGCAGTGTCCTTTTTCGGCGACAACTCTCGAGCATAAGAGCTGACGATTGTGGGCGGTTTTTCAGAGGCAACACCGCTCACGAGTATGAACGGATTAGGCAGTTCATCTTTGGGACCACCCGCGACAATCGGTTTCATCGTTGGCCACTCCATTAATTGTTTCGCCAGGGCAACCTGTTCATTGTACGAGACTGGACCGTAGTAGGGTACGAAGATGGGCTGTACTGTCTCACGAGGTAAGTATTCGTAGCTCTGGGTAACCTGGGTTTTTAGCGACGAAGACATCGTTGACATTATCGGCCGACTCGAAGATGTCGTCAGGGTGGGCATACGAGGAATCGAAGCAGAAGCGAACGCGATCTTTTCTGATTCAGGTTTCATTTCACGTACCTGGACGTCGTGCATACCCACATTCTTCGAAGAGATGATTCGTGGAGGAATTGCAGTTGATCGTCGAAGGTCTCCAGCTTCAGTGTTCACGAATTGGTACGACGAGTATGGGAAGGTGGCAGCCCGTGGAGTTGCAGTTGAGATGGGACGAGGATGTGCATCTCGTGGACCCCAGTCGTACTCTCGTATGGACGACAAATCCCCATTTGATTTATCTACAACTAACATTCCAGAGTTAGTACATGTTTTCAAACAGTCTTGCCCTATAGCTATCGCATTTGGGTCGAGCACAAATCGATGTAAAGGCCGCATATCAGTTATTTCTGAGTCTTCACTATTGCATTTCAATTGTTCGGTTATATCATTATTTAACCGGTTTTGTTTCTTGCGCATATACGACTCATAGTCAAAGCTTTCATAAATCGTATTTAAATCTCTATGATAGACAGTTTCATTCCTAACAATTTCGGGTTCTTTTCTGGCCCTTGTATCTTGACTAAGTTGTACCTGAGCGTCAGCTGTATTTGAACCTAGTTCCCAAACCTCACTTAGTCTAGGACCAAGTGTACCTGAACTTAATTTTACCCCACTTCTGGTACCAATTGTAACGGCCTGCTCCCTCCTCGAAAGAATACCACGTGACCTCGGGTCCCACCCCTGGTGTCGCTCTTCAGCCTCCCAAGTGGTAGGTGCCCGCCCTAGTTTTTCAAGTGAGGCGCCGCACTGTTGAAGGGGTTCTCGGTCGTCAGGTAACTCTACAGGTCCATCTAAGTAGGTAAGATTCATGGCAGCCAACGCTTTCCCTGTGGTAAAGTTATAGATTAGGGTTGGGTCTTCCACCTCAGGACAGGGATGTCTCTCATTGGTACCAGGAATGGCTTCGGTCGAGTGGCGACATATGTCTGCGGTTCCCGGTCTGGGAACGACGGCTTCCTCTAATTGAAGACCGTCTGGGTTCGAATCCCCTTCAACAGATTGTGTAAATCCCCAATCCTTAGATGTGGTCAACCCTTCCCTTCTCTTTTCCCTCATTACCTCACTTTCCTCTCGGGAAAGACTACCCCGGTGGTGTTGCTCTTGTAAGTGGCTTATCTCTTGACTAAGGCTCTTGAATTGGGACTCTTGTCGTTCCATAAACATCCCTAGGGTTTCTGACACAGTTAGTAAAAGTTCCCCAACTTGTTTTCCCTTTGCTTCTAATTCGTCAAGACGGTCAGGGGTTCCTCCCTTCTCCCCTCCAGTTATGCATTCCTCTAATTCCTCATCAGAGTGATCCTCAGACCTTATAGGAGTTTCCATTATTCAGTTATTTATTAACGTCAGATTTGATTTATTTAATTAAACAATTCAACTAAGTATAATGAATAAGCGTTACTGGCAATTAACATCTGTGATTGGGCCTAGATATTGTTCTTCAATAACTATGCAATATGTCTTCAAAGTCAGCAGAATCTCCGTAAATAATCAACAGGCGTGCACAACCTTATTTCTAGTAATCACGTTCTATAACTAACAGTCAGATATAATGAATCATAATTCGGTCTGCAGCTTTCAACCGATATTCAATATCAACCTAGGTTTCAATTCTTTTTATCAGTGAACAATAATTTCTATTTAATTAACTACACTTGGTTTCGGATTCTGTTATGGAGCAATTAGATTAGTTAATACTTCCCTGGAAATTTCCGTGCAATTTGGCCAACACTCGCATTCAAATATGAAAAGAAGATCGGCAGATTTCTTGTCCGAATATTGGAATATATGACAATAAAGATTCACACAGAATCGGCTGCAAACTGTCCCAAAACCAGTCGCTTTGTCAACGGTATATTCTTATTCATGAAATCAGGCAATCAGCCACACGTTCAACATTTTTTAGACCCAAAATATGCAGAATTTCTTGTCTTCACCAGCCGACCTCTTACCCCGATGAAAACCTCCAGTCGACTGCGCTTTTCGGCGGTTGCGGTGGTCACGTGGGACGCAAACCTCGGCCTCTGATAGGTCGGACAAAACTACCCGATTGGCTACCACAAGAAGATCTAGAAGCTTCGACAGAAGCCTCTTACAGTAGGTCCCTCACGTCGTCATGACGACCATCGCAAAAATATACCCTCTATGTGATGAACTAAAAATAGACCCGCGATAACTGGTAAAATCATTTAGCAAGTAAGTACGCTAAGCGGCCTAACGGGACGATAAATTGTAGCGGCCTCATAGGACGTTACATTATTATGGCACATTTTAGTAACTTAGGACAAGCTGTAAAATAATTTACGAATCATTCTCGTCTATAGATGACAGTCTCAGTTTAAATCATCAAGGAGTGGTCAAACTCTATTATAAATGTATAATACTACGCTGGTTCCCTGCTTCACTCCACAATGACAGACAGGGTTTGACAGATGCACAACTGCATACACTAGGCTACTTAGGCTAAAAAATTCAGCCAGTTCATGAAAAACATCATCCCAGACACCTGCATGGTTGTGGATACGTGAGCTACAAAACATAGGTAAACCACCTTTATGGCACGTGCCACGGCAAGTTTGCTTATACAAATATCATAGAGCTGCTAAAAGTATAAATATCAATTACTTTGGACACAAACACTTTGCAGTTCATTGAACTCTGAATATATATTGGTTTATGAATTATTGGTGAGAGTGCTGCAGAAAAATGGACTATTTGCAATAAACATTCAGAGATTTTGTGTAAGTAATAAATACTAATAATTGCTACGAAGATTATAATCAGCTTTGACTCTTTCTCAGCTATTAAAAAAAATGGTCATCTGCAGACATTTGTATCCACAGATATTTTTCCTGAAGGATGCTATTGCTATATGAATTCAATAAATGAATTCATGAATGAGTGAATGAATGAGTGAATGAATGAATGAATGGATGAGTGAGTGAATGAATGGATGAGTGAATGAATGAATGAGTGAATGAATGAATGAATGGATGAGTGAGTGAATGAATGAATGAATGAGTGAATGAATGAATGAATGAGTGAGTGAATGAGTAAATGAGTGAGTGAATCAATGAGTGAATAAATGAGTGAATGAATGAATGAGTGAATGAATGAATGAATGAGTAAATGAGTGAGTGAATCAATGAGTGAATAAATGAGTGAATGAATGGATGAATGAATGGATGAATGAATGAGTTAATGAGTGAATGCATGAATGAATGAATGAATGAATGAATGAATGAATGAATGAATGAATGAATGAATGAATGAATGAATGATCGAATGAATGAATGAATGAATGAATGAATGAATGAATGAATGAATGAATGAATGAATGAATGAATGAACGAAGACATTACAACAGAGTTCTGACAAGGTGCCTATAGATTTCAAAGGGCCAAAAATGTTTTTGAGCAGATTTTGGTCCAAAGAGAAGTTTCAGTATGGGGTTGTGTGGCAGAGGGATAGTCTAATGCTTACAAGTGAAAGTTCTGTGTTGACTGTTGACATATCACAATCACATGGTTGCCCAGAACAGTCACTACCTGCCAGCCGCCGAAGTGTTTTCTCTGGTCAGAAGCTGTCTGAGGTATTCTGGGTCCGTCCAGACTGTGGAAGGAAACCTTGGCATGTGAGGAGAAATTTGAATGCATACTGTTCTTTGATGCAATGAGCTGGCTGGCTATCTGAGACATTCTAGTTTCATGACAGAAATTCCTGCCACGCCTGAAGCCTTATATTCTGCTTGGACATGGAATCGAACCAATTAGATTTCTCATTCTGCACTGAAGGACAAGTTTTTTAGGTGTTTCAGGCACGACGAACAAGTGTTTTTATGTGTGAAGGACAAGTGTTCTAGGTGTTTCAGGCATGATGGACAAGTGTTTTTAGGTGTGAAGGACAAGTGTTTAAGGTGCAAAGGACAAGTGCTTTTAGGTGTTTTGAGCTTGAAGGACAAGTGTTTTTAGGCATGAAGGACAAGTGTTTTCAGGCATAAAGGACAAGTGTTTCAGGCATGATGGACAAGTGTTTTTAGGCGTGAAGGACAAGTGCTTTTAGGTGTTTTGAGCTTGAAGGACAAGTGTTTTAGGCGAGAATCGAAGCGGCAGAATGATGGTGACCTGTCCCTGGACCCGTAAATGTGTTTTCCATGTTTCACCGTCTGTCTCTGATCTGTGTCTGATTTATGAGACCTCTCTCTCTCTCTGTCTGTCTCTGTCTGTCTGTCTCTCTCTCTGTCTCTCTCTGTCTGTCTCTGTCTGTCTGTCTCTATCTATCTATCTATCTATCTATCTATCTATCTATCTGTGTTTGTTTGGCTGCTTCTTGCCACCACAAGGCTGTCCACTGAAAGAATACCATTGCTGTCATTTTGCTGTTTCTAATTGCTTGTTGCATATTTTATTTTATTTCTTTATTTGGTTTTGTCTGTTGTGATATTGGTAAATAGATATCAAGGTATTTTTATTTGTTTTCAGCAGAGGCCATTCACTGCAGATTATGTTTGTCTGTTTTTGTATTGATCTTTGGTTTAACACTTTAACTACCGCTGCATTGATTTCACAGTCACTTTCAGTATGTGCTCGTCATCAAAGTGTTAAGTTATTGCTACTTGATGTGGCCACAAACAGGTCTGTTGTGAATTGATTGTGAATTGATTGTGAATTGATTGTGAATTGATTGTGAATTGATTGCGAATTGATTGTGAATTGATTGTGAATTGATTGTGAATTGATTGTGAATTGGTTGTGAATTGATTGTGAATTGATTGTGAATTGATTGTGAATTGATTGTGAATTGGTTGTGAATTGATTGTGAATTGATTGTGAATTGATTGTGAATTGATTGTGAATTGATTGTGAATTGATTGTGAATTGATTGTGAATTGATTGTGAATTGATTGTGAATTGATTGTGAATTGATTGTGAATTGATTGTGAATTGATTGTAAATTGATTGTGAATTGATTGTGCATTGATTGTGAATTGGTTGTGAATTGGTTGTGAATTGATTGTGAATTGATTGTGAATTGATTGTGAATTGATTGTGATGATTGCTCTTGTCTGTTTTCGACTTTTCTGAGATGGCAAGCCTCCACTAAGGCGATAGTGTTGTTGTTGACTCATCATCATCATCATCATCATCATCATCATCATCATCGTCATCGTCATCATCATCATCATCATCATCATCATCATAATCATCAATAACCTTGGGCTCAATGCCCATAGGAGTCCGACGCCACTCTCTGTCTGAGTCTGTCTCGCGCCATGTTGCCCAGCTTCAACCGGTCCGGTTAGCAGGTCTGCTCCATACCATTAACATCTTGGAGCATCTAAACCACCTTGTCTGATTGAAGAGAATCGTCAAAAAGAGGCACGAAGGACAACGTGGGTCAATGCCCGTTGTGGCCCACGTATGCTCTCTCCCCCCGACCCTCTCCATCAGTCTGTCCTGACCGACCTGTGCATGTCTGCTCCACATCATGACACCTTGAAGCATCTGGGCCGCTCTGTCGCTTGTGTCGTGGTTTTTGCGGATTTCAATCGTCTTGGTCTTTTCCTGCCAGTGTATCGCCACCCATCTGGAAAACCTTCCTCCTTTGTCCGGGCTTAGGACCGGCACAGGGACGTTGTTGGTCCCCTGTGGCGGAGGATGGATGCAGTTTAACCTCGTGCACAGGTTGTTTGAATCAGAATGAAATAAATGTTGATGAATGTAATGTAGAATGTTAAGTTTGTGAAGTGGAGTTCCCAGAACTACTCAAAACTGTCACAGGGAAACTGAGATGGTGATGCAGTGGCATTTGGACGAGTGATTCAATGTTCATTGGTGACTGACCAGGTTTTGGGGTCAGTTTTGCTGCCAGGCAACATCTTTTGGGGCAGTTTCAGTGACAGTCAACATCTTTTGGGCCAGTTTCAGGCTGAAAATAAGGAAAGCCACAGATTTTTATCTTTAAGCTGAAAGAACTTGATGATAATCAATCAGAATTTGTGTAGCTCCTCTTTAACATTCCTACTCAGTGGTGTGTCAAATGGAAACGTATGCACCTACGCTTACTGTAAAGTATCGCTGCTCAGCAGTGTGTATGTTGAAGACCAGTGTATTGACAGTCTCTTCAGTGGGATCAAGCAGCAGACTATTCATCGTAAAGATTGAGTTTAGAGTTCTACCGTAGCCAGAGGAAGCTTTAACTCAACTGCTCAGACTAGATTAGTCGAGCACCATTGATTAGTTTTTCTCTTGAAGTGGTGCTATATAAATCTTCGATTATTATGATAAATTACGAGTTTTCTTGTGAATGCCCCGTGGTTTCATTCGGTGTCTTACGAAAAAATCCAAGCATGCAGAAGTCCTTATCATTGTTTTCAAAGCTGTGCTTATTACGATGTGCCCCATAAAATCAGGAATATTTTGCCTCTCCTGTAGGCTAAATGGTCTGTGTCCTTCCCTCATGGCCAGCAGCGATATGTCGTCATGGGCCTCTAGGCCACCACCCTCCACCCCCTCCCTCCAATAAACAGCCGGCATCCTTTCTTTCTGTAGGCCTCCTGGCTGCTTTTCTCCCTCTGATCCATAAGGGGCCAGATAAGTTGTCAAAGGTCCTTAAGATTGGACGAACATAACCGCAGCCAATCCAGTATTGTAGATTGCCCCCCCCCCCCGACCGACCATCAGTGGCTCAGTGTACCTACCATGGCCCTGCCGCCGCCTCAGCCCTAATCTCTGGCCGGTTCTTCATGCGGAATTTATATTTTGCTGACCGTAAATTTCTTCCCTGCTTGTCGGCCCAATGTTTTTTTTGACTTGAGTATGCCGGTAATTAGTTAGGAATTGATTGATACGGAGTTTTCCAGGGCATGAGCTGGGATTACTATACACCACGCTGGTGTAATGAGATGAGGAGATGAGCGCCAGTTTTACTGTAGCAGCATCAACATTTGCAGTGATGGAGATTTGTTGTTTACTCTGAATTACATACTGCAATCTGTAATAATAATTTTCGTTTAGTCAACAATCCGGTTGACCGACCACAACAGGTTACAGTTGTGCACTTATCTTAATTAACATCAATTATCACTACTAAAAAAACAGACAGTCTGCCATATAAGGGTGCTAATAGCAGCCTACTCCGCTTACTCTCGGCAAAGTTTTTACAGAGAAGAATGGAGACGATGCGTTGCCCGATGTGCAGATCTGCACGGGATGGACTAAGTTCTAAGTAAGTAATAGCAGCCTACAAAGCATGTCTATCGTATGGGGCTTCGGGAATCGAACTCTACTGCACTGATCTCCATGCCAGTGTGTTATCCAATGCGCCACCGCTCCCCTCGCAAAAAAAGACATGTAACAAAAGGGAGTTTGAAAAACTGCTGTCATTTAGCTATTCCAGATTCTCCTGTGTCTTACTATTATTCAAATGAAAATCTGTAATGTTTGATATAAAATGGATGGGTCGGCTCCAGAACACCGAGGACAAAATGAATATTTAAGTCTTGCTTACCGGTGTGGCTTCTATCTTCACGATGAAATGGAATCAAAGGCTTCTCGTTGATCTCTCTACTTAGCCAGTTGATTCATGTTTTTGTTGTTGCTTAGCCTATCAGTATCAGCAATTACTTACGCTTCTTTTTGTGGGATTGCAGATTTCTTTCTGGAGAAAAAGGATTTCTAAATGACTGGATCTTCATTCCACATATATTTCAGAATTTGTTTCACACTATAGTTTACCAGCTGATGTTTATTGAATCTGTGTCAGAACAACAGCTTTTTTATTGGCTCTCAACCAAGACAAGTTCATGGTTGTGTTTCAGTACTGTGTCAGTTGCTGCAAAACGATTAGAGTGCGTTTATAGTGATGTAAAATATTAAAGTCTAATTATTTCATATCTTCTCTGTGTAATCAGAGTGAGACGCAAATCTCGGAGAGTTATTTTCTTTTTGATATCTTATGAAGTTTCTATATTTTTACGAGCATTTTGTAGAAAAAATTTCGAAAACTAATCGAAAAAATTCAAAGAAAAATACATGAATAAGAGACTTTTGTAAAATCAGACTGAAATGCTGGTAACACCATCGTGGGTGATCTTACAGCTCGATTTGTGTAATGGACCTGTCTGTTTACGTGATTTCTACGCCTCAAGCTACTTCCCATAAACTACATGTAAATGAAGGTTTATGAATTTTTGTGTGCTGCACAGCTCAATGCTAATGGCTGCAGATTGGATTTTCCAGTTAGGCTGCTGGCTTTGGTTTTAAACCGATCAACATTTCACCACAAATTGAACATCACTATATATAGCCAAACTCATATGTAACGTAATGAAGTTTGATGTGTAGTACATACAGCGAAGCACCATTTACATGCACATCAGTAGCACGTGTGTCTGGTTTACACATGGGGCCGCCATGACATTCGATGTCAAATCTTATATCTGATACAGACGATTCTGTCGTGGTACATTCATTCATTCATTCGGACATTTATATAGTGCTCCTTCAAGTAAAAAAACTACTCAGAGGCGCTCCCGACTCCAGCACGCCCAAAAAGAAAGTTTTAAGTTTAGTAAGGAACGATCCTGGTAGAGTCCCAGGGTGTAGGCATAGCTCAAAAGGAAGGCTATTCCAGACCACCGGACCAACCACAGAAAAGGCTCGATTCTTCATGGTAGCAGTACGAGCAAAAGGAACCAAGAAAACTCCCTTATCAGCAGAGCGTAGCTGACGACGTCCTTGGATACCCAATGTAAGGCTGCATAGCTCTCGGTGGTAAATTGGGGCGAGGCCCTGACAACATCGCCATACCAATGCAGCTACCCTGAACTCAATATGCTGGCGAATAGGGAGCCAGTGTATTGAGTGTATTGTGTGGTAAGTTCACTGACATTTTCTTTGTCAAATTGTGAAAAACACGTTAGAGGCTCAACTGATATGACCAATGTTGTTGGTTGTAACATGTGGATCTCATACAGATGTCAACTGATCTGAAGTCATCATCACAAATGTCCTTTGTTGACAATGATTGATAACACATGGAAACTGTGATAATAATATTGCGAACGTGGGAAATCATGTTGTTGAAACTGTATTGTATTGTATCTGACCATTTATAAGCACTTCTCGCGGCAAGAGCCGTTCAGAAGCGCTCCCAGTGCATGCAACCCCAAGAGAAAAGGCAGGCATTTAGGTGAGAGAAAGACAAGGAAAGACTCATGGGCGTCCGCAGGAATTTTTATAGGGGGCGCAAACTTTTTGATAATCGTCACATAGTCTAAATTTAATGGGTGACAGTTTGAATTTCCATATTACCACGAGAGAATCCTGTAGCGTATACCTACATGTATACGTTATGCGCCCAAAGAAAGATATAAGCTTAAGCTTATAGGTTCAACTTGTAGAACGAATCGATAATCACATTGAAAATCGCGTTGTAACAATCACAACCAAATAATTTAAATTTATGTGCAACTATGCGAAAAATCCAGAGGGGCGCACTTGCGCTCCCTTGCGCCCCGCTGCGGACGCCCATGGAAAGACTGCCAGAGAGGATGGCAGAGCAAACTGATGGTGGAAGTTTATTCCATAGGGAGGCACGTATGCAAGCAACTGATCTGGATTGAACCATGGTAGTCCTGATGCAAGCAACAAAGAGTTCAAGCCAATCAGAGGACCTAAGAGGATGCAGTGCAGGGAAGTGGCAAAGAGAAGCGAAGTACAGGATCACAGAGATACTTCAGAGCAAGACCCAATTGAGACTTGAGGACCAAAATAAATATTAATATTATAAACACCGTTGCCTGCATGTCTTCCGTTTTCTGTGATCTGTGTTGAATTTCGACCTTGCTTTTCCAATTATTTATGATATCTTAAACTATGATTTGACTTGAAGCGACCATCAAATGATGTCTTCCACAACATAATGTGGGGCGCGGTGGTGTAGTGGTGGCGTCGTTGCCTTGGAGCCGGAAGGTTTGAGGTTCGAATCCACCTCGCCGCGTAAGGACCTTGGGCAAGTCCTTCACTCACAATTGCTCAGCGCTTCGGCGTGAAACTCCGATGCAGTGTCCGCTCTGCATTCTGGAGCGCCTTTGAGTAGAGAGCTTGAAGAGGCGCCATAACAAGTGCACATACAAACAAAACAAATAAATAATAATTGCACTTTCGAAATCATTGGCTTTATTAGGTTAGAACTTATTGTGTTTCACCTCCCATTACCCACGTGGTAACGATGTTTCACTGTAGATCTGCATGTGTTCTAAGAAACCCGCAATGAGTATCAATCACAGGTAGAGTCCTGTTAGCACGTTAACGATGAGAGTCTACTGAAACTGACTGGAAAGCAATGCGGTTCGTTTATTTAAGTGTTAGGAGGTGATGGACTGGAGAGTGTGAATGGGTATCGTAGTTTTTTCCAGCGTGGATGTGTTTGTGCGATGACGATCATGTTAAGAGGCATAGGTGAGGTGTTGTGGTGATTGAGTATGTGGAATAACTGTATAATCCACGGACCGTTTATACACAGGACTGGAGTCTTTATTTAATGTCGTTGTACAAGTTTTGGGACGATAATTAGGGTTCAGAAAAATCCGGTAGCGCAATGGATAACACACAAGTTTGAGCCCCGTATGGCGGACGTGCTTTGTAGGCTGCTATTAGCACTGTGTATTGCAGGCTGTCTGTTCTGTTAGTAGTTAAGATTTATGTTCTCTGTCATTTGCGTTCTTGTTAATTGTTTCAGTTGCATAACTGTACACTGTAACCGGTTGCGGTCTGTCAAACGGATTGTTTAATAAAGAATAATTATTACGGGTATTGCATCTTGTTTAGAAAATGAAAGCATTCAATTAATTGCATCTATGAAGACAGACTGACAAGTAATTATGTTTTCAAAATGAAAAAGTTGCCTTTCCAGATTCAAAACATAATCTTCAGCATTAGAAACAGAGTTTTGAGTGGGGCAACATCAATAGTTGAGAGTGAAATTGACGTACACAAAATGTTCACAGGATTCTGGTCGTGTAATAGAGAGTCCTTTGTGTCATGGGCGGAGTTTGGTTTCCATTCTTGTGGAGGCTTAAGCCTTCTTGGAGGGGAGGGGGGGGCTAAGCCCGAAAAAATGTACCTCTTTCATGTTAAAAAGCTGAATCTGGGCCTTCTTGGGGAGGCTTAGCCCCCCCCCTAGCCCCTGATAAACTCCGTCCATGCCTTGTGTATAATCTATGCTCATTGCAAACTACTAATTAGATTAGGTGAACGCTGAACAGGCAATTGGAGTTACCATAATGTCATGTTCAATAATTAATTATTTATTTATCTTATCTGTGCAAAGGAAGACTTGCAGTTTCCTGTCTATTCAATGCAATGGTCTATCTGGATGAATGTATAGCTGTGATGTAGCTGCTTCAAACTCTTTTTCTCTTGACTTTATGCCATTGAAAAATTCATTTTTTCCCATGTTCTCTTCTTCTTTCTTGTTCTTGTTCTTCTTCTTGTAGTTGTTGTTGTTCTTCTTCTTATTCTTCTTCTTCTTTCTTGTTCTTCTTCTTATTTTTCTTCTTCTTGCTCCTCATCGTCGGCATCAGTATTAGTATTAGTATTTATTAGTATTAAATTGTAACTGTTTGAACTATTCTTCATTTCCTCTTCTATTCTTTATATTATTCTTATTCTTTATCTAATGATTAACGATGATGAATTCTCTGCCAAAAGGCATTGCTTTACAGCCACTTGGGGGTGAGATGAGTGAAGTGGTTCCATTGCCTTCCTCACAGACAATTCTGGGTGAGCAACTAGTCCAAGTTCACTACGCAGTGGCTTGAGGTGGATTCGAACCTGCGAACCTTCGGTCACAAGGCACTGAACATATTGCAACACCACTGCATCCCACATCTTTATATAGCATAAATGTGATATCCCAGATGCCACAATATTACATGTATTTGTGGCTGGAATATACCTAATCACAACCACAAGTCCAGATTGTTCACTTCTCTGTTATCAGCCCAAAGTCGAGAGACAGAGACAGACAGACAAAGAGGGACAGACAGACAGACAGACAGACAGACAGACAGAGAGAGATACCCTGTTTGTGAGCTGATCTAATTAGGTTTCATGCATCAATGTCTATTTATGAAAGCTTCACATTACCATCATATATTAATTTTGTCATTACGGCATCATGAGTCCGTAGTAAATGTAGACCTGTTTATGTGTGTGCACTTAGAACCAAATTATATATATATATATATATATATATAGGCCTATATATATATTATATAATATTATATATATATTTTTTCTCATGTAGTTATGTATGGTCCTGTGTAACATTGTAGAACCAACTTTCTGGAATAGATTGCCTAGCATCCAATGATTTACGCTCCAGATTACCATCGTGTAATCGTAATTGCGCTCGCTTAAAACTTATAGCGCCACTTCAAGGGAAACTCCTCAGAGGCGCTTCCGACCTAACTCCAAACCACAATCCAAGAGAATGGTTTTCAAGCGCTTGCGGAAAAGGGGCACAGAAAGACAAAGAAGTTCATTAGGGAGAGTATTAGGTAACTTATTCAAAAAAGAAGAACCAGGTATACCAAAGCTTTTCTGCAGCACTGTGGATGTTTGAGTTTCAGGGAGCGCCTCTGAGTAGTGGGCTTGAATGGATGCTATGATAAGTGCACACACAAACGAAGCACCAGACTACCCTTTGCATATTTAAAGAGCAGTATGTATGTGTGTGCGTTTGTGTGTGCGTGCGTGTGTTTGTGTGTGCGTGCGCCGTGCGTGTGTGTTATGACATTTTTCTCCGCCCCACCCAAACAAATTCCACGGCAGATGTCTTGCTATCTAACTTCCCGTGTATCTGCCTGTCGGGATATCTCTAGCCGTCGTCGTTTTGCACTCAGCCGTCGTCAGTGCAGACCTTCCAATATCGAGCTTACTTGTTAAATGCAGTTGTTACTGCAGCATTACCCATTAACCATTTTGCATGTATACTAGATGATGTAGGTGGCATACTTACATGCCACAGAACAGGCGGCTTGTAATTTCCTGCTTTCATGCACGCCTTCAACGGCTTAATCCTCCCCCCCGCCCTACTCAAAGGCCGTCTGGTACATGTGAATCAATATTGAACTCTCATTAGTTGCAGGATCATGTTATGGTAAATAGACAGACCAATATACGTCGCGAACCAAACAGTCTTTAACTTAGGTGCTGCCGTCCGTTATTCACGTTTCTATCCTCTTAAATCCTTGTCACATTCTTCACAGCCTCGTCCCTCCCTCATAAGGTTGCTCCATACAATACTTGACCCAGGCCACATGATCTAACCATTCCTAGAGTTGATTCATTTGCCAAAAGAAGATTATTTTTTATGAGAATGCTGTATTACTTGGCATAAATGTTCCTATTATTTATTTCATCTGTAAACTACTCTGCGTTTGCTGGTGGTCTGATAAAGAATATTTTATGCTATCTTACTTATCTTCTATTTTGCGCTGTACTTGATGTAACATTGTGTTTGGACTCTCAACAATCAGTGAATTCAGTGATTCAGATAGGATGGCTGGGAGGATTGAAGTCTGTTATAGATGAGTGACATGACCTTATATTCTATTCATTCATGTATTAGCCATTGGAGTGATTTTAGGACATAAGTGATGTGATGGTGTTTGGGGGTTTAGTGACAGCACATGCCAGAGCATTCTTACCGGTAATTGCTTTAGAGCTACTATTTTGGTGGCCATGTTAAGGAAGAATGAATTGCAGTATTCTACGGTAATTTAGCTTGAATCATAGATGTAGTGATTGTCATTGTAGTTTTGAAGTTGAGAATAGGATGCATTCTATGAAGGTTGTGGATATGCATGAAGCAAGAGTGGGAAATATGGGCAATATAAAGAGTGAAGCTGAGGTTCTGGTTAAAAATTCAAATCTAGGTTGTGGTCAGGAGAATTTGCAGTAAATGTGTGGATGGATGCAGAGTATAGGTTGATGGGAATTGAGAATTTTCTTGTTTTGTCATGAAGGTAAACTATTATTGACCTTTTATATAGCGCACCTTCAATGTTATCTACTCAGAAGCGCTTCCAGTCCAACAACGGCTAAATAAAATAGTTTTTTAAGTGAGAGAGAAACATAGTGGTGTGACCTGTAGGCACAAGGCAGAGTGCAACAGGGAGCCCATTCCAGGTTCTAGGGCCAGCCACTGAGAAGGAGCGCCTCTGCATTATAAGCATGATCATGATGTTTAATCCTGCACAAGATGTTTAATTGTGTACAGGATGTTTAATTACCTGGTATGTGCAAGATGTTTAAATAATTATGTATTATTTATGTAATATACGTGCAAGATGCAAACTATGCACGAGATGGTTGTTCATGCTCACATTGCACAGTTAGTTTATTTTTGCACAAGTTGCTGTAAATATGAAATTGTATTTTCATTTGTCAAATTGGCTTAAATTGCAATTGTGGCAACAAGTATAAGTGTCAGCCTAAACATGAGCAAGATGGTTATTTCGTGACCATTTCAGTACAAGTACAACATTGTCATCTGGTACTCGTTCCGTCTGTCCATTGAGACTTTGGAGCAGCCTTGAATCGATATTCCATTGAGGCAAGAAAGAAGTGATGAATGCAACGTCTGACTTTTTGTCCCTGAGCAATCAATTGGCCACTACTCTCAGACTGAGATCAGTCTGTTGATTTGCTGTACATCTACTTCACTTTCTGTGTTCTCCACTCAAGTGGATAAGTGTGTTTCCATCGTGTTGGCAGTCACCGGTTCCTCTGATTATTGGACGGTGCTTTTTGCCAGCCCCCAGGCCCTCCTCTTATTCATAGTGGCGCACGCAATACTTGCCTTTCCGCACCTTCAGCCGTGTGCTTCCTTCAGAAGATATCCGGTATTATTATTACGTGGTTCGGAGTTTTGATGTGTATGCCTTGCAAATTGATGTGATGCTGTTTATTTTGCATTTCTTCATGTTTCTCTTTAATGTTGTATTACATGTCAATGGAATATTTTTTGAAGTGTAACGTGTTATAAGATGCAGTGTTATGTAATATACCTGTATATATACACACGCATATATATAAACATAAAAATTATATATATACACTGTGTCCCAATAAATCGGGCACCCTTTTTATAATGTGAAGAAAACAGGTAAATCAAAATCGATTTTCAAAATTTCAAAACTGTTTTTATCCTGAGATAATTATCTTACAATGATTCAAATATGAAGTTTCTGGCATGAATTTTGACGTCACAATTACGTCATTTGCATTAGAGAATTCAAATGTTAAGTTCCAAATACAACGATTTTTTTTACATTTGGTTTCGATACGTAAATTAACGACGTCATTATGATGCAATTTTTTAGTGAGGGCCGTTCATAAATTACCAATTTTGTAGAAAATTATCTCAGGATAAAAACAGTGTTGAAATTTTGACAATCGATGAATATTTACCAGTTTTATTCACATTATAAAAAGGGTGCCCAATTTATTGGGACACAGTGTATATATATATAAATATAATATATATATATATAATTATTATATATACATACTGATACTGTGTATACATGTGTGATTTAATTAGCTTCAATAGCAGCACTGTACAGGTTTGCTGGTGATTGTTTTCAAACGATAATGCCACATAAGTGATCAAATAAATGATCAAATGCAATAAGTGGTTGTAACAGTTTAAAATGTGCAACATTGGTAAGTGGCAAGAATTCAAAATGTTCTTTTGTGGCTATGGTCCATAATTTTATCCTATATGTTAGACTGTTAGTAGATTTTTGTGGCTTGATGCCAGATGGACATCCTTTATATACGAATAAATGTGAATTTCTGTCACTGAAAATGCCCAGTTGCCTGTCAAATCATGTCTAGTAGTATTCTCGTCATTACTTCTGTCTGGCACTAGTGCAAGAAAAAGTAATGTGCAGCATATGTGTGTGTACGCATGTGTGTGTGCGTGTGTGTGTGTGTGACTGCGTTCGTGTGCTGCATGTTGTGATGAGTCTATTTGTTGCAAACCCAGCAGGCTGAATGTTTTTATATTGCAAGCGAGTTTCCATTCAATTTCTGGTGCATAGAAGTCAAGGTTTTTCTGACAGCATTGTCTGGCCTGTGGACAGTGAGTGAACGACCAAATGACCTTGCTTGTTGGGAAGCCTTCCACTCTAAATTGCACATGTGTTGGAAATGCCTTTCGCTGATCCATTGTGTGTCGTGTTCTGTGTTCACAGGTCGCGTACAGACACTGGGTATGTTCCGCCACAATTCCACATTACCATAACAAGGAACCAGCCGATCCGTGTAGTCACTATAGCGAAATGGTGGAGAACCGGTGTCCCTATCTATCACCACATTCGCAGTTTCAGTATGCAGGAGAAGCAGTCTTCTTAAGTACAGGTAAGACTTGAGATGGTTTGATACGGGGTACTTGGGAATTTAATAGCTCAGTGCTGAATTGTTTTTGGTATGGTTTTAAGGAACGTTTTTTCGTTTTTTATTCTTCTAAAAAAATCGTTTTTTTAATTTTTGTCAGATTTTTTCCCATTTCTTATTTCTAATATGTGACTCTCTTTGTTTATTTACTGTTTGTAATTATTTTCCTTAATTTTATTTTCGTTTGAAATCCGTTAAGCTGTTTACGTGCTTTCATGGGTTCTGCTGATTTAGGTGAATATTAGTATTTACTAAAAAGTTAGTAGTTAGTAGCTAGTGTTATTTGCCTGCTGATTAAAATTAAAATTAATATGCGTAAACAAGGTTTATAATTTTGAAATGTAGTAATAATATTTAACAATGTCCAATTATTTTTCTGATTTAAAAGAAACTCTGCTTCATTCTTGTTTAAAATTCTGTTTTTCTGATAAACATTTATCGGGATGCTTCTTGGCATTTTTCATTACTGATTGGTTTGCATTATGAAAAATAAAAATGTCATGAAATCAATCATTCTTAGGCTATGATTTTTCATTCTGGAAAGCAACTACGGCCTTGGTAATTATCTGCAAGTTTACTGATAAAAACAAATTTATTTCAAGATGCCTATTTAAATAGCGCCCTCTATTCAAACTGGCTATGAAACAAGCACCTGGTACATCTTCTGTACACTGAAGAGATAAATCAGGCAGCAAGAGAGAGCACTGACTGTTCACCCTCGTATGCCAAGGCTAAGAAAACGAAGTCGCTAGCAATTCCATTAATTAACTTTTGCTGTTTTAAATCATTATATTGATGCATTATTTTTTCATATGCATGCATACTGTTTAGTGTCATTTGAATCTGCTGCAACTTTTCGCTCTTACCTACCACACTGATATAATTATATTGGAAGGTCATGTGTGCAGGGCTGCTTTAAGGCTTATAATTATGGCCCTCCAGTGTTGTGAATTCCCTCCAGTAGCACCACTTCTGACAACTTACCGGTCCATCACACACATACACTTAAAACTGTGGACCCTTGAAAACTGCAGGCCGGGGACTCCCACATCCTTGGCACCCACCTAAACGTGGGCCTGGTTCTTAAAAGCTAAAAAAGGAAATAAAACTCATATACATTCGTTTGCTAAAAAAATTTCTAATCACAAAGGACGATGCAGTATATAAATTTAATATTTCTATAGTAAAATTAGCATAACCAACTCAACTCAGCAAACAATAAAATTAATTTCTTGAGGGAAATTAACATCAATTTTATACATAAACCAGTCAAAAATGTCAGTACCAGTAATGGCACAGTATCTGTTTGTTCTGCTAAAGTATGCATTTGAGTATCTGTTAAAATTCTAATACCTATCAGTTAAGATTAGGGGGAGACATGCTGCTTATTCCAGCCAATGTCCCAGTTTTAAGTGATTATATCATCCAGGAGGACGGACTCTACTTAGGACGGGAGCAGTAAGCAAATGCAACAATAATGTCAGAGCAAGCACATCGCAAAATGGCAGACTTCCAGCTGCGAGTGCTAGTGTATCGCTAGTGTATCGCTAGTGTATCGCTAGTGTATCGCTAGTGTATCGCTAGTGTATCGCTAAGTGTCATGCTTAGGCACTTTGTCATCTGTCATCAGAGATGCATTTTACATGATAATCTTGGTTTTAAGGGAAATTGAGTTCATGACGATGTCGTCCGCTTCTGTACGGCTGTTATTCGGGGACTTCTCTTAGCATGTCTGCTGTTGTCGAACATTGTCACTGCTCTTAAATAATTGAACACTTGCCAGCGACCGACGCCGCCAGTCGATGCTAAATTGCCGGTGAAAAACTGCGGCCATTAGTTCTAATAGACGTGTCTTGAGCGGAGCCATTTGGAAAGTCAGTCACTGCACTTGGAATTCAATGTGGAATAAAGAAACAATGAATGGCATTCTTTGCCTCTGCGGCGGTTTGGAAACAAATTGCGTCTGAATTCTGTGCACTCGGCTGTTCCCTAATACAGGGTTGTTTTTAAGGAATTTTTAGAACTGCACATTCCCTTCTTTTCCTTCCCATCCTCCATGGTAAATTACTTCCAATCGGAGGACAGTGACCTTTTTTGCTAACTTTAACTATACAGAAGTGCTTCTACAACTGCACAAATCCAGTTTGTGTACAACTGCACGTTAAAAAACCTGCCCTAATAGGGTAAACGCATGCTCCAGAGCCATTTCATTTTAATTTGGTGCATAATTCTATTATGAGAGCTTAAGTTAAAACTATTTAAATTCCACAAAAGGTTCCTTTGGGGATGATTCATAATGCCCTGATATTAGCTGTGAATATGCTATTTTTGAGTTCATTCAAAGTAATAACAGATGCATTTTGATTCTGAAAGTGGTCCGCTTCCGAGAAACTCTTGAGTTCACTATTCGGCTGTGCGCAATATGTAAATGCGACCGTGCGAGAAAAATCAATGAAAATATCTTCATCCACATAATATTATACCTATTCCAACCACTTTCGACTGAGTTCAATGCTTCATTATCGTCGCCCAGTACCACCAAATACTCTGTAATTGATTCTCTCTACATCTGTTTCATGTAGGCCCTATATATTATGTAATAAAGGCCATTTTAGGCATTTACCATACTGACCTTAATGCTGTTTTATTCTATGAATTCCAAGTTCAATCCTGAATGGCAAGGAACAAACTTGTAAATTCTTCCAGGGCCAAACTCATTCTCCTTGGTGCACGTCAGCACCTTCCAAATTCGACCAGCTTAAGTCTGCTTGCCTTACTTATTCATTAATTGTAGGGAATGTGCATATGCGGTAGCTAAGGCACGACAACTATGCCACCTTGTCTTCTGACTGTACACACGCTGTGAGCAAAGCGGTTCACTGTCACACATAGGACACTCACATAATTGTATCTCATGTGCCTAAAACTCTAACATTGTTTTATGTTTATGTAACAGTGTTAGAGTTTCAGGCTGACTTGACCCTTGCAACTCATTTCCTACAGTTTGCATCATTTACACTGACTACAAACGGTTCAAAATTCTCTGGCCTGAGCCAAAACGAAATCCCTGAATATATACCAGCATATCTGATAACACGTGGTCCATGTTTCACTTGTTACACTTACGGTAAAGAATCAGTTTTAAAATCTATCTTTAAAAACTTCTGCAACACAAATCTCTCTTGCATGCTCACCTCATGTGCATGATGTAGCAGACGAATATTGCACTTGATCTGTGGACATTGTGACTCTGCTTATTGTGCATTGTATCAGAAAAGTGTAGTTGTGTTTTCACGCATTTTCAATGAATGTCTTCCAACGCCTTTCAATTCGCTGTCCTCTTGTTCGACTCATTCTGTCAGTTCATTTAGGTGCTAATCTTTTCTTCATGTGCCTTATTTGCCAATATTTCCAGTTTTTATTTCCTTCCTTCCTCATTTCAGACCTCAGATACAAATATGAATATATAGCATCAAAAAGCAACAGTTGATGAATACACATTCTGCTTTAAAATTGCTGCCCAATGTTGTGAAAAGTTATTAGTTGAATTGTAACGAAAGCATGGATGGCTGAATGGTAACGCACTGGCGTAAAGATCTGAAGGACACAAGTTTGATGTGTGCTAGCTCCATAAGGCTGACTGAGCCTTCCCCTCCCTGGGGGGAGCTGTAAAATGGGTAGTAGGACAGATGAGTTTATGGTAATAAACCATCTACCGGTACTGCGGTACAAGTTAAATGTGACTCCTGTTAAACATGTTATCATCTGTTCCTAACTGTATCACATGTACTCTTTCATTCATTCATTCAGAGCATTTATATAGCGCCCCTTCAAGAAACTACTCACAGGCGCTCCCAGCCCAACCAACTTACAAGTACTCTTACTCAGTACTTGTAAGTTGAGCTAATAAATGAATACTGTTATTCTTGTAACGCAGTTATGTGATCAGACTTCTTATGTGGAATATATTTTTCTTACGTTTTAGAGACTCTCACAAGTTCCACAAAACGGAAGCTCAGGTCATGTCACTTTCTCTGTCAAGATCGTTCGATCAATCCTCAAACGGAGGATACTGGTTACACGAGTGACAGCGATACTGGTTACACGAGTGACAGCGATACTGGTTACACGAGTGACGGCGGCCATACTGGTTACACGAGTGACGGCCAGTTCCCGCACTACTGTAACACCGCTGATCTCTGCTACTTACCGGCAGAGGACAGCGATGACGACCTGATGCAGACTAATGAATCCGACTTCATCTCAACATTTCCATTAGCCGTCTCTGTGGATAGAAATCTTCTTCAACAGACAGGCCTGCCAGACAATACTTTGCAGCCGGCCGATCACAGTAGGACTTTTCTAGAACTGGAACTGCTAGCGGAGGGTGATGAGGAAAGCGAAACTGAAAGTAGTATTTCATCGTTGACGAGTAGCGGTTGTCGACTTGAATCGAAACTAACGTCGTCCCCCACTGGCATCATCCTGTGCATAGCCCTGCTGGTCAGTAGCCACGTTGTATTACTGTGAGAGTGCACTAGGAGTGAAGTTCGAAATCGATGTTGTTGTGATTATTCAGTTTTTGCGTTTCACCCGTAGGGCGAAACGACGGTGAAACGAGCGGAAGCAGATCCATGCACAAGTATGCCATTGGACTTGATCTTGAAAGTGGTAGTTTTGCCAGTACTTGATGATCCAGATCCTGCCAGTACTACGTCCGTTGCGTGGTGCACCGTAACAAACCGCGGCGGAGGAGCGTCGAACCAAGAGAAACCGTGTGTGCTGAACCAGTGCAACTTTTGGCGTTCAAATGACTAGATGTGCCGAGGAGTCACTTGTGACGCTTGATGACAGTGATTACTTGTTTGCCATGTGATAGTCTCTGTGGTTATGGTTACTGTTGCCACTGGATGATATAGAAACCCAAGATAGATATATTATATATGCAGAGGAAAAGATTACTCATTCTATGTCAACGATGTTTGAGTTCAGAGGAAACTGTGTAAACAAATGAGTAATTTGATTGTCTCTTAACGTTTCTGGTGCCATGCTGTTAAGAGTGTTGCTATATATGTTGATCATGTGCGTAAGCAGAACCACAAGAGAACAGTCCATGTCACTTAGCCACATGATCTAATACTTGCCACGTGTTTTTAAAGCAAAAAATAATCACTGTGCTAACAAACTTCGTGGTTTAACCTACAAATTTACAAGAGCTCTGCTGTGACCAAAGGTTGTATAGCCACAGAAAGCTACAGATCCTCTGTCACTCTCTACTTCAACTGGTTCAAAGATCAACCACTGAAATCACACCTGTGAACAGGTAACAAAGGATGTAAAACCAGGGTGTTATGTGATTCAATCTTGTCAGCTGGATCAATACTTGTTAACAGTTCATTCTTTACTTTCGAGCCTGGTGCCCTGGTCAACTTTGTTGTTTACTCTTGAAATTATTGTTCCATCTTGAAACCCACTGTAAACTGAGTTATGAATTGTGATGGATTTATAAGCAAGTGGGAGTTAATCTTCAGAAAGGGAAATATTACTACCACTTAGCGAAAACATTTGTTGCAAGTCAATATATTTTCGAAAATTGCCAAACTGTGCAGGACTTTGTATGTTTTTTTACACTGTTGAACATGTCACAATATGAAATAGATATGGCATGGAAAAATAAAGATAAATGAAAGAAAAAAGTATTTTGTAAATCGTAAGAGATCCATAGTGCTCCCAAACCAGGCTACACGCCATACACAGTTCCATTTCTTCACACAATATAATCATTTGGTGGTAGAAACAAATAAAATGATATATAGAAATTATCATAGTTTCTGTTTAGACGAGGATATTACTTATTATAAAAGACTTGAATTATTTTATAAATTTTTCGGGCCTTCAGATTGTGCACATCAGGTAACAGTAATTAAATTGTAAAAATTCTACTTCCACTGGAGAGCCACTGATAGGCTGATATGGTGCTGTGTCTACAAATATACAGGCTCCACTTTCAATTGCAGCAACATCGAAAACTAAACATCAGCAGGATGGCTCCTGCAATTAACCCTCTGTACGACAAGCGTGTACTATAAGTGACTGTGAAACCAATATGTACAGCTATAGTCATTGAAGTGTTAAAGTAAAATGGGTTCAGCGTGTGTTCACTATATCAGTTGTTTAACCAAGCAGTTGTAAGGATGAAATCTGATGTAGGTTGGTTTCCAGCAGTGAAAATGGTTTAGGACTTGTGCTTACATCGTCTAAACAACAAGGGTTGCACCTCCATTATTATTGACCATTGGCCATGCAGTACGGTACTAGATGTGAATCACTTGGTACTTGTCTTCCAGTTTCAGTTCCAGGTCATTTCGTTGAGTTATTGTCTCCAGTCAAGATTCATTATCTAGGTTTCCAGGGTGTCTAGTTTGTTACTGTGGACAAATAAGTGGCTGCTTTGACAAACGGTAAACCTTTGCAAAGGAAGACAATCGAAGTCTCTAATAGGCTAATGACAAATTGCTTTTGAATGGGCTACTGATGAAGATCCAAGTCTCCAGAACAATAATTCTTTAGTATTTTTAGGGACAACTGCATAAAATGGCTATTGTTTAATGAGGCTTATTATTTGATAACCTCATTTAAAAAAAATTAAGAGGCAACAGTCTACCTATTATCCCCAAACTTACGAGGGTGTATGAAGAAACCCTGGCTGACGTCAAGATGTGGAGAATTTTTTAATTCTCCCACTTGCGTAAAAATCTGAACAGGACTCTAACCCATCTGATTTTTCTATGACGTGCACCTTGCTTACTATATTAGAAGCCTTAGCGAGTGTTATCAGCCAGAATTGTTCCATTATCAGTATTAAAACCCGTCAATTCTTTCAAGGATGCCCAGAAGATCACTTTTGGGCAATTATGCTTTCTATTCTATCTAAATGTAAAAGGCTGAATTCGTTTTTTTACTCATAGTCGCCAAAAGAGTGATAATAAAATTGATCTATCAATGACAATGAAAACTGGACTTTACTGCGGTAGATAGCATATGCATCTGCACTATGCAAATGCAAACATTATTTTCTTCAGTCATATTTTGCATATTAAATTTTCCATATTTCATTAAATTTGTATTGTTTAAAATTGGAAAAACTGATCTTGTGCAAGAGGTTTGTTCTGTGCTTGGATCTCATATTAATTTTGGTAAAGATAAATGCTTCAAACCTTGAACTTATTCACATACACACATGTCATAATTATGTTTAACACCTCCCAAATGTAGGAAACAAACTGATTTGAATTAACTTTACACAATGCTGCAAGACTCTTAATTTGAAGGCCTACAATTTTTATACTCCTCTGGCTAAAATCCATTTTAAAATTTCAGTTGACAAAGTAAACAATGTTGTGACCTGACTAGACGTTGAGGTGAATGTAGGTCTGACTTTACTAATGTCTATCATGTGCATGTAACTGCAAATACCAAATATCACAGTTCATTTTTGCATTGTGAATCTTGTATTTTTAACTAAGTTTGAGGCTAACCCGAATAGTGTGAGGTATATGGGCCAGTAATAGGTTTTTGTGACATAAACATCCACCAAATTACAATATTCTAGCGTGGCTCAGAATCATGATGACGGTCACAATATTTAGTCAAACATGAACTCTCAAATTCTGTTTTGTATTCTCACCATTCAACTACTGGTAGTTTAACGAAGTTGGAAGTTGAAAGTTGTCTGACATGACTGAACTTTATTCGGAATTAATGACTGCTGTAGGCTAGTGTAATAATAAAGCAGGTGACTTATGTAGCAACCTTAGGCTCTACTAGGTATACCAGCTCCATCAAACGGAACATACTGAAGAGAAAATGAGTAAGTGAGTAAGTGCAGCCCTGTAGTATTCAAAACATGAAGATCAAAGTGATGGTTATTATATTGATGCATGAGAAACATGGTCGAATTCAGGTTGTTTACATAATTTGATGCAATGAGAGAGATCTAAAGTAGGCCCTAGCACTAATTATAAATATTGTGTGTGTGTCACTGTGTATATATATGCACATAATTATATATATGCTTATATATATAATATATATATATGCACAAATACTGAGGGAGTGGCGCTTAGGAGGATAGAGGCAGAGATCAATGCTATAAAGTCACGCATCAAACGAAGATGTCTTGAGAAATGTTTGGCAGATTGTCAAGGAGATGCTGTACAGATGTAGGCCCACAGCACGTACAATTGTACATGTACTGTATAGAAATAGAATAGATCAACATCCGTAACATTCTTTTAAGTGAATACATATAAATTATATATATATATAATTATATATATATATAAAACCAGACTTGCCCAAAATTTGGGGGGGCAGTATTGCCCCCTCTGGACCCCCGTCTCCTACGCCTATATGCTGAAAAGGTCGTCAGAAAAAGGCCTGCTTCATGGTTTATGGTTATGAAAGTCTGCGATTAATTATTTGCAAAAAGATCATCGGAAAAATACTAAGAGAAAATAGGCCTATATAGGACTCTAGGGCTCTAGGCTGTGATCTTGAGTAACTGTAACGTGTGCTGACCTCAAATTTTGCCAGCACAGCCCTGCTTACGCCATGCATAGTAGTAGTAGCATAATTTATGTACGTCAGGGGCGGATCCAGGGGGGGGGGCTTATCCGGCCATGGCCCCCCATTTAGAATTCTCATGTATCGTGGGCCCCCCCATTTGTATTCAACATGCCGTGGAACAATGTATATATTGTACAATTTGGCCCCCCCCCCTTTTTTAAGAAATGCCCATGCATTGCGGCCCCCCATTTGGAAAAAATGGCATGACTAAAACAAGGTCATCAACTTTTTGGCGGACAAAACGGATACGAAAGAAAAATTTTAAATTTTCCCGGACCCAAGACCAAAATTTTTTGGCCCCCCCCCCCCCCGTCCAAAGTTTCTATATCCGCTCTTGATGTAGGCCTACGACTGTACGTGCCTTTTTCGACCGAGGATCTTGGATTTATTCCCTGCAGCAACCTAGATACTGCAGAGTAGAGACAGACCATTGACCGCGCTGCGCTTCTAGCAGCCAACATCAGTCAGCTATGGACGAATGAAGGTCGTGCACATAACTGATGACCTGTGGGATGTTCTAGACGCGGTTCCTTATGCCATCTGCCTAGGGAGTGCGTCGTGACGGTGGGAGAGTATGGTATAGGTCACTGCAAAAGCTACATTCGTGTGTCGTCAATGTCATTCGTCTTGTTCGCACTGGAATTAATGCTTTTGTTAGCACAGTCAACTGTGTGGGTGTGTGGTGAAGGAGGAGCATGAGGAGGAGCAGGAGGAGGAGCAGGAGGAGGAGCAAGAGGGGGAGCAGGAGAAAGAGCAGGAGGAGCAGAAGGAGGAGCAGGAGGAGGAGCAGGAAGAGCAGGGGAGGAGCAGGAGGAGCAGGAGAAACAAGAGGAGGAGCAAAAGGAGGAGCAGGAGGAGGAGAAGGAAGACGTGCCATGAAAATAATGTCTTTTGTTAGGCCCACAATGTTCACACGCATTGTTTTTGAGAATGCTCAGTCGTCTTTTGGGGTTCATAATTATATATAAGCCTAAGTACATGTATATATGTATCATGTATGTATAACATGTATGCATACATTACGCAGGCCTATGTATGTCCACCGCGAGATCGGTGTTCAAAAACCAACGACTGCAGGAATTTGTCCCTGACCAACTTAAACAATGATGAGTACATTGACCTACGCGGTCGTCTTGAAAAAATCGTCACCTTTTGCATCTGAGTGAATGGCCTTGGGAGAGAGTGGGAGGAAGAGACAGAGACAGAGACAGAGACAGACAGAGAGAGACTGAGCAGAGAGAGGGGTAAGGGAGGGAGGGAGGGAGGGAAGGACGTAATGAGGGAGGCGAACAGACAGACGGACAGAGACAGAGATAGAAACAGAGACACTGGCATATACAGAGACAGACATAATATACAGATCGAGAGGGGAAGAGATAAACAAAGAGAGACTCAGAGAGAAGCAGAGAGAAAGAGGGAAAGACAGACAGACATACGTACAGAGATAGACGTTTGTCTCTCTGGCTTTTTCTTTTTAAGGGCTTGCTCTCTTCACACGCTGAATTACGTTAGTGTATGTGAGATCCTGCACTCAGGGGCGGATCCAGGGGGCCCAATCCGGCCATGCGCCTCCATTTAGAAATGCCCATGTATCATGCCCCCATTTGGTTTCAACAAGCTTATAATTTGGTATAATTTCAAGAAAAAAAGGGTCATCAACTTTTTTGGCGGATGAAATGGTATGATTTTCCCGAAAATTTCAACTTTTTTCCCGGATAAGATTTTATTTTTTTCCAAGACCCAAGGTCAAGAATTTTTGCCCCCCCCCCCGTCCAAAGTTTCTGTATCCGCCCTTGCCTGCACTGCAGCTGCTGCCACCTGGTGAAACGATTTTGTCATCTGCACTCTAGATAGCAATACGTAATCCTTGCGTAACTCTGTCAACCTTTGACGTCACTCATATGGTCGTCGTCATCATTTTAGTCTGCAGCATTGTCGTCTTAGCGGCAGTTCACATGAGCAGATAGCAATTATTTTTCTGCTGAGCTGTGCAGACTGCCCACAGTGCCGCGCTCTAATAGAGCCACGATCAAGAGTCACATCAACGCACATCACTTTGTCTGTCTATCCGTCCGTCTGTGTCTGTCTGTCTGTTTGTCTTTCTGTCTGTCTGTTGTCTGTCTGTCTGTCTGTCTTGTCTGTCTGTCTCTCTCTCTCTCTCCCTCCACCTCTCTCTCTCTGTCTGTCTCTCTGTATGTCTCTGTCTGTCTCTGTCTCTTTCTCTCTTTATCTCTATCTCTGTCTGTCTGTCTGTCTGTCTCTGTCTCTCTCTTTCTGTCCACCTCTTTATCCTTCTTCCTCAATTCTCCTAGATGCGAGCGGCGTTCAAATGCCATTAACAAGGCGTCTGCTGCCAACCATGTCTGAGCGCCTACGCTGTACGCATGCCCCCCTCCCCACAGCCCCCACCCTATACCCACCCCCACCAACTGATGGCTTACAACCGACCGACCGACGGAACAAGGCCACCGCCTCCACCGACGCAATGTCCTACTGACCAGTGGCGTCGTCTTTAGGGGAGCCACGATGGACGACGACGCTGAAGGGCATGTCCCCCGCTGCAGCGTGGTTGAACTGCAAGCGATCAATCCTACGACGTTCAGTTACAATGTGGCAAACGTACAAACACGGCCGTTGGTATAATACTGAGACCGTTGGGGAGAGAGAGAGACAGACAGAGAGACAGAGAGACAGAGAGAGAGAGAGAGAGAGAGAGAGAGAGAGAGAGAGAGAGAGAGAGAGAGAGAGAGAGAGAGAGAGAGAGACACAGAGACAGAGACAGAGAGAGAGACAGAGACAGACAGACAGAGACAGACAGACAGAGAGAGGGAGAGGGAGAAGGAGAGAGAGACACACAGACAGAGACAGAGACAGAGACAGACAGAAAGAGACAGAGACAGACAGAGACAGAGAGACAGACAGACAGAGACAGAGACAGACAGAGACAGAGAGACAGACAGACAGAGACAGAGATGCAGGTCGTGCAGAAAAGGAAATCTACCGACTGCAAATGTTGGTGAGGAAAGAGGGGGTGCTGGGTAAAGAGAAAGAGGTTGAATGGATAGGAATTGGTTGGGTTAGAGAGGTGACGGTTAGTGAGGAGTGGGGTGTGGTAGAAAAGTTTTTGGAATGTTCCTGGATAATTTTCGACAGCTGAACGACGATTATGTATGCGCGTGTTGTCAGCTGCAGTGGAAAACAAAGGACGCTGTATTTGTGCATCTGGACATGAAAAAATATTCAAGAGGGAATAGGGTTGAGGAACATAACGATCTTTGGCGGTTGGAGAGTAATATGGGTGGGGGTGTGCAGAGATGAACCCCCGCAGATATTTTTTCAGCAGGGCAAAACACAAAGATCACGGTCAAATATTTAGCAATATAGCTTTAAAATGTAAAGCATTGAATCAACAGCATCGGTATTTTTTAGAACTTTAAAAATGTAAATTTCTCAGTTGCAAAGGATGGACGAGGATAGTTACAAGCCCGAGCAGCTCTTGTAGACATAATATTATTAAGATAAAATTATTGCTAAGCAATGAAACAACCGTGCAGAATTAGGGGAGAGCGGGGCATAACGGGATACTTAAGGCATTTTGAAGTTTTCATCAATAAGAAATCAGGACTTTTTTGTACTCACATTGTGCAGAAATATATAACGTACAACATGGACTAGAATAATCTACTTAAGCATCAACCACATAGAAGATACAAATTTTTTACCAACAGGTCCCAAAATCCCGTTATGCCCCACCACCCGGGGCAAAATGGGATTCCTATACCATTATGCCCCATAACATGCAATATTTTAAAATTTCCGAAAAGTGCCACATATTTTTTATTATTGCTCGTTTTGTAATCTTAACAATGATCGAGATGTGAGGGGGTAATAAGAATTCACGAAATATTACAATATAAAGAATATGGAGAAAAATTGCTTTAGCGCCACAGCTTGGGGAAAAATGGGATATGTGTATCCCATTATGCCCCAATTTGCCCCAAAATTGTAAATCCGCCATTTTGAAACAAAACACTGAACTTGTACAAATTTTCATATGGAATATGTGACCTTATATATAACCCTACACATGGATGGCATAACTTAAATTTAATATAGCTCCAGTGTTTCTAGACTATGTTTTGAATAATGGACGTACCTTACTTGGGAGAGCATGAAAATCAATTTTTCATCATAAAAACTGCAAGACGCATCAAAATCGTTATTGCTTTTGTCCTTCACCTTCAAATATGCTTTACTTCAGATTGAATTTTTTTTCGTATTTTAAAAGTAAGTAAGATCGACAATAATGAAGTTTCCCGTTATACCCCGATATCCCATTATGCCCCGCTCTCCCCTATAGTCTACGGCGCTTTAACATCGCAATCTTCCGAATCGGAATAGTTATCGGGATAGGATAATCGTTTGATTAATGACGCAATGTCATTACAATAGTCCAGGGTATTTACAGTTTCACCTGGGCAAAATTGCAACAGAAGCTTTTAAGACGGTTTCCTGCTCAGAATTTTTTGCTGAATAACATATCCAAAATCCGACAAAATCCGACCATGGGGTCACCCCCCAAAATGGGGGTCAAAATATAATGGGTTTCCGTGCTTTTTTACATTGAATATCGGGCTGCTAGCACAGCGGCCTGATTAAAAATTGTTCACTTTGGGATACAAGCATAAAATTTGGTACATTTCACGAACATGCCATAAGAAAAAGATTTCGCTATAGGGTCATCGCATATTTGACCCCTGGCCCCAATGGCAGCCATTTTTCAAAATGGCCCCCGGTTTACAGATTTTAAATTATCTCAGCTTCCAGTACACTTAGAATCGTCATCTTGGTGTCTAAACATACATAGTTAGGGATGAAAATTCCATCAAAGCCATTGCAAATGTTCCCACCGGCTTTAATGGCGGCCATTTTCCAAAATGGCCGACCGAAAATCGGAATATTCAATATCTCAGCTTCCAGTACACCTAGAAACGTCATCTTGGTGTCTAAACACACATATTTAGGGGCGAGGATTTCAACAGAGCCATTGCAAATGTTCCCCAGGGCGCCATTTGCAGCCATTTTCCAAAATGGCCGACCAAAATACGGATTTTTCAATATCTCAGCTTCCAGTACACTTAGAATCGTCATGATGGGGTCTACACTATCATAATTAAATGCTCCAAATCCAGCGAAATTAAATACAAACGGTTCTGTTCACAAGATTTGCAGCCAAAGACGTCAATGATGCAGCAAGGTAGAAATGTCCTGTTTACTAGAAAATTAGCTGTTTTGGGCCGGCTCATGTTGCATGAAGTATAAATATAGTATAACCCAAGCTATTTGTTGAATCACACTATTTCTGAAACTTCTGATTGTGTTCATGTTCATTAAGCAATAAAACAAGTTTTAGACTAAATGCAATTCAAGAGATTACTGCTGTTCTCGTAAATGTGTATCATGACATATTTAAGTCGGCATTTGGGAACCTTTAACCAGACAAAGTACTGATCACAGAATCATACATCATCTATGTCATTCACGGTATCATATAGGCCTCTACTGAGACAGAGACCAGTACACTGAAGATAAGCTTCAACACACTTGCATTGTCTCTACATCCCTTCTCACGGTCACGTCTGAGCAGTTCACGACAGGCACGAGACGCTTCGGGACGTTTTGTCCACTTCTTGTCCCAGACACCTTCATTCGTTTGCAACAACTCCCATTGACCAGGACAAGGTAGTTTAGAATCAGCTATGAACATCTGTGCCCAAACGTGATCTGCCTGTTACAGTAGGCAGCTTTCGCTGTGTGTCCCACCAGAGCAGCTTGAGCTGGTGGAAAGCCATCATATAGGGCTATCTTTCTGTCCAAATAGTTGGTTCCTTGCCTCGTTCCCCTTCTCCTCACCACTGGCACAGTCGTACAGCAGAACCACAAAACGCTCAATTACATCAAGCTGATCATAATCAGAGCTGGAAGTTGATACTAAAGTTCAGAAGACGAGGTGTCTTTGCTGAATGTCTTCCAAATGTCCCAGACAGTCCTTTTTCAGCGGCCAGCAAAGGATGATACTGTGTCACATCCGCTGAATACGTGTTGGCAGGGCACGGCTACACATTTTTCTAGACCGAGGGCATGCACCATTTCGTGGGTTGGTAGGTATCTGAAGTATTTGTCTGAGGCAAAGCCAATCCACAGTTCATCAATGCTCAGCTGCTACATGTATGTCTTCAAGCAGCCACCTCATATTCATTCCATATAACATCTACTCTAGGCACATGCTCTAGCTGTTTTGTGATCCACGGCAGGAAAATGTGGGAGGCATAGGCCTACTCTGAAAAGTTGCATACATTGCCAGGTTTCAGTATGTTGATGGTGGGCATGCCTGGTTCTCGTGCGCAAAATCCGTCCAGGTCTCCTTCTCGTGTATGACAGGAAATGTACAACCTGGAGAATAGTGAACAGTCCTTCACAGATTACAAATGTTGTTTTGCTCGTGACTTGTCCCTTACAGGTGGACGACTGACGAGAGGGGAATTATTTCTTTTTATTGGATCATTGACAGGCCGAATTTGATAAATAAGACATTCCTTGACAGGTGTTTCTTGCTGCTCTTGTCCATTTTTCTCGAGGTTACACATGGTGTTTATGACTGCACGATCGACCAGATCCCTGGTATCCAAGACAAGCAGGTCTTGCAGACGATGGTAGAGATATTGAACATTCCGAATATCGATTGGCCATTTTGGAAAATGGCCGCCATTGAAGCCGTAGGAAACATTTTCAAAGGCTCTGTTGGAATCCTCGCCCTCTAACTATGTATGTTTATTGTTTATACACTATAGGATGACGTTTCTAGGTGTACTGGCAGCTGAGATATTGAAAAATCCGTATTTTGGTCGGCCATTTTGGAAAATGGCCGCAAATGACGCCCTAGGGAACATTTTAAATGGCTCTATTGAAATCCTCGCCCCTAAATATGTGTGTTTAGACACCAAGATGACGTTTCTAGGTGTACTGGAAGCTGAGATATTGAATATTCCGATTTTCGGTCGGCCATTTTGGAAAATGGCCGCCATTAAAGCCGGTGGGAACATTTGCAATGGCTCTGATGGAATCCTCGTCCCTAACTATGTATGTTTAGACACCAAGATGATGATTCTAAGTGTACTGGAAGCTGAGATAATTTAAAATCTGCAAACCGGGGGCCATTTTGAAAAATGGCTGCCATTGGGGCCAGGGGTCAAATATGCGATGACCCTATAGCGAAATCTTTTTCTTATGGCATGTTCGTGAAATGTACCAAATTTTATGCTTGTATCCCAAAGTGAACAATTTTTAACCAGGCCGCTGTGCTAGCAGCCCGATATTCAATGTAAAAAAGCACGGAAACCCATTATATTTTGACCCCCATTTTGGGGGGTGACCCCATGGTCGGATTTTGTCGGATTTTGGATATGTTATTCAGCAGAAAATTCTGAGCAGGAAACCGTCTTAAAAGCTTCTGTTGCAATTTTGCCCAGGTTCACCACATATTTGAGCTAGATTTCCTGGACTACAAGAGTCATTACTAATCAATTCTAATGCGAAACAGTGATTTATGCATCATTTTCATACAGTGTTTCGATTTCCAAAAACATGAATGAGGTACAATCAGGGTGAGAATTGTCGGGGGGTTCCCTAGTCTTTCTTAGAGCCCCATGTTAAAGTCTGTTTTTCACACCCCGATTCCATGTGGATAATGGTCCAACCCTTCAGTTATTTTTCCCCAATTCTTACACTGGGTACAATGGCATTAGGGAGCAAAGGTGCTAGGAATAGCAAGCAGAGAAAAAAGTCTAGTACAGCAATGGAGCGATGAAGACAAAACAGCCATCTAGCGAATAACGAAAGTCTTCACAAGTTTCTGGTCATTAAACTGCAGTCCAATGGTAAACTGTTGGAAGGATGTGGAATGGCTGGGACAGTTCGTGTTCCATTCAGCTGGAGACTGTTCTAGACTAGGCTATTCTACTGAATAGGAGCAACATTAATTCGATTACTATTACAATAATAGAATTGTTTCGTGTTTCAATTTAGATCTAATCCCGTTCAAAATGAACCAGCATTGACGGGAGGTCGGCGGCACAAACCCGGGAACCCCCCCCCCCCAGTTTTCTTATAGGACCTCCATAGTAAAGTCTTCAATACCCACCCCAAGTCCAAATAAATCAACGTCTAACGGTCTAACCCCTGCCAGTAATTTGTCTATAATTCTCATACTGCCAGCAGCTAAAATGCAACCTAGCTGGTTGAATGGTAGACCTAATTGCTTTGACGAATTTGGTTTGATTTTAGATATTGTAGCGTAGTCGACTAGAGGATATATCCTAATGCGCCAAGACAACGAGGGACCCAGATTTTAAACATAATTATTGTTGAACAGGAATCCGGTGCAAGGAGCTAAATTGAGAGGTTACGTTTTTTCGACTTTGAGCTAAGCTGCCTCGACCTTTCCATTCGTTTGGTAGGCTTCCGTTGCTACGACTTAGGCTTACTTAATGCGCAAACGATTTGTTGATGCCATAATATCAGACATTTACCATCAGACAGTCTAAAAGTATGTTTAAGAGCATTCTCAGTCAAGCTGCTTCTAAAAAACACTTCATGTCTAACGGGTGACTTTCCGTGGCTATAACGTTGAATAGGAAATACATAGTTTACCAAATGCTCCGCTGGGTTTCTGCCAACAGCATTAGGCGCTCTGCAGGGCAAATGGCTGCACCACGTGGGGAAGCCATTGTGCTATAATTCCGTTATAGGATGCAGAGTGCATGCCGTTGTCGTCGTAAGTCCTCCCTCCCTACATCGCTAATATAACATACATCGCGTGCTTGAAGTCACTCACTGCCGTCAAAATCTCCACTCCGTCTGTAGACATCTGAAGCGATCTCATAGCAGACTCGAGAATGGATTCAGAGAAGACCACAGGTGGACATTTTTTAAACTGTAGGCCTATACTGTATAGGCTACTATGGCACTGTCAAAATATTATGTCTTAACCGAGATGTAGGCCTACTGATTCATTCATTCCGAAAATTTATATGGCCTCCCTTCAAGAAGCCTACGCAGAGGCGCTCCCAGCCCAGCCACGGCTAAAATGAAAGTACCGGATCTCTGTCTGTTTATCTTTTTAAACGCACATTTCTTCTATCGAAGTTCTGGCACTGAGAGCGCCACTGAATGGTCAAGCTAGACCGGCGGTATAGAAATTACTAATCAGAATATAGGCCTACGCTTTGCCCCAGAAGATAACAAAGGGATTAGAACAGCGGTCACTGTTTGGTGAAAATTATTGCTTAACACTGGCAGCTTAAGTCTAGACCGTATCCAAGCAATATTATGGTTCATGCTACCTGCGCGATGGAAGATGGAATTGCAGTTATTGAGTTCAAGGCCGTAGCTAGGGGGTGTTTTGGGTGTTTGAACACTCCCCGAAATGGGAAATGGAAAAATAATATAATGCATTTACTAGCACTTGATGTAAAAACCATGAAATAAAACCACAAAACACCCCCCGAAATAAAAAATGTACAAAATAATAGAATGCACTCACTAGCACACAATGGAAAAACAAGAAATTAGGCGAAAAATGGTAAGAAAGCCGTTTCCGATGACTGAAAAAAGGTCGACAGAAATTGTCCGACGACGAAATAACCCCCGAAATCAAATCCTGGCTACGGCCTTGATTGAGTTAGCCTAAGTGGTAGACTTGGACGCTGATATTAGATCACTTAGGCTACATACCTTGTGAAAACGAAGATTATTCCGTCGCACAAAGCATCAATGGAATCATTCAAGCTTATTGTCAAACATAAGATCATAAAATAATAATTTATTATGAAGCATTGCCTATAAACTGAACACGTAAAGAATTTCTTATAAAGATAAAAAAGTTCTTATAATTATTATGAACATCTTCTTCATTTTATGGTGAACATCGAAACTCTCGCAAGCAACATCTTGTATCTGAAAGTTCTGATTTTGCTGCGTCCTATTTTTCTCACAAGCTTTCACCCAAAGTGTTCAACCATTACAGACGGTGTCAATTTTATTGTCATGTAGGCCTATTAGATCTATTTATATTTAAGCTTAGGCCTATATATAAAGTCATAAAACCGAGCTGTCTAAACCCCAATGTTTAGCAGAAATGAGACTTTCTATATATTATAAAGGAACAGCGTATTTCAGCTGATAGTCTATTTTGTATTTGAACAGGAATTAAAATAATTTCCTCTGGGGATAAATTGTTTAAGAGTATAGCCGACCATGGAGAAAGTTGGATATATTTATGTCGAAACATAAGTTATGGCAAAAAATTCGCTGAGAAGATTCTGCGTAAAATAATAGATCCTACAGAGCGGCTTTCATGAGGAGAATAACTTGCAGACGGCACACCGGAGAATAGAGTATACTTCAGTCTAACGCAGGCTTATTTGTCGAAGTCAATAATGCAGTTTACAGTAGCCTACTTTAAACCTTAAAAAATAATGTTCAACGACCGGTCATAGTTTGAAGCTTAAAAAGATTATGCTCAGCCACCGGGTGGGGGCCCTTGTTAAAACCTTAAAATATAATTCTCAGCGTCTGGCTGGGGCCATATAGTTTAAACGTTAAAAAATAATCTTCAGCCATGAGCCCTACTTTAAATCTTAAAAAATAATTCTCAGGCTCTCAGCAAACGGCTAGCTGGGGACCTAAATGGACGGGGCCCCTAGTTCATCAAAACGGTTGAAGCTTTATTGCTATCATCACCGACTCCACTCCACGTGTATAGTTTCTTTCCCTTAGAAATTCGTTTCCGTGAGACTTTCAACGGCGCGTGACAGACGATGTCTAGCCAAAGCCTCATCGCTGACGCTGCAGTTTCCAAAGGACTTTCGTCCACCGGTGTCGCCCTGCCTCCCTACTCCACCCAACCCTCCTCCCCCTGCAGCTCTGTCGTTACACGTTCCCCTGGCCAGACAGAAGGAGCAGGTGAGAATCCTGATGAAGGTATGCTTGAACGCCTTGTTGAAGATTGTGTAGATGATGGGGTTGAGCATGCTCGACGCGTAGCCCAGCCAGAGGAACCAGTTGAAGAGAACGCCGTTGATGGTGCATGCCGTACAGACGCCCTTCGCGAAGTTGAGGCAGAAGAAGGACGCCCAGCAGACGACGAACAGCAGGAACATCGTCCCTAGGACCTTCACCGCCTTCCTCTCCGTCTGGACGGCGCTGAGGGAGTTCGACGGGTTGCTACCACTACCGCCACCACCGCTACGATCATCGTTCTTCGACGCAAGCAGCTGAGCGATGCGGAGGGCCGTGCTGTGCTTACGGACGAGCGATCTGAACGTCGTGTGCGTCGCACTGTCCGATGTGATGTCCGATTCATCCGACTGGTTGTAGTTGGTTGACAAAGGTCGCCTCGGAGTCATCGCCACCTCCGTTGATGAGTTACTGGACGCAGGCATGCTTTCGCCGGAAGTCTGCGGCTGGCTGTCCAGGGACATCTGATGACGGACCTCGGCCAGGGCCGACGACTCCACCGAGCCCGCCGCGGCTCCTTCCTGTCCCCGTCTCTTCCCCGACAGGTTGTCCTCGCTGCGGCACTTTGCGATCGTCGCCTGGTCCTGCTGTCGACTGCAGAATCTCCGTCGGTATTCGCGCTTCATGAAGCACTTCCGCGACATCGCTGTGTCCGTCGAAGTATTGGCGGAAGTCGGACGTGAACCGACGTTGTCTTGGATCGGAGAGATGTCCGTCGTGGTCGCTCTGATCGCTTGGACTTCCGGTGGTTTCGAATCAGACTGCGCCGGTTTCGCTGTTGGTGGGTCGTCCTTCGTCAGCGTCAGTTGCCTTGAAGACGAAATTCCCTTCTGATGGAGCAGCTTCCTGTGACAAGCGAACAGCTTCACCGGATTCCTGACGTTGGATGGAGCGGTGCAGCCGTCAGGAATCTCTGCTGCCGCTGATGATGGTGGGATTCGTCTGTTCGCTGCAGGTTCCTCTTCGCTGTCTTCAAGGAAGGTCCCTTCAGAGATCGTCAGAGAATGACTGACCCTTGGAGTCCGGGGACGACGGTTCAGCAACGGCGACTGACGGTGGTGGACGACGTCTCCTCCAACAACGGAGAAAGAGCGTTCGGCGATGTCAGACGACGACGATTGACGATTCCGTAAATCTCCTCGTCCCATCTCTAACTGAACATCTGTCAACGCCGACGATTCAACCACAACTCTTGCCTTAGTTGATGCTAGTCCTATCGATTCTACCCTCACTCCAGTATTCCGAGCCTCTGCCCTTGCCTCTGCCCTTGCCTCTGCCCTTGCCTCTGCCCTTGCCACTGACCTTGCCTCGGCAAATGCCTGAGCCCTAGCCGCTGACCCTGAACTCCTTCTTCTATCAGCCATGATTTCCTCTCTCACCGCTGCCGCCCCAATTCCCCCCTCTCCAGCACCACCAGCATCAGCTGGAGTTACATCCGCCTTAGCCACCGCCAACGCCCCAGCAGCCTTCGCCCCCGCGTTCCTCCTCCAATACATCAGCTCAGACTCGAGCAGGATCCTCCTCAGACTCTTCTTGAACCGTCGAGACGATCCAGACGAGCAGGACCTCGTCTCGTCGTCCGTCAGGTTCGTGCTGCTCGGACAGTCCGAGTCCGACGACCTTGACCTTGACCTTGATCCGTGGACGGAGGACACCTTCCGCCTGACCACGACCGTGCTTTCCAGCTCGTTTTCCGTCGAACTCTCCGTCGTCGTCGTCGTGTTCCCGCTGACCCCTGACCGTTCGAAGTGTCTGTGCTGACCCAAAGATGACCTTCAATCAATCAATCACTAAATAAATCAATTAATCAATCAATCAATTAATCAATCAGCCAGTCAATCAATCAATCAGTCATCAATCAGTCAATCAACCAACCATTCAGTCAATCAATCAATTAAGGTACTCTGCAAGAGCTTACCAAAAATATTAAATAAATCAAATCAATAAATAATAAAAACTCGTAAAAAATGAACAAATTAATTCACTATTGGCCTACATTTTAAAACTACTTTTCACTTCATCTTGCAACTGTGTTGTTGCTTGTCACCTAATGTTTGATTAAACGAATAGGTCTATAATACATTGTAGTCGTGCATGCACAAGACTAGTGTTTATTATACCTTCTCCTTGTCATCGTCCTGCGCATCCCTTCCTTCGCCCGCTGCTCCAGGTGCCTCGCCCGTCTACTCAGCAAGCGTATCGTCAGCGAATAGGTAACCAACATGATGACCAGCGGTGCGAAGAATGCGGCCAGCGATCCATAAATAAGGAAGTAAGTATTGAAGATACCACACTCGAAGTCGTCATTGAGAATATCCTGCGGTTGGTATATCCCGATGAAGACGAGGGGGCTGGCTATGGTGAGGGAGATCAACCAGACTGCGGCGATCTTGAGGGCAACGGCCAGACGGGATCGGTTGCGCGACTTCAACGGTGCACGGATGCTCATGTATCGGTCGAGAGAGATCGTGCACATGTGCATTATTGACGATGTACACATCGCGACGTCAGACACTTGCCAGATGTCGCAGAACACCAATCCGAACGGCCAGTAACCTAAAGCATAATATTAGTTTATTACGGTAGACCTCGGTAACTTGGTAAAGTAAGTTAAGGAATGACAGTATTATACATAGGCGGAGTTTATCAGGGGCAGTAACCTAAAGCATATTGTTACGGAACAGGGCTTTTTTTAGCGTGCAATTGTACACAAAATGTGCAGTTCTAAATGGATTTGTGCAGTTGTAGAAGCACTTCTGTAGGCTACAGTTAAAACTAGCAAAAAGGTCATTGTTCTCCGATTGGAAGTAATTTAACACGGAGGATGGGAAATGAAAGAATGAGTTGTGCAGTTCTATACATTCCTTGAAAACAGCCCTGTTACGGTAGACCTCGGTAACTTGGTAAAGTAAGTTAAGGAATGAGAGTGTTATACAAGAGATAGGCTCAGACATGAATAACAAGACTATAAGAGACAGGATGAGAATAAAGATTAGACTACAGACTGAAATTTGAAACATGTTTTATGTTGAATAATTCTTGAAAAACTGAGCGAGATTGAAGACAAACGGTCGGCGTAGAAAGCTGTGGCCGTTTGCTTTTGCATGCGGCCTCTGTATGCATTGGGCATGTGATGTAATGTGATGTGATGTAATGTAATGTGATGTGATGTAGGGTGAGCCAACTAAGTAGGTTGGACAGACCGACAGACAGAGAAGGACCGACAGACATACAATACAGAGACAGACAGACAGACAGGGTAAGAGACAGAGAGACACAGAAAGACATATAGAGAAAAGGGGAGAGATATAGGCCTACAGAGACAGATAAGGGGAGAGAAAACTGAGAGAGAAACAAAGAGACAGAGAGGGAGTGAGAGACAACAAGAGAGACAAAGACAGTGTGAGAGAGAGAGAGACACACACACACACCCGCACACACAGAAAGACACAAACAGACAGAGTGAGCAAAGCAGAGAGAAACAGAGAGAGAAATTGGTTCGCTCTTCTCTCTCAATACTTTATCAAGTAGAGAATATATGGTTTGGCGGATCGGAGCGGATCTCAGCGAGGAGGAGTTGTCCCTCCTTCTCCTCCTCCTTCTCCTCCTCCTCCCCTTCCTCCTCCTCCCTTCCTTCTCCTCTTCTTTTTCTCTTCCTCCTCCCCCTCCTCCTCCTCCTCCTTCTCCTCCTTCTTCCTCCTCCTTCTTCTCCTCCTCATCCCCTTCCTCCTCCTCTCCTTCCTCCTCCTTCTCCTCCTCATCCTTCTCCTCCTCCCCCTCCTCCACCTTTTTCTCCTTCTCTTCTCCTTGTCCTCCTCCTTCTCCTCTTCCTTCTCCTTCTCCTTCTCTTCTTCTCCTCCTCCTTCTCCTCTTCCTCCTTCTTCTCCTTCTCTTCCCCCTCCTCCTCCTCCTCCTCCTCCTCCTCCTCCTCCTCCTCCTCCTCCTCCTCCTCCTCCTCCTCCTCCTCCTCCTCCTCCTCCTCCTCCTCCTCCTCCTCCTCCTCCTCCTCCTCCTCCTCCTCCTCCTCCTCTTCCTTTCCTTCCTCCTCCTACTCGTCGTCGTTTAAGCCGTTCGCTGCTCATTAGCCGCCGTCTGCTTCTGCTGCCCTCCTTCCTCCCTCCTCGCCGCGTTCCACGTCTCTCCCATCGCGTCCTTAAGTGCACCCTGCATTCCTCCGAGCGACAAACAGAGCAGCAGCGACGTCAGCGCCGCCTCAAGCTAAAGACGCGACCGAAAATCCACGACGCTCACGTCACCTGCATGTGCGCTTGCACTCACTCAAAGCGCACACAGGTACATTATTATGCTACATGCAGACGCAGAATCTCGTTATAATTTTATATATATATATATAACATATATATGTATATACATGTATACTATATATATATGTATATATATGCCACGGTCAAGCATGAAATGCTGGATACGAATATATATAATTATATATGTCATAAAATAGGTTTATTAGCAAGTTCAGGTTTGGTTTCATTTGATGGTTGAGTGTCTTTTCCTGATCTTATCTTTATAATAGGCTATACATGTAGCCTAAGTGCATACATAGGCTACTTGTTTTCTGCATGTGCACGTATATTAAGTGCATAAACCTGTACTCAATTAACTTTGTGGGTTGTGGAATAAATTTTTGTAGGCAGTTCACTGCCAATTTTGCAGAACCATGACAGTTCGCTATGTCATCCTCTCTCGTATTCTTTCGCCATCTTTCTCTCGTCTCAAAACCTGCCTTTTCTCTCGGGGTTGCACGCACTGGAAGCGCTTCTGAAAGGCTTTTGCTGCGAGAAACGCCACATTTTTCTATCTATTTCATTGCTGTGTATTGTACCATTGGTCGATCCCCTAAAATGCTACGGCTACACAGAATAAACTCATTTTACTATATTAGCGCTAGATGAACCCTAAGCCTTGGAAAATATAATAGTCAGCGCTCCTACGCTTGAAGCCTTTCCGCTACTTATAACACGTCTACGGTCAAACGCCGACGTTGGCGACATCTACAGCGAATGCCAGTCACGTATACTAGTCGAGGCCACAAAACAACGTACCACGCAACAACCACGCCACATACCCTCCCCATACCTCTCCGTACCACCCCATACCACCACCCCATACCCATACCGTACCGTCAGTCCTTCCACACTTCCCCTATACTCTCCTCTTCCATCGTCTTTCAAAACCACAGCAGCAAAGACGAGACATTAACCTAAGCCGCGCAACACGGCCGTCTCTCTAGAATACATTGCAGATCGTAATGGCATGTCTTAGAGGAAGGTTTCCAAATGTCATTACGTAGGCCTATATGCTATTCGCTCAAATATACTTATTGCCTATAGCTATAACATTATTCCTATGCACGTACGTGAGTCATTTTCTGCTATTAGATTAATTTGACATTTCTATTGTCACGATTTTTTAAATAAAATACGCCATAAATTCCTTTCAACGCAGCTGTTTCTGTGAATTTGCTGTTGATGTATAAAAACTGTGGTCCTAAACGCGGCCGAAAATAAATGTGTAGTATTATTCTGAAATTGTCCACTCCGTTACATTATTTTGATGCATGCCTAGCGTTCGGAAATGGCAACGGTGTGCACATGGAAAGGTAACGGAGTGGACATTTTCTTCGAATTACGGTAGGCCTATACGGTAGATAATAGGAATATCTTCGCAGATATGTTCTTACTATTTTGCGTGTTAAGATGGAATTATTTTCCTCCATGTGTTTTCAAAACTATACGCGTGTGAAACATGACAACTGAGGTTTGTGAACTTGTAGGCTATTGTTGAGTAAAACTGGCTGTAGGCTAACTGAGTGAACATTTCTTTTGGCATAAGAGAATGCCGCACTGCGTGTTACCGAGTTAACAGGCCTACTACAAGTTTGATAAAATTGTAGTTAAGTAATAAAATGAATTTCAGATTAACACGCAGTTATTTGATGCTGCTTCAGTTTTTCAATTAAATTTATGGATAAGCAGATAGGCCTATGGTAACGGAGGGGAAATTCCTACTTTGGGTGTTGTCGAAGTATTATATTTTCCAAAAATTATTAAACTAGAATATTAGTGCGAAACAGCACCCATATTTTGTAATACATTGGCAATTAAAATAATATGAAAAATAATTCGTTTGAAAGAAAAATTTCTCTATCTCCAATAGTGAATTTAGCCTAATCTAATAAACCTAGTGGAAAATGACTCACATTTGTGTACATGAAAATATGCTCAAACACGCACATGATGTTCACCTACTGGCGTGGAATAATAGGCCTAATTATGACGATGCAAGTAAAGTAACATGTATATTGATTACACACATAATCATAAGGACCTACGCGAGTATGCATAAAATATCATAATTATGCATATCTATGCAGACTAAGGCATATATAGGCCTACTTAGCTTATAATTATATGCAAACATGACATCAACCAATTGCGAAGAAGACTATGCACATCTAACCTGAATCCAAACTTATATGTATACACATTAACTGAAAATAACATACATAAGAACTTACATGTATAAATTGTGTGTATATATATATACATACATACATCCTCGCGCAACTCAATTAAATATTCTGTATGTCTGTGTTATACATGTATAAGATTGTATATATATATTATATATATATATATATATATATATATATATATGCATACATACATCATGTACATCCTCGCGCAACTCAATTAAATATTCTGTATGTCTGTGTTATATACGATGCACGTAAGTTGGCAAACTGCGAGCTGCTGCAGTCGAATGCGGTTCTAGGCTGATGTCGGGTCTGCTGGGGCGGAAGAAATCACCACAGGCAATGACGGTCTTCCGTCAAGAAATCCTCGTATGACACGCTCATGATGCAAGGAAGGAGAAGGAAGGAAGGAAGCGGAGGAGAAGGAGGAGGAGGAGGAGGAGTAGGAGGAGGAAGACGAGGAGGGAGAGTAGGAGGAGGAGGAGGAGGAAGAGTAGGAGGAGGAGGACGAGAAGCAGACGTGAAAAAGAGTCTATAAGGACTATGAATATACAGGTGAATTTAGAGGAGGAGCCATAAATAATTATGGAAGTAGGGAAACGGAGATGGAACAAATAGGTGGCGAAGCAGAGTGATAGGTTGGGAGGCAATCATCTATATGAGAAAAATATAAAGAAGAAAAATATTAAACGAAGATGAGGAGGAGAAGATGAAGAAGAGGATGGCGAGAAGGAGAAGAAGCAAAAACAGGAAGGAGAAGGTGAAGAAGGTGAAGATGACGAAGAACAGGAAGGTAAAAAAGAAGATGCTGACTAAGATAAAGAGAAGAAGAGAGAAAGAAGAAAATATATAAAGATCTGATGAAAAAAGGAGAAAATAGAAGAAGAAGAAGAAGAAGAAGAAGAAGAAGAAGAAGAAGATGATGATGATGATGATGATGATGATGATGATGATGAAGAAGAAGATGAAGAGGACGAAGAAGAAAAAGAAGTTGAAGAAAAGAAGGAAAGCAGGTGGAGAAGGGAAGATTAAAAATAAGAGGAAGAGAAAAAGAAAAAGGTGATGATAACGATAAAAAAGAAGAAGAATTTATTGGGAAAAAAATCAGAAGAAGTGAAAAAGCGAATGAGGGGAGGAAGAAGAACAAGAAGAAGAAGAAGAAGACGATGAGGAGGAAAACGAGTGTAAGAACTAGATAAAAGTGCTCAAAAGAAAAAAGAAGAAACAAGACGAACAATCGCAACAAGAACAGAAACCAAATGGATGAGGAAGAACAAGAACACGCACAAAAAGCAAGTGCAAGAACAACAAAGACGAGGAAATGAGAAAAGACACGTGGAACTGGTGGAAGAAGAGATAGAAAACGCGGTAATGGAATGGCTGTCGATGCGGTAAAAAGCAAGAAAGAGCCTCAAAGAGGCGGAGAGAAAGAGGAGCAGAAGAGGAAGAAGGATGCGGTAATGCTTTGCTGGTTGAAAATGGAGCAGCATAACGGAAGAGCTACGGCGAAAGCCATTGGACGAGGAGTGGGAGGCCACATAGGAGGAGGAGTAGGAGACGGTGGGAATATTATCGCACAAGGTGAGTGCTGCTGATGGCTGCAGTGCCATAGTCTCCACGAAGCTGACCATTGCCATTTGCATCTGCGGATACAGCAGCAGCAGCAGCAGCAGCAGCAGCAGTAGCAGTAGCAGACGCACACTGACCGTCTCTCCAAATGATGACGACGACAACCTATACACGCACGTAGACTGGCAAAGGTAATAACGTCTGGAGCCGACGTCGTGCACTTAGCGCTGCAGGATAACGGCGCACTTTAGTGTTTGCAGCCTCAAATATTATTATATACACGCTGCAGACATGACATCCACTTACTTTTCGCTATAGTCCAGTCAGACGATGTGAGGTCTAGTCAGACGTGGAATCTGATTTACCAGGAATTGATTGACTCGTCACATCAGAATTCCTGATCTCACCCAAGAGTGATCTAGTGTTTGTCGTCTAACGCCTAGTATACTGCCCACTAGATATTATAGTCTAGTCAAGTCTATAATATAGGCTTGTATACATGTAGCTAGTCGAGCGTATTCCAGCTGAGATTATAATAGGGCATCTAGTTCTGCCTTGCATCTAGCAATCAATTGATATTTTGCAGTGATAGAGTCTAGTATAGAATAAAAAATAGTTTCGTCTGGCTGTTCATTCTTCTAGTTCTGGCGTACCGGTAACTCTGATTTAGCTACATCCCGGAACCAGCTTATTCACAGTCAAAAGATAGGATCTCGATTGTCCGCTGAACCGGTGACAACCGCGTCCATGCAGGATCAGCTCGGTCCCACAAGTTGCTGCGTGCCATCCCTCAGGAAAAATCAACCTGCAACCTTTCGGGAAGGCATAAAAAAATTGGGGGGGGGCACCCATAAATATACCACCCGGTTTATCACAGCGAATGCCCAATGATAAATCTGCTACTGTAGAATGCTGCGACGCATGTTGCGGCATTAGTCTGAGGTTTCAACCGTTTCATAGGGGAGAAATCCGAAACATTTATTCGGACGCCGCTGTCGTAGTCTATTCTTCGTAACCTTCTGCAGCCAGGGATCAAATCCAGGCACTAGACTCATTTTGTCTGTGAAAATTCAATTCTCCGAATTTGCTATGCCATCCTATATGGGTATATTTCACAACCGGACCCAAATTCATAAATGACATTTGAGAAGAAAAAAAAGTCGCAAATAAAAATTTTAAAAAATACAGAAATATTTGTATGGTAGTGCTGAAGCAAAGTTAATATTGAGCAGTGCTCAAATTTTAGATATTTGACCAAGGTTTTTATTTTAGTTTTTATTGTATTTTAAAGAAAATACAACACCGTTACTTTGATTCATTATTATTTACAACTCCGTTATCTTATTTACAAAACACGGCCAAAATACCGTCAATGTTTACAATCATTGATTATTTTATGTTTGATGTACTATAAAATGCTACAGAGCAATCTGAAGTATTCTGATGGTAAATTATTTATATATATACCATAAAAATATTTCTTTTTAAGAAAAAAAGACACGGAGTTGTAACTCAGTTACGGAGTGGTAAATCACACTGAAATATCCATCCAGTATAATAGAGCACTTCATTATGATCACACCACAATACTCTTCATTTAAGTCACATTCACATGTATTTAAAAAACTTTTACATTTTGATGTCAAACATTTGAACATTGAAGTTTTTCAACAAATTAACGAGACACTGTCAACTTTTAATAAAAACCACACAACTCTTCTCTTAGTAGATAGAATGTTATTGATAACATTTGTCAACATTTAATTAAAACTATATATACAAGTATTCGCTTTGTAGATAGAATGTTATTGATAATCGGTGGATCGATTGCCATGACTTCTGGATACCACCCCTCGTCTAGTCTTCTGGGCCACATCCATCCTCCACTGTGTCCAGCAGATTGCATACAATGGACCTAGAACAATAAATTAAACACAAGTTCGTTTGAAAAGTTTAAAATTATGAGTATGCAAGTATAAATGTCTACAAATATATATATTTAATATATTTAATTAAACCCCTCACACATGTTTTATCGCTTACTAACTTTATACTTTCTCATTTAGTTAAGAGTTAGATCTACCGTCATACTTGGCAGCAATTCTTGGCTGTGGCATATTTTTTTAGTAACTTGTACAAGTGTTCTTGTTTAGTGGGTTCAGGGATCCCTTCCGGTCCTATACCTATGGTATTCTCATATCACTGATATCAGCATTCAGCAATACGATTTGCAATTAATAAACTGCGAATGGCTGGCTAAACAATAAAATGAGTGACTCGTTGATTTGAAAACAGTTTACCTGGTAATATGACATATCATGCTTTTCCTGTTAGTTAGTACAGTATACCATGCTACTCTATTTCTTTTATTGTGCCTTAGAATAATTTAATAAAATTGCATCTGGACATTAGCACTGTTACTTAATTATAACTTTCATTAATTCTAACTTTAGTCCACTTAGTGATTCTTGTTGTGGTTAAAATTAACAATACTTAGTTAAAAGACTTAATATATTTCAAAATTTACCCGATATTCATCATCCTTGACTTCTTTCAACACACCATTATAATTAATGCCCATATATGACACTTGGACCCAGTGCATGAGTTGTTGTTGACCAACTATGACTTCCGGTTCTGGATTTGTGACGACTAAGTGATCTTCTGGAGCTGTCCTGACTACGTGGTGGTCCTGATTTGTGCTGACTTCGTGGTCTTCTGGATTTATGTCAACGACGTGGTGTTCTGGATTTGTGCAGACTACGTGGTGTTCTTGATTTGTGCTGACTATGTGGTCTTCTGGACTTGTGTCAACGACGTGGTCTTCTGGAGTTGTGCTGACTCTGTGGTCTTCTTGATTTGTGCTGACTTTGTGGTGTTCTTGATTTGTGCTGACTACGTGGTGTTCTTGATTTGTGCTGACAACCTCTGGCTTCAGGAAATGTTGATTGTGTATGAGTACATTTCTCTTTATTGCTTTATTACACAGTGAATGACAATTTGGTGACCCACAGTAGCAACTTACATCTTTTGTGAATATCTGTCCCCTTTCCATGCAGATGACTTGATGCACTCGCATGACTCCTTTAACAGCTGGGATAGGCTTGCCTGGAAGGCTTATGAAATCTGTTAACGATTTAACGAGGTACAGTCGAACTCTAGTTCTGTCTTTGATGTTGTTGTACATCGTTTCTGCATTGGAAATTTCTTTTCCGGATAAAATGAAGCTGTCAGCAGTTCTTTTAACCGCTGCACCCACACCGTCTGCTGGACCTTTTCCATGCTACACCCAAGCAAAATGAAACCAAATAGCCGACTGTTTGAAGAACTGAGAGCTATATAACAATAAATTCAGAGAATACACACGGGACCAAATACACATTTATACATAATTTATAAACACAAATTCGTATACGCATGCATGCATACAACGAAGCATACATTCAGTTACAACTCGGTTTTTGATACTACAACACCGTTACCAATAAAAGTATCGGAGTTGTAGTATCGGAGTTGTGAAATTTCTATAAATAGGTCAGCACACGGTTCGGACCAAGTTAGGTAAAGATAAAAGTTACTTCATAGTGGTCGGGATGCCAGTTTCAATGTAATTTATGAAAAACAAAATTTTTCATATACGCCAAATGCAGCAATTTATGGTATCGGAGTTGTAAATATTTGATATACTATAAGATTACCTGATTAACTTTCGAAGATTTTCACCAGAAAGAAATGACCGATTGGATTTCTTTCCGGTAAAAACAACAGATGCTGGTTCCCTGCTTTCGATGATGTCAACTCCAACTTCAGAAGTTTTCAATTTATTCCACAGATGGCCGAATTCTACCAGTAACGGTGTTGTAAGACATTTTTGAGGACAGCTGTTTTATTTTTTTTAAAATTAGTTAATTTAGTTAATAAATTAATCAGAGTCGTATAGCACAACCGTCATCCATTATTTTATTACATAAAATTATAAAACATCAGCTAAGCGCTTCGACGGCTTTTTAACTGAACGTTTTACTGACTCAACTTCACAAAGGACAACGCAATTTTGGCATATTTTGGACTTTTTAAATTTTCCCCCAGTATTAGTCTTTTAAATAATGTCATAAAAGTCAGTTTCTCCAACTAAATTATGCCCTACTATAAATATAAAAATAAAAAATTACCATTCTATGCTTTGTGTGATTTATCCAGGGGCAAGGACCGAATTTACTTGAATTTGGCTCCGGTTGAAAAATATACCCATATACCTACAGAAGATATACAGTTACTGTAGATGCTCTTCAATGCGCTCTCCCGCATTGATTAATTCTTGGAATTTTCTCGGACAAGATCTCTGCTCTCATATTATACTCAGGTTTCCAAAAAGTTTCAACCCTATGATGGCTTTATATTATGGTGCCCTAAGGTCTAAGCTTACTCCTCCGACTTACTCCAACTAACAGCATTGTCTGACATTACTAATTTAATCTGTTCTCATAATAAGCACGTATCTCATTTTCTACACTGCTCCTAACGGCTGCTTTGATGTCTGACCCAATTTACAGCCAACCATCATTCTCTCAGCTTTCCAATAGCTTTTACAAATTCTGTTGTCGATGATCAATAATGTTAAGTGTTACCAGACATGCACGCAGTAACAACTTCTCCTGCATCATTTTAATATGAATTTACATCTTCTTGGTCAGCAACGCCATATATTTAATTGACTAACGTCTCTTTAGTTAATTGAATTAATAATATTGATTGTTCAAAATATCCATATAATTTGGGAAAGACTTTTGATTCTACTGTAATGATAATAATAATAATTTTCGTTTAATTTCAAACTGACACAAAGCAGAATGCTTGCAACTCAAATTATGATAGACGATCACGAGTTATTACAGGAGTCGAATTGAAGAGTCGGAAGCCATGCCTACTTTACCAATGCCATCTACCGATTGGAAGGTTGAGTGAACTTTTGAAGGGTATTGGTAAGCGATCCCGAATCCGTGCGCTCTTCGTGTCATAGGGGTTACCATAACCCCAAACCTTCTCTTAATTTCTCTCATCATGTTGCTTCATACAGATCGGTTCAATTTTACTTTATGGATTATTGTAGAATCAGATCTCGCCTTATATATAGGCCATTGAGTCAGAGTAAACCAAAAACCACAAAGGCAATAATAGGCCTACTGCGCAGTGGGAACCGGTTTACTAAGAGATCTAATTGCGGCTTAATTTGGAGTCATTTCGTCCTGATCCAGTTTTTCAGCACGTGCAGACCGTAAAAGGCTCGGATAAAGTCCAGCTGATGCGTACGTCGCTAATGGCAAGGCTGAAGTTGTACATGTAGTTAATGATCGTAATCTATATCGTTTTAGCGTTCTAAATTACTAGTCATAGCATGGGATTAATTGCATGGGATTTAGTGTTGACGGTATACAAGTTGGATTAACGAAATGAATTCTCGCTAAATAGAAATTGGATAGGTAAAAAATGAAAGTGTGATCCATGAAAGGTTAGGCTATTGGTGAAATTGGATCTGTATAATTGATGAAAGATCACTGATATTAAATAAAAGTTGTATTTGCTTAAAAATTATGTTCCAAATGGAAGCAGGATTGATTAGACAAATTCTTGCGTAAGTGGAAGCTGCATTGATGAAAAATAATCATGCCAAAGTACATTTAGAAATTACATTGATGAAAAATAATTATGCTGCGTCTGTCGAATTTTATTCATTCATTCATTCATTCATTCTGAGAATTTATATAGCGCCTCTTCAAGATAGCTACTCAGAGGCGCTCCCGAGGAAGTACGGTACATTATATTAACACGGTACAGCCTCTGAATTCAATCCGATTCACCTAGATATTACCAGCAGACTAATTTGTCTGGCAGACGTAAAACTATGACGTCGTCGTTGATATGAACTTAGCAAATCGAATTATAACGTAATGTATTTAATCTAATCTAATCTAATCTAATATAATCTAATCTAATCTCTACATTTCCTCAATGTCCAGACAATGCTTTGTCGGATGAAAGAGGCTTAGTCACCATGACAACGTATCTTCGGGGCAGAAGAGGCTATAGGAGACGAACGGTGTAAGAAGAAAAGACGGGTGTATAGTTTGTATAAACGCAGATACCTGATATCTACTTTTACCAGGGCGCAGTTCAGCAGCTGCTACGTCTCAGGTGGCGGCGTGGTTAAAAATGAAGGAAGGAGTGTGTATTTGCTGTTTAACGTCACTGTGTGGTAGCAAAGACCATTAGCGACGCCATCCTCCTTTATCCCGGCCTGGGACTGGCATTGGCAGAGTGCAACCAGTGGCGGAGTTGGAAGGAAGGATTCTTGCCAGTAGCTTGTAGGCTATACTATAGGGCCTATGCATATGAGTTTAGGCAAAACTATCGTGTCGGTGACCCAGTGATGACATTACCCCTAACCCCAACCGACCATCACGACGCCCATTCTGACCCTAAACGACGCCCAAGTTCCAGATACTAAGCTTATTATAGTGATACACGAGTTTAAATGAGACTATGGGTAAACCAACTGTACAAGATGTAGGTCCACAATTACATTGCTAGAGACTGGTCCCCCCCGTCTACACCCTGGAACTCTACCACAGTCCTTCCTCACTAAACTTAAAACTGTTCTTTTTGGGGCGCACAGTGCGCACTGGAGTCGGGAGCGTCTCTGAGTAGTTTCCCTGAAGAGATACTACATAAAGTTTCTGAATGAACGAGTGTATATAGTGAACATTAGACGTCACCAGCATGGTCTTCTTACCCATCAGCTCTTGGATGATCCAGCACGGCATGACGATCAGCGAGACAAATAGATCAGCGATGGCCAACGACATGAGGAAGTAGTTGGTCACATTCTGCAGCTTCTTCTCCAAACATATCGATACGCAGACGAGAAGGTTACCCACGATTCCACCGATGACGACGAGGAAAAGGAAGGAGACCTGCCAGCGCACGATCCCACCACCGCCGCTGTTCTCACCGAAGCCACGCTCCCCTGGCTGGATGCCCGTCCTATTGCCCACATCGGAAGCGGTCCATGTCGTCACGTCCGGAGCGTGTGGCGAAGCAATCCCGCGGCCGGGATAGACGTCGACTGCGGCGATGGCTGCGACAGCGGACTGTGCTGTGTCCGCGTTGAAAGTTAAAGGATTCGATCTGTTGTATCCACATCCACGCTGATGTGGACTGAGGTTTTGGGTGAAGATGGCTTTCATTGTAGGCTGTCGACGACTCTGTGTAGGGTACATGTAAAGTGATGCTAGGCATGAAGGTAAGACTAGGTATGGTTACGAAGGGAATGGCAACACGACTCAGTGTAGGAATTTAGGAAAAACTTTTTCTAATGAAAGCTAATCTCAGATTGAGGGTCTAAAGTTGAAGCTCTTGACGAAAATCCCGTGTATCGGAAAAATCAATCCACACGCGTAACAATAATTATATAGACAGTCTCGGAGATTAAAGACAACTACTCGATTTATTCCAATAGGCTATCTGTGTTTGTCATTGGATTCGTAATGGCTCAATATAGGCCTAAACCAAATCGATGTCGTAGAATAAATCTGTAGTAGCCTACAGTTTGCAAGTCAATGGTCTCCAAAAAGTTAACTTTAAATTTTTCGATTTCTTTGACTCGCAATTGGTTGAGAGTTGCGAGAATGGTGCACAACGTACAATGTAACATACATGTACATATTGTACAGTAAGTTGCCACCAGAAGATTTCCTCTTCTTCTTCTTTTTCTTCTTCTAACGAGCGAATTTCAAGTCGACTCTCGTCTGCAATCTGAAACGGAAGAAATCATACATTGCATAGCCTCATTAATTTCATACATGCATGCATCTTTTCGATGTTTTTCATACATTCAAACATATGTAGCCTATACGTATAATTATTACATGCTTAATACTTATATACATACACACTGTGCAAGTGTGCTTCTATATAATAGGCCTATTATACAGCGTAGGCCTACATACATACAAAAATTGCATGGAGTATAAGCTTATTCAATGATTTTATATAATCTTTCAATATAAAAGCAAGTATCAACCTACAACACACATTACAGTATACATGCGTATGCAGATACATACATGTGCAATATATAAGCCTACACATCATGCATGTATGCATAATATTGCATTATGGCCATTTAGCTATTTATGTAGCACCTTAAATGGACCGCATGGATTAATATGCATAATTGAACTTGACAGATGAAGCTCAAAATATTCCGGAAAGCGCTGAAATGTTACGAATTGTTAATGTCTAGTAAGAATCGACGACCTGGCTGAAGGCAGGAGCGCAGAGCTCAATTTTGTATTATAGGCCTCCTCTGGGGCCCCGCCAAGCCCCAATGTTCGTCCCTTGAGGATGATCTCAAAGGTGATAATGTCCTCAACCGGGAACCAGTGCAACGTGACTTGCATAATATAGTAGATCGAAATACAGAAGGATTTTTGGCAGCTCATTCATTCATTCCAGAATTTATATAGCGCTTCTTCAAGGAGCTACTCAGAAGCGCTTCTGTCTCTAGCATGCACGGAAAAAAAGCACAGTTTGAGTTTGATAGAAAAACATATGCTTCAGTAAGAGCTCCAGGAAGCAGACGTGGCTACCGTGGGAGTCCATCCCAATAATATGATATATAGTCTATACCTGTACAGAAATACGAGTTTGCCTATTATATAGACTCTAATAGCCCTAAATTTGTTGCTGAATCCTCATTTCATAAACCGTAATGTAGCTCTATGGTCGATGAAAAAATCATGTTCGTCAACATACATTAACATAATTTTATTATAGTCCTAAGTCGTATACTGTTTTATTTTACTGTGGCATTATGACCGGGTCACCATCTTATGAATAGTCCCCACGCGGTTCTATAAAATTATGCTTTATGCTCTCTTGCATGCAATATAATTATTTTCTATGATTGTGAAACCCATTACGCCTATAGCAGCTCGTCATAAAAGATGCGCGCATTCGGCCGACATAATTATACATGGCTATTATACACAGCAATCACAAAAAAGACGTTTTGTGATTTTTGAGATTTCAGAACGGCGATCGATCTACTCGAATACTCTTTTGCTCGTATTCATAACTGATCCAAATTATTTGCCTGCTAGATATTGAACTGATCAAGGCTTAGATTTGGCGCACCTAAGACATTGCCGCTATCCCTCTTGTTGCTATCCATCTTGCTGCTATTCCTCTTGCTGCCATCCCTCCCGCTGCTATCCATCTTGCTGCTATTCCTCTTGCTGCCATCCCTCCCGCTGCTATCCCTCATGCTGCTATTCCTCATGCTGCTATAGCAAATGCTAGAAAGAACTAAATGAATGTTTTGTGTCCGATTGTGCGTTCGCAAGTGATGAAATAAAGAACATGCTTACCTGCTTACTTACTAATGTGAGTAATGTGACATCGAATGGTACATGTATATGGTAAAGTCTTTTTCCTGAACGCGCCGTATGTGAATGTGATAGCCTGTGATGTCCGTGTGCTGCCGCAGTTCACCACTCTTCGTCGGTCTTCGTCGCTTAACAATGCTACGTACATGTACATGTAATGTACATATAGGCTACCGTTGTCAGACTGCAGCAGAGCAGCTGTGCTTCATTGTTCTGCTGTAGTCACCCGTCGCTACTGTGGTGAGTGTAGTCTAGTTCTGCCGACATCGACGATGTTGTCATGATATATTATATGCCGCGGAAGTGCCATCCACCACTCGTCCTTTTGTCAGTCTGTCTGTTTGTACGTCTCTGACTCTCTGTATGTCTGTTTTCTGTCTGTCTCTCTGTCTGTCTGTCTCTGTGTATTTGTCTCTGTTTCTGATTATCCTGTATCTGTCTGTCTGTTTTCTGTCTGTCTCTCTGTCTGTCTGTCTCTGTGTATTTGTCTATGTCTCTGATTGTCCTGTCTCTGTCTGTCTGTTTTCTGTATGTCTCTCTGTCTGTCTCTGTCTGTCTCTGTGTCTTTGTCTCTGTTTCTGATTATCCTGTCTCTGTGTCTGTCTGTCTGTCTGTCTGTCTCTGTCTGTCTCTCTTTGTCTCTGTCTCTCTCTGTTTCTCTCTGTCTCTCACTCAGTCTGTCTGTCTCTCTTTCTCACTCTCTCTATCTGTGTCTCTGTTTGTATTTCTCTCTCTCTCTCTATCTCTCTCTCTCTCTCTTTGTGTCGGTCTGTCTTTCTGTCTTTTGGTCCCTCTGCTACACCTAACACTCTCTCTTCAGCTTGATGTCTGTGTTCCCACATTTTCTCTCCAACATCAGCACTCTTCCTTTCATGTTTGCTCCGTGCCTGTCTCAATGTCTGCCTGCTTGTCTGTCTACGTATTTGTCTATGTAAGATATTTACTAGGAATGGAAGGAAATGTCGAAGAAATAAACAAACAGACGAATAAAGAAAATGGAAATGAAATTTGAACAGCAACACATAGCACAGAAGAGTGAAAGCAAACAAACATGAAATAATTCATGCACCACAGGAATGAAATGAAGAAATATGGAATTAGAGGAAACACTTAAATTTGAAAGGAAACACCAAGGAATGAAATAAAGCAACAAAGAATGAAAGGAAAGACCAAAATATGAAAGGAAAGGGGTTAAAAGAATGACCAAAGAATGAAAGGAAATACCACAATATAGAAGGAAAGAAGCTAAAGGAATGACCAAAGAATGAAAGGAGAATCTGATACTATAAAGAATGTAATGAAGCGCCAAAGAATGAAAGAAATCATCAAAGAATGTAAGGAAATACAAAGGAATGTAAGGAAATACAACGGAATGTAAGGAAATACAAAAGAATGTAAGGAAATACAAAGGAATGTAAAGAAAAGTCAAAGAAATGTAAGGAAATACTAGGGAATGTAAAGGAAATGTAAAGGAATGTAAGGAGACACCAAGGAATGTAAAGGAAACACCAAGGAATTTAAGGAAATACAAAGAAATGTAAGGAAACATCAAGGAATGTGAGGAAACACAAAGGAATGTAAGGAAAAACAAAGGAATGTAAGGAAATACAAAGGGATGTAAAGGAAATACAAAGGAATGTAAAGGAAATACAAAGAAATGTAAAGGAAACACCAAGGAATGTAAGGAAATACAAAGGAATGTAAAGGAAACAGCAAGGAATGTAAAGGAAACACCAAGGAAATGTAAGGAAATACTAGGGAATGTAAGGAAATACAAAGAAATGTAAGGAAACATCAAGGAATGTGAGGAAACACACGAACGAAATGAAACACTAAAGATTATTGAGGGATATCTGAAGAAGCACAACTGCCTGAGGCCTGAGGCACGAGTGAATACAGCTGGTGGAGCACCTGGTCTTCATTGCATTAGGCTGGGTGTCATCGGCTACACATGTTGAAGAGCAGAGCACTGACCACACAGAATCTGCAGAGTACACACACACACAGTCCACAAACTGGCTGCATGCTAATGCACTCAGTGCAGTAGCCGTCTGCTGCTTATTCGTCTTCTCCTCTTTCCCCACCACCTCCCTCCTCCTCCTGCTTCTGCTCCTCCTTCTTCTGCTCCTCCTTCTCCTCCTGTTCCTCCTGTTCCTCCTTCTTCTTCTGCTTCCCTTCTCCTCTTCCTCCTTCTCCTTCTTCTGCTTCTGCTCCTCCTCTTCCTCCTTCTCCTTCAGCTCCTCCTCATTGCTCCTTCTCTTCCCCGCTTCCTTCTTCTCCTCCTCCTCCTCTTCCTGCTCCTCTTCTTCCTCCTTCTTCTTCTGCTCCTCCTCCTCCTCCTGCTCCTCCTCTTCTTCCTTCCCTTCTCCTGCTCCTCCTTCTGCTCCTTCTCCTTCTCTTCCTCCGCTTCCTTTCCCCTTTCCACTCCTTCCTTCTTCACCGCTTGTCCGCTCCACTTGCGTTGCTTTCTGTGTCACTGCTTCGCTGCACACGGTTTCATCGTCAGCTGAAAAATAACCATCTCGCTATCGTCTTATTATATCGCTGGTCATAATCCACGACTAACCCTCGTCAACGCCTCTGAGTAGACTTCTTGAAGGGGCGCTATATAAGTTTTCGGAATGATTGAATGATTGAATGAACGCATCGTAGCCTAATTCACAATCATCATCACAATCATTATCATCATCATCGTCATGATGATGATGATTCATCAGTTCATCATCACCAACCACCGCCATTATTATTATCATCATCATCATCATCATCATCATCATCATCATCATCATCGCCACCATCATCATCATCACCACCACCATCATCAGCATCATCACCACCATCATCATCAGCATCACCACCATCATCATCAGCATCAGTATCGTAATGAGCACCTAATATGCGGATGATATGCAAGATTCTGTTGAACAATATATATGTTACATGATCGACTTCGTAATATTTTTACAATAGTTTCTGTTCTGTTGATAAGTGGTTTTTTACTATGTCATCCAGTTGAAGGTATACAGTCAGATAGGAGCAGCAATATTGCACGCAGGTCTAATCTAGAAATCTCCCATCACCGCAATGAAAACACTTAGACTGCCCCTCGTTCTTTCACCGAAACTATCCACGTAGCCTATAGCCCTACACCAAACGTATAAATTTTTTGCTTTCATCCGCAACGTTAAATAAAACGTGCAGGCCTATACGTACCATAATTATTGTAGGCCTATGCATGATTTTGCATGCCCAAGTATTTGAATTTGGGCCTACCAACACAGGTTGTGATGATAGGCCGGAATTCATATTATTGACCGTGGGATTTGGGAATCGAATTCGAGTTCGCTTATCTCCATATAGGCGTATGGGAGGTTTGAGCAGTGGGGGGGGGGTCAAAGATTGAACTTCTGCCCGAAAAATACATCCGAGGAAAAGTTGACGACCTTTTTTTTAGTCGTTCGGATCTCTGGATCTCTGTTTGCCCGAAAAACCTGACTTGCCCGAAAGTTGACGACCTTTTTTTTAGTCGTTCGGATCTCTGTTTGCCTGAAAAAGCCAGACTTGTTGCCCGAATTTGGGGAGGCATTTGCCCCCTGCACCCCCGCCTCGTACGCCTATGTTTATCTCTATGCCAGTGTGTTATCCAATGCGCCATGAACCGAGTCCCACATCAACGTAGGCCTATTTAGAAAACAATGTGCTCATTAGGAACTATAGGTTGAAATTTTACTACGCAATTTTACCTCAATCCTCTTCATTTAGTCGTATTATATTATCTGTTGAAGAGTATTCTGCTGTCGACTATACAGTATACAATAATGCACACATTGCTACATGTCGCTTCACTTGGCCTATAATAATTGCAGCTTGTGTGTGCGCGCGTCTGTAGTGTGTGCGTGCGCATGATTGGATGATGTCCTAGATGAATGAACGTGAAACGTCGTAAACAGCGTGATGCTGATTTTGTTTGTAGAAGTGAATATTATTATTATGATTGCCTGGTTACCGAAGAGAATGACGCAAAATGAGATTTCGTGCGATTCTAATCAGTGACCAGGAAGTGGGTTTTTTACAGTTGTGTGAGTCAATCTCTTACGACAACAGTCAACTTACGGAGTTGACTGTTGTCAATAATTAGGATGGAGAAACTAATATCCGTTGTCAGTAGCGTTTTATTTAGTTGTCGGTGGGTATCGGTGTGGGGTATAGTAAGAGATTAAACTAGTCCTTAGCATTTCTTATACTTAGCTCGAAAGAGGTTAGGAGTCGAATCTTGACTCCAAGCTCTTTAGCGATTTTATCAAATGCATAGGGGCACTACCATCAAGTAAAGAACCTATAGTAGCCTACCTAGGCTAGACCTATATAGTTCAACCGTTTAAAAGCGTGTTTGAAATTACTTAGTTACCAATATAGTTTATTTGATGATGTTACTCGTTGCTATAACCCAAGATTGGAATAGGCACATAGATGGTAGGCCTAATCTAGGATGAACGATAGCCTACTACTATATACGACGGACATAGTGCCGTTGTTTCGCGGATAAGTCGTCTTGGCTGCCTTATCATCATCATCATTCGCCATGAGCCGTATGCTCGTAGGTGTCCAATGTCAACTTCGTCTTCTTCTTCCAATAATCTCTGTCCTGGGCCAGGTGGAACAGCTTTTGTAGTGAGTCATCACACCAGTCCTCTATGTCCTCCTTCCATTCCCAATGCGGTCTGCCTCTCTTATTAGTTCCGTCCATTATTCCGAAAACAAGAGTCTTAAGTCTTCTGTCGTCCGTCACTCTGGCGATATGGCCGAAAAGCTCCAGTTTGCGCCTCATGGCTTTTTGTAAGATTGTTTCTGCTCTGTCCACTCGTTGAAATGTCTCCTCGTTGGTTATTTTCTGCGTCCATTTTATTCTTAGGATCTTTCTGTAGCATTTGTTCTCAAATGCCAGGATCCTTCTTTTTATCGAGGCGGTGTATACGGTATACCCATGGCTGCCTACAAAGTATAAATGATTGTGCGTTTAAGTCTTAGGCTAAGTCTACGAAAATATCACATTAACCTAGTCCTCAAATCGCACTTAGTGTGCATAACAGGGCTGTATTTAAGGAATATTTAGAACTGCGCAACTCCTTCTATTCTTTCCCATCTTCCATTGTAAATTAGACCTACTTCAAATCAGAGGACAATGACTTCTTGCTAGTTTTAACTGCCTACAGAAGTGCTTCTACAACAGCACAAATCCATTTAGAACTGCATATTTTGTGTAGCCTACAACTGCACGTTAAGAAAATCCCTGGTGCATAAATTAGATCTATAATTATAGGCCGTGCACTAAATGCCCTTGATAGGCTTGATTAGGCTAGACTATCTTGTGAAATTCCTGCAGCCGTAAGATCTTCTAACCATGGTTTTTCATACGCTCGTCGGATCAGCCTTTAAATGTAGACCTATACAAGCATACGTTCTGGTGAACGTGCTGAATTGACGAGACACCATCAGACACGGCACTTAATTCGCAGATGATATAAACGAATAATTCGTCGTCATAATATTGCTCAACCACCTGACTTATTCCTATTGGCTGGACGATTGTAAACTGCTTTTTTATACCCAGTTTCATGCGATCAACCTCGGAAACGTTAATCGTGTCGTATAATTTATTGTCCGCTCATGTCTTCAATTTTACCTTACGGTGACTTCCATAAATAATTATTATGTGGTCACGAAATATAGTGCATCCATGAATGAACACGCAAGCTCAGGCGCGCACATCAACACGCATATAAAAAAAACAGGACAGTTTATGTACTTGCATGTACATGTATAGGCTAGGCCAGGGGTTCTCAACCGGTGTGTCGCGACACACTAGTGTGTCGCGAAGCGACCGGAGGTGTGTCGCGTAAAAGTGGTGTGTCGCTGGTGTGTCGCGAAGAATTGGTGTGTCGCGACACACCAATTCTCAAAGCATACAACCGTCGTTCTTGTATTACACTGACTTGTTCACTTTAGCAGTTTGGCAGGCGTAGGCTGTGAGAATATAGGCAATTCGACGGACTTCATTTATCTAATCCATTTGATCTCAATCGGGAGCAGCCACAATGTTTGCCTTATAAGCCCACGTACATGCACTGCCTATAATTATAGGCCTACATAAAATGGACTATACAGTAAGTCTACAAGACGTCGGCGAGCGCACCGATTAAAATTATATCCAGTGCCGTAACCTTCGAAAATAATGGGGAAAATTATCATGAAGAAAATAATTTGCGATTCTAAAATTGATGACGCGGAAAGGTTGTTTGCGTACTCAGAGAGTGACAATTTACAATGTAAGGAAGGTGCACAAGGTCCAGGAACCCAGAAGTCACAATGGCCCGTTTTTAACAAAACAAATTACTGTAGACCTGCGCATTCCAGTTTCCGTTACAATTATTCGACGTTTTGAAGGGCGTTTATCCATGTAGTTTCGGTAGTGTTCAGCTACCTTAATCCCATGTTTTCCTGTTTTGTCTTGAGTTATCAGAGCTAGTGGTTTTGACTATGGACAATTTATGCTTTTTAAAATCTAAAACTCATATAACTCATATATGGCTATTCTTATAGGCCTAATCGTTAGTCTCAGTTGTAAGTAGAGCGTAGGTCCTATACGTGTTGTACTCACAACGCCTGTGGATCCTCATCTAACTATGATCCAAAGAAAATTCGGGAGCAAAAATCTCATTGGGCCTAACTCTTAGGACAGACAATTAATGAAGAGTCATAAAACGTTGTAGAATCGTAAAATTCAGATTAGTAAAATTTTGAATGTTAGAATAATTAGAAAATAGAGAGCATTCAGCCTATCAACATTCATTTATTAAAATTTGTAGAAATGTTTAACACAGTTTGTAGGAATGTAGGTGTTAGGTAAGCTGACTTAGGCCTAATTTAATTTTTTAACGATATTCACATGACAATTGCATGGTGTGTCGCGAAATTTGGTCGCAAGTTTAGGTGTGTCGCGCGCCAAAAAAGGTTGAGAACCCCTGGGCTAGGCCAATAATGATAATAGGACAATATAATTATGTGTGTCATTAGGCCATGCTGTTCACTCTTGCATCAATATAATATATATATATATATATAATATACATATTATGTCGTGCTGTTCTACATTGCATCAACATTTTTCCCATTTTGGATGGAAATTGTCTTGTATAGCGACTCTGACATGGAACGACTGGATAGTGGATAAGCTACTAAAAAGAACCAATAAACGGGTATACGGTGCATAAATACATGTAAATATATACTTATGTAGACCTATTTATAATATAATGTATCGATGTATATGTAAAATATACATGTATATATATATATATTTAGTATATATACATCAAGCAATCCTCCTCATTAGTTTCTGACACAAAACTTTTCGTCTCCACAATGGCTCCAATTATGTCCTATCACTCCAACATCCTCTCCGTCTCCCCACCTCTCATACCCCCCTTCCCCCCCCCCCCCCCCCATCAAAAGACGACTAACTTTATGCACCATATCCAGGCTATTATAACCTGGCTATACCATTTTAATTAATAATTTATCAATTCTAAAAGTCTTAATATTTTTTTATATTAGCATCTCTCGTGCTAGCATGCCTGTGTTTTGGACAGATATTACTATATACTAGCTGAACCCGGCCACGCCTTGCTGTGGCTGAAAAAAGCCTCCCCCTCCCGCTCCCCTCCCCTTCCCCTCCCCTCCCTCTCCCCCTCCCCCCTCCCCCCTCCCCTCCCCCTCCCCCTCCCCCTCCCCTCCCTCTCCCCCTTCCCCTCCCCCTTCTCCCCCTCCCCCTTCTCCCCCTCCCCCTCCCTTTGCGATGGCGACGCGGATCACGCCATAAAACGCTTGAGCAAGAAGGCCGTAATGAAATGCGAAGGCCGTAATGAAATGCGCTAAAGAAATTTACGGAACAAACATGCCCGAATCGGTATGCAAGGCTTATTGACGGCGTAGGCTATGTGTTGAAAACGGCGGAATTTGCAAAGTTGCTTTTTTAGCTTAAAAGATTGCGCTTTTTCCAAAAAAGCATTCTGCAAACCCGGCCGTGTTGGAACTAAACGTTTTGGTGAAGTTTCGAAAGCAATCAATGAAGAAAGTTCGGAGATCTTGCGTCAGGTGCCAAACGCGGTTAGATTTTTATATATATAGATAATTATAATATAACATATATGATATAATTATATATAGTTTATATTTATATATAATTATATATATATATATTCCATCACATATTGCTTGGCAGTACAGCTTATAAACGGGTTAGTTTTGTGGGCCAAAGCTAATAAAGAACCCTGCACAAGTTGAGAAGTATAGGCCGGGTTATTGTCAAAGGTGTCATAGTAGAGCTTCCGGCTAAAGTCCTGTTTTTTTATTAGAAGACTTTTTTGACTATATAATCATGAGCTTTAGTGGTCAGACTATAAGAAAATAAGCATTAGACTCTGCAGAGTGTGAGCCCACGAGAGCGGCTGCAGTAACCCAGGCACGCATGCATTTATGCAGACCATGAGATGTATATATAGGCCTACAGGCAATTTGCAAAAACAGACACACACACATTCATACACAGCTACACACCCACGCACACAAGCAGACACATATGCAATGTATACGCAGAGGCAGACACACCTGCGCACACAACAGACCCACATACACTCCTGCACACAGACACACCTACACACATTGACTCATACAAACAGACACGCACACAGATCTACAAACATACAAACGCCCATACACACGTACATACGCGCGCAAACACATCTACACGCCTACACATACCTATACGCACACAAACAGACACACACTTATACACACAGACACAGATACAAACACGGACGACACACCTCCCTACGCATGCATGGCAACTTGCACAGATGTATACCCTATACCTCGGTCAGATACAAAGCAAAAAACAGGAAGACGTAAAGTGCGGTGATGAGTTGCAATATGCGAGCGAGCAACGAAGCCAACGAAAGCATCATCGAATACAGCCGCAGCAGCAGCAGCAGCAGCAGCAGCAGCAATGACGACGAGTCTCACGGCTCATTAAACTCAGGTAATACGCGTCTAAGGTGAACTGAGTCGAGACTCATATCTGATTATCAGACAATGTATTAGAATCATAGAAATGCGATTGTGTGTGAGAGAGACTGCAGGCTGCTACAGCGCTGCATGATGCTGATGCTGTTGATCTCTGTCGCTGAATCGATTGTAGCCTATTGTCCTCCTCATCATCTGTGCTTCGACGAGATGGTTGGTACTACGCATGCGTATAGCGGTGGAAACATCAAAGACCTTGTGTTCCAGCAATGAGTTAGTCAGATGACCAGGAGGACTATTATAATGACCTCACTTTGCCATACCATGTCGCATAATTATATACATACCTCGGTACATAAAATTATGTTATACGCATATATAAACACATTGCGCTTAATTCCCAGAGGTCACTCCGCTCTGTTCCTTAAGAACCTAAAAACTTTTATTTAGCCGTAGTTGGGTCGGGAGCGCTTCTGAGTAGCCTACCTTAAAGAGGCGCTATATAAATTTTCGAAATAAATAAATAAAGAGAATAGAATATAGGCCTATTAAAGATGAGCATTTTATAATAGACATAGTCTGGCTGTCTGAGCATATGTATAGTCTACTGGCTTCAGTGTCAGAATTGTTGGGGGTTTCAACTTCCAGTCCTTCCTTGAGCTCCATGGTAATGCCTGTTTTTTACGCCCCATGGCAATTCCAAGTGGATCATAGTCCAACTTCCAGTTATTTTTCCACAATACTCACACTGGCAGGTTCCTACCGTTATACATAATTTTATGTTATATTCGCACATAATTATAATATATAGATAAGCATAATTATACTATTTATATATATAGTTATAATATACTGGCTACTACTTTTATATCGCCGAAGGGATGCGAATGTGGATTGGCATAGTTAGCAGAACGCCTTGAGAAGCGCTTGTATCTTATGGCGCGAAGGCCGTTGACGACCAGAAAGATTTTATTGGTCGTCTATGGCATTCTATGGCATTGACAGCAAATGCCTCATATTTGGTTACGGCACCTAAGGATGTCATGCACAAAATTTTGGCATTCTACATGCATAATGGCATTGACAGCAATTGAGTGCCTCATATTAGGTTACCGAAAGATATCATGCACACAAGGACTAGGCCAAATTAGTGTGGCGAGGAGAGCGGACCTGGAACTTCTATATCATCATCATCATTCACCATCATCATAATCTGGCCTCCTCATGCGTTGACTGAGTTTTGTAGCGCATTTGTCTTTGTGATTTCTACTGTTATATTCGCTAATGCCACAATTCAATTTATTAATTATCTATTAAAAATACGCCAATTAATTGTCTAGCTTAACTGTTACTTAGTATTAATAATTACACAGGTTATTAGTTAATTGATTCGTTTGTTAAGGAGCGTTTATTCGCTACAAATGCCCCCCTTCAAAAGACTGTTCACAGGCTTTAACTTACTCACATACTTAACAAACTAATCTATAAACTATCTTCCTTTACCTTACATAACACAACAACATTACTGCTCTACATATACTTATATACAACTTATCCTTCATCGAAGGTTCACTATATATCACTCTAGTCCCCTGCTCAAGTAATCTGAAATTACATTGTTGGACCCCTTGATGTACCTAATGGTGAATGAATAATTTTGCAAGGCTAAACTCCATCTCATAACTCTTGCATTTTTCATCCTGCTTTCCTTCATGTATTGCAATCCGCAATGGTCAGTCTCAATCACAAACTGCTTGCCGCATAAATACCTGTCGAACCTACTTACGCCCCACATTATGGCTAAGCATTCTCTTTCTTCCACCGAATATCTCATCTCTCGCTCAAGTAACTTCCTGCTCGCATATGCTATGGGATGATTCACCCCCTCATATTCCTGCATTATTACGCATCCGATCCCTTTTCCACTTGCGTCCGTTTGCAATACGAACTCCTTCTCTAAGTTCGGTAATCTCAGAATTGGTGCCTTAGCCAGTTCTTCTTTCAACTGCATAAAACTGTTCTCCAATTTCTCATTCCATTCGACGTTTCCAGGTGACAGTTTCTTTGTCAAATCACTTAATGGTGCCATTATTTCTGCACAGTGTGGAATGAATTTTCTATAGTAATTCACTGCTCCGAGGAAACTCCTCACTTGTTTCTTCGTCTTTGGTCTAGGCATATCAATGATCTTGTCCACAGACTCTACTTTCGGACTGATGTCATCGTTATTCAACGTGTGACCCAAGAAATCTATTTTTCCGTACCCTAACGAGCATTTCTTTGGCTTCAATGTTAGGTTGGCTTCCCTAACTCTTTCAAAAAATGTTTCCAGTGTTTCCAAGTGATCCTTCCATCATCATAATCATCATCATCGTCGTCGTCATCGTCATCATCATCATCATCATCATCGTCGTCGTCGTCGTCATCATCATCATCATCATCGTCATCATCATCATCATCATCATCATCATCGTCGTCGTCGTCGTCGTCGTCGTCATCATCATCATCATCATCATCATCATCACGACCACCATCAATGGTATAATAAAGTGAAGCAATTCTTGCATTAATTATCTTCAAGTTGCAATCAGTAGGTCCACTATCTACACTTCTAGTAAAGACCTCGATCACACTGTTCGGGGTTTGATGCATCTGCAGTTCTGCACTCTCATCAAGAGCGATTAAAATACTTGGAAGCTTTATGGTATTTTAATTAATTGTTTTTGAACATCAACTTCGACATGACATGATTGTGAAGGCCTGCTGACACTAGTGGGTACTGGCAGATAAGCTCACCCTTTTAAAACTTTCTTCTTGTCATAACATTTAACGTAAAGTTCCGTTAGCCTTCACAGGACTTCCTGTAATAAAATGGTGTGAAGATTTCTGATTTTGGAATAGGTCTAGCTAGGCCTACATATAGCCTAGGTACTAAGTCAAATATTCAGAGGTTTCTAATTTTATGAAAAACAAAAGTGAGTTGAAGATTTTCATTGTCAAAACTTTAAAAAATTCTGAAGGCTATATAGGCCTATACCACGTATAGGGCCTATACTGGTCGAGAAAAACCTTCACGAACCGCTTGCTTCCTACGGGTCGCGTGTTTGAGATCTCTGGTCTAGAAAGAGGAATCTATCAGACCTGTAAAGGTCTAGAAATCCAGGAATGAGACAGAATCCCATAAAAGGACTGGTCAAGCGTTCCGTCTAAAATCCTTTATTAAATTCATTCAGTCCAAGAAGAACTGCCGTCGGCGTTCTGTAATTAGGCGGCCTGTTCTTTCATCGTGACGATGCATGATGATAATTATGCGAAAGAAGATGCAGATAACATCTTGTGAATTCAGTCAGTATATAATATATTATGCTCATCATGCGGACGAATGCGATTAGGTCAACGTGGAATTACAGTCCCACACTCTATGTAGCCTACCTATGTAGGGCCGACCTTTTCCCAAATGGCGCCCAGGCAAAGTATAGGTTTACATTTGGCACCCTCAGAGCCCCGCTCAATAATAAAGTATTGTTCATCCCACGTCAGAATCTAAAGATGAATTAGCCAGAGCCTTGAACACGCTCAACTGAGTAATTTATTATATTTTTTAATTGGTACATTGAAGGCTGGAAAAATATTTAATTTTGTGGGAAATGATTTTAGATAAAACTGTGGAAATGCCCCCTCCCCCAAGAACTTGGCGCCTTAGGCAACTGCCTGCTTTTCCTATGCCTAAGGCTAGCCGGCTCTGAGCCTGCGGAACCAAAACTATGACATATGCCAGAACACTATTGCATATAGGGCCTAACATGTAACTCCGTGCACGCAATCTTTGGGGGGGGAGGGGAGGAAACGCAGCTTTAAGTTATCGTACTCATTACACAGAGAACCATTTCAACGGTAGGCTACCCAAAGAGCAAGAGTTAAGTAGCATCGAGATCCTGATTGTTCACAGACTTTCAGTCTAAAAAAATCGGTAGACAGATGAGAAAGCGCAGCGAGGCCTACTCTCTTCGATGTCGAGAAACAATGATAGGCCTAATCATAATATCCCCTCATCCATCGCCAGCGGCGCCGCCAGGATTTTTATTTCTGTACGCACAACTTGCACAAAATAATATGAAGCGAACAGCGATCGATACGAGCTTATATTCAGAGGCGGATCCAGGATTTCTGGTTAGGGGGGCGTAAATGCTACCAATCCAATCCCATATATATATACAGTGCTTAAAGTGTAAAAAAGTGATAGGACGCTATATTGTAGGCCTAATTGGTCGTCAGTGGCGGCGCCGAAGGCGGGAAGTTGCGAGTGCCGGAGGCACGAAGCCCATCCCGACTAGGGGGTCTGGGGGAGCGTCGCAAGCTCCCCCAGCGGGGTCTGGGGCGGAGCCCCAGCGACCAGCGCATTTTTGGCTGTTTCGACCTTAAATGGAGCCATTTTTAGGCTCTTGTTTGTCAGCTATTTGTGAACGAGAAAGTCGCGAAATTTTTAAGAATAAGTCGTTTTTCAGTGTCGCAAGCTACCAGGATAACAATAAAAATAAAAATTTTATTGTAAAAGACAAAGGTTTTGTCTTTACAGTAAGCTCCCCCAGCGGGGTCTGGGGGAGGAGACTCAGCGACCAGCGCATTTTTGGCTGTGTCGACCTCAAATGGAGCCATTTTTAGGCAGTCATGGCCGGTCGTCCGTAACTGCATGGACGCCGTCCATGCAATCATGGGCGACCGTCCTGGTAGTGCTGGCCAAATAAGTCATAGGACGGCGTCCTGCCTCGAATATAAGTGCCAGGACGCCGTCCATGACCGTCCTGGCACACTTTAAAGGCCAGGTTTCTTCTCTCCGAAGAATGTTAATTTATAGGCGTGGCTACGGAGATCTGCGGGCCAATGACCATGGGTTCGAAATCTGGCTGACACATAAGCCCTAGGACAGGTAAACTTGTATACCCACTAATACAGAATAATCTGCTGGCAGGGGTGGGGAATTGTTTTGTTCCTCCGAGCCTGCTCCTCAGCTAGACAGCGTGGGGCTTCTCAATTGTTGGGCATTCGAGTTCTGCCAAGGGCCAGCAATATCAAGGCAAGGTGGTATTACATAACTTTAGACTCCTTCTCTTCTCAACTCCCATATAAAGCTCTAGCTGGTGCCGAGACTTACCGGCCCACAGCTGCACGATGTTTTCTGTGCCACCACTATAGCTAATCTGCATAAAACCAGGTCAACTTGTCAAGTTACCAGGCTATACAGTGAGACTGGACAGATGACTGGACAGTTTACTGGCAAGGTGTGTGTGGACTGATCTTGGTTCACCAGCCTATATCAGGGTGAGAATTGGGGGCGGTTGGGGGGTTCAACCCCCAGCCTTTCTTAGAGCCTCATAGTAAAGTCTGTTTTTCACACCCAAATTCCAAGTGGATAATGGTCCATCCCCCCAGTTATTTTTCCACAATTCTTACACTGCCTACAAACAAGGTTCTTTCAATACATCTTGACCTCCAAGTGTACGTGTACCTTTGTTTATAAGTCTGGGCACCAGATATAGCTTTATACAGTTGAAATCTCAATTGACAAACTGAGAAGCCAGCCAGTGTAAAGTGATATAATACAACAACAAGGCCCAACAATAATTATTGAGAAACTGTCTATTATCTGCAAGCCTGCAAGGTGTGTATGGATCTTGGTCTAGTTGAGGAGTATGCTTGGAGGAACAAACAATTCTACCTCCCCCACCAGGAGAGTATCCAAGCATTGGAAGGGCTCGATGGTCAGCTGTATTAGTCTAAATCAAACATGTATACATATAAGTTGGTGTACAGTCGACCTAGATTCTTTCCTCCCCCTCCCTTGAGACATGCCAACCGTACGGTCATCCCTGGGATCATTAGTGCAATGATATCGGAATCTGTCAGTCAAACTTGAAGCAGACGGTCATTGCTTAAGCCACGCCTACGCCAACCTTGGGCTTTAAGCCCTGTATATATATATATATATGAAATTAGATCACGCCACACTATAATGATCCTTTTCATAGAAAATGTTGTGGAACTTAAAAAAAATATATAGTTTCTCATATAAAACCACTGGTTTCCACTGAAGGTTTACAGTGAAACGATTATAAATCAGTTATCGGTTTTGATCACGCAACCCGTGATCCAAAAAGGGAATAATTAAGTGTCACATGCCAGTGGATTAAGCAGTGTCGGTCTCCTTGGATGCTTTCTGGCGTAGGCCCTAGGCCTTGATAATGTCATCAATGTCTAACTTGATGTCCTTGTGGACAAACAATAAAATGAGTGCATTAAATCTGTCCTCGTTCATTGTACTTCCGAAACACGACTTCACAAATCGCAGACTAGAATTTTCTCGTTCAACACTGCTTGAAGGGGCGCTATAACCAGTGGCAGATCCAGAACTCTTCAGGGGGGGGGGCAAAAATTTTAGAACCTGGGATGGGACAGGTGAAAAAAATTTCGAAATTTGGTTGGTCGAAAATAAATAGGGATGAGTCTTTGGCTGAATTACTTTTCATCCGCCAAAAAAATATGATGAGGTTTTTTTTAGTCGTCTGCCAAAAATGTTTTTGAGAAAATCATACCATTTCATCCGCCAAAAAAGTTGATGACCTTTTTTACTCCTCCACTTGAAAACCGACTGGGGGCCACGTCCCATGCCATTTTTCAAATAGGGGGGGATATGCCATTACACCCATATGCATATTGCTGATTTCATACCAAATGGGGGGCCACGTCCCAAGGCAGTTTTAAATGGGGGCCATGGCCGGATTGCCCCCCTGAATCCTCTCCTGGCTATAAAAAGTGCACATAAAAACACATACAAACAAAAATTAAATTTAAAAAAAGTTTTAACGGTTTTACATCCAGGAATCTCAGGATCCATAGACCTCTAGGGCCTAGGCGACTATAAGGCGCTCAATGCCAAGATGGCTCTCTATTAGAGTGTAAGTAAGTAAGGAAGTAAGTATATTCTATAAATTATAAAATTTCAATAGAATTTCATCGCTTATAATAAATGTACAATTTGTGAAAAAAAATTGCATTTCCGCGCTGTACGCACTTGCGTAAGTGCGTACGCCTAACGGCGCCCCTGTCCATCGCTTTGTTTCATATAAGTATCTCTCAAGTCTTTTTCTTTCGCCGTGGCAGGGCTGGGAGCGACCATGAGTAGATTTCTTGGAGGTTGCTATATAAATCCATAGAATATATGAATGGATGAATGAATGGATGAATGAATGACTGCATAGGCGCCGAGTTGACCCGAAGAGTGGGGGTGCCCAAAAGAATGTGAAAATATGCGCGCGTCAGCGCGCGAAAATTTTTTAGACCCTTTTAATAGGAGACTTATTGAAATCACCACTGTTCACATAGGCGGAGACTTGGTCCTGGTTTTAAGGGACGATCAGACAATTGGCCAAAGTTTGATCGCCGAGAAGCACAGCGCCGAGCAGGGAAGGGGTTTGGGAACGGGATGTGCTCTTCCCCATTTTCGATTTTTTTATTGCCACACTGCGATGGTAGAACCTTAGGCTATCATTTGACGCAGGGCCGGATTTAGGGGTGGGCACAAGGGGCACAGTGCCCACGGGCCTCCACCACATAGGGGCCTCCACCACACAAGCGAGAATTTTTACAGACTTTTTAGTACTGTAAACTGCCCAAAGATACAATTTCGTGCAAATATTTTAAGAAAAGAAACAATTGAAAGAAACGTGAAATCCTGAAAGGTCAGAAATTAGGGTTATGGTTATGCCTAGGGTTAGGGTTATTCGTTCGCTTGGCATCTCAACAAAATATCCTAATTTCTGACATTTCAGGATTTCACGTTTCTTTCAATTGTTTTTTCTTCTTAAAATATTTGCACGAAATTGTATCTTTGGGCAGTGTACACTGTACAGTACTAAAGTCTGTGAAAAATTCTTGCTTGTGTGGTGGAGGCCCCTAACCCTAAACCTAAACCTACTTGTAATTTGCAGGCAACGGTCACTTACGCAACCAGTTTTACAGCATAGGCTACAGCCTACACGTATTCCATGGAGATCAGCCTAATCTTTATATTTTTGTAAGGCCTTTATATCCTGCTGCAAGTTGTAGATGAGGCGCCCTTATGACGGCATTGCTGTGGTACGTACGGCACCATTAAAGTTGATTTTTAAAATAAAAATTATCCTATGTCCATTTCAAGGGCCTCCACATGGGCGGAGACCTAGGGGGTACAGGGGGTGTTGGGGTCGGCCCATGTATTGGTTCCCCCCCCAAAGTTGAGCGTCAAGACTTCCACGGTGGGTGAAAAAAATTTATGGAAAAAATTGAATTTGTTCTTCACTTTTAAAAATGTTTGGTCCAAATGACTAAAAAAAGGTCATGAACTTTTTTGGCGGCGAAAATAGAATTTTTTCTTGACGACTTTGGGACTTTTTCGGCCAAATGACTTTAAAAAAAAGGTCATCAACTTTTTTGGCGGCGAAAATAGAATTTTTTCTTGAGAAAAGGGTCGCGGAAAATTTTCGTCCGCCCAAAAATCTCGCGTCTTTCCTTCAGCCACCCGTCAATCCCCCCCCCCAATCCTCAGCCCAGGTCTCCGCCTATGGGCCTCCACCACAGCGGTGCACACGGGCCTCCACCAAGGTAAATACGGCCCTGATTTGACGTCATGACATCCTTGTCAAAATTTCCTGTTATTTCTTTGCATAAAGACTTGATTTAAAACCTCAATAAAATAATGTTCTTCCCAATTAAAATTTTTTGGATCATTCTTTGTGTTTGGTGTAGCCTATTTTTCTTGGAATCCACACAGAAGAAAAGCACAATATTTGTTCTCATGGGCGTCTTGGAGCACTCTCCCTCAATTAGGTCAACATACTCAAATTTTGCACAGGAAATCAGACAATTGGCCACTGTTTAGTAAGCCAATATTAACACTGTGGAATAGTTTTTCAAATAGTATTTCAAGTATCTATAGTTTTTAAAGACAAAACAATATCCCGCTTTTATGATGCTGGGAGGTGACTCTCGAGCACAGAAGAACACTATTGAGCATGTAGCCTATAGGCCTACACTATAGCCTAGGCCTAAAGAAACAATGTCATTCAAATCGTCGCCTTCTTCCGTAATAAAAAAAATGACGGAAGCGGATCGAATAAGCAAGATATCGGGGTTTCCCCGCATTCGCTGATCGGCTTAGGACCAATGGAGTTCACACTACCAGATAAAACTGGAGAAATTGTAAGGTAAACTAACTGAGATTTAAAAAGTATACTAAAGATTAAATGATTTTTATAGATAAGCAATCCCAACAGAGAAAAAATATCTTAAAAGCACATCTTGTCGGCTGATTTCAGGTGGTGCCCATGCACAGGAGGGCCTCGCATGGCCAATTTCTGGTGGTGCTGAGCACTCACGGGCCTCGCAGAGTCGGCGCCCATGAATGACTGAATGAATTGTATAAATCAATCATCTATTCCCGCGACACAGATTAAAAAGTCATTAGCAAAATCGGTTTTTAGTCGGTTAATTTTGTCAATGGAAAGTAGGTAACGGTTAGAAGCATAGACTTAAAATATAATAATTATAGCGAATGAAGAAGGTCTTACATGTGAACTGATGCTGCAAGTCATTCACTGACAATAGTTTCTTTTCCATTTCCATGCAAGTGATGTGTTCCGCCGCTGAACGAAATTCAAGCCAAGCAACCTCAGCATCATCATCATCACCATCATCAACCGCATCATCAACCGCAGCAGCAGCAGCAGCAGCAGAACTTGTCTCGTTGCATCAGCAAACGAAATACATCAACTGCACACGCGATGTCACCCACCGCCACAGACGACCTCTTCATCATCTTCTCTCAATTGCCAGCATCTGCATCCAGCCGTGCAGTGCGCCTATACGCATGCATCGACACCTGTCGCTGCAGCAGCCAGAGCAATCCGCATCCGTGGAACAGATGACTCGAAGACCCAGTGCCACAACTGGCACCGTCGTCGTAGCAGCAGCTGCTGTAACATCCGTTTTGTGTACAACGCTGTCAAGGTATCCGCAGATGCGATGGCCGATGAGGCGGCGGCAGCGGCGGTGGCGATAAGCCCACAGTTGTAAGGGAGACTGCGCATGCTGCAGTTATAGGGTCGAGGCTCCTCTTAATCGCAGCCATTTGACATTATTTTATGTATAGGCCTATTGTACAGTTATATATACATGGGCGCCGACTCTGCGAGGCCCGTGAGTGCTCAGCACCACCAGAAATTGGCCATGCGAGGCCCTCCTGTGCATGGGCACCACCTGAAATCAGCCGACAAGATGTGCTTTTAAGATATTTTTTCTCTGTTGGGATTGCTTATCTATAAAAATCATTTAATCTTTAGTATACTTTTTAAATCTCAGTTAGTTTACCTTACAATTTCTCCAGTTTTATCTGGTAGTGTGAACTCCATTGGTCCTAAGCCGATCAGCGAATGCGGGGAAACCCCGATATCTTGCTTATTCGATCCGCTTCCGTCATTTTTTTTATTACGGAAGAAGGCGACGATTTGAATGACATTGTTTCTTTAGGCCTAGGCTATAGTGTAGGCCTATAGGCTACATGCTCAATAGTGTTCTTCTGTGCTCGAGAGTCACCTCCCAGCATCATAAAAGCGGGATATTGTTTTGTCTTTAAAAACTATAGATACTTGAAATACTATTTGAAAAACTATTCCACAGTGTTAATATTGGCTTACTAAACAGTGGCCAATTGTCTGATTTCCTGTGCAAAATTTGAGTATGTTGACCTAATTGAGGGAGAGTGCTCCAAGACGCCCATGAGAACAAATATTGTGCTTTTCTTCTGTGTGGATTCCAAGAAAAATAGGCTACACCAAACACAAAGAATGATCCAAAAAATTTTAATTGGGAAGAACATTATTTTATTGAGGTTTTAAATCAAGTCTTTATGCAAAGAAATAACAGGAAATTTTGACAAGGATGTCATGACGTCAAATCAGGGCCGTATTTACCTTGGTGGAGGCCCGTGTGCACCGCTGTGGTGGAGGCCCATAGGCGGAGACCTGGGCTGAGGATTGGGGGGGGGATTGACGGGTGGCTGAAGGAAAGACGCGAGATTTTTGGGCGGACGAAAATTTTCCGCGACCCTTTTCTCAAGAAAAAATTCTATTTTCGCCGCCAAAAAAGTTGATGACCTTTTTTTTAAAGTCATTTGGCCGAAAAAGTCCCAAAGTCGTCAAGAAAAAATTCTATTTTCGCCGCCAAAAAAGTTCATGACCTTTTTTTAGTCATTTGGACCAAACATTTTTAAAAGTGAAGAACAAATTCAATTTTTTCCATAAATTTTTTTCACCCACCGTGGAAGTCTTGACGCTCAACTTTGGGGGGGGAACCAATACATGGGCCGACCCCAACACCCCCTGTACCCCCTAGGTCTCCGCCCATGTGGAGGCCCTTGAAATGGACATAGGATAATTTTTATTTTAAAAATCAACTTTAATGGTGCCGTACGTACCACAGCAATGCCGTCATAAGGGCGCCTCATCTACAACTTGCAGCAGGATATAAAGGCCTTACAAAAATATAAAGATTAGGCTGATCTCCATGGAATACGTGTAGGCTGTAGCCTATGCTGTAAAACTGGTTGCGTAAGTGACCGTTGCCTGCAAATTACAAGTAGGTTTAGGTTTAGGGTTAGGGGCCTCCACCACACAAGCAAGAATTTTTCACAGACTTTAGTACTGTACAGTGTACACTGCCCAAAGATACAATTTCGTGCAAATATTTTAAGAAGAAAAAACAATTGAAAGAAACGTGAAATCCTGAAATGTCAGAAATTAGGATATTTTGTTGAGATGCCAAGCGAACGAATAACCCTAACCCTAGGCATAACCATAACCCTAATTTCTGACCTTTCAGGATTTCACGTTTCTTTCAATTGTTTCTTTTCTTAAAATATTTGCACGAAATTGTATCTTTGGGCAGTTTACAGTACTAAAAAGTCTGTAAAAATTCTCGCTTGTGTGGTGGAGGCCCCTATGTGGTGGAGGCCCGTGGGCACTGTGCCCCTTGTGCCCACCCCTAAATCCGGCCCTGCGTCAAATGATAGCCTAAGGTTCTACCATCGCAGTGTGGCAATAAAAAAATCGAAAATGGGGAAGAGCACATCCCGTTCCCAAACCCCTTCCCTGCTCGGCGCTGTGCTTCTCGGCGATCAAACTTTGGCCAATTGTCTGATCGTCCCTTAAAACCAGGACCAAGTCTCCGCCTATGTGAACAGTGGTGATTTCAATAAGTCTCCTATTAAAAGGGTCTAAAAAATTTTCGCGCGCTGACGCGCGCATATTTTCACATTCTTTTGGGCACCCCCACTCTTCGGGTCAACTCGGCGCCTATGTATATATATATATAATATATATATACAGGGTGGGCCAATAGGAATGCAACAACTTTGACGCCTTATAACTTGAACAATGTTTATCCGAGCATCGTAATCAATATACTAAATTGAAGGTAATTATCCACTCTACTACTTTGTCAAATCTTGCGCTGATATACGCCACCGTTTAAATAAAAATATTGGTGCGACGCACACCTCTCAATTTTGAATGTAAATAATGAACATCATGGCGCCGCTCACGGAAGAGGATAGAATTTTAATCAGAATCTTAAGAGTAGAAAACGAATACAAAGCACACCAGATGTTGATAGAATTCCCTTCTAGAAAATGGAATAAATATGCTCTACATCGATTGATTAAACAAATCGATGCCACGGGAACGTCTAACAGCCGCAACTGAGGTCGCAAACGTTCTCCCGCCGGCGCATCGTTCACGTCATACGGTTGCCTATCTGAACGCTAACGTACCAGAGTTTATTGAACCGGAGAACTGGCCACCGAACAATCCGGATTTAAACCCGGTTGACTATTCGATATGGGGTTGTCTTCATCAACTGGTCTATCGTGAACCGATACGTGACGTTGAACATTTGAAAAAATTGATTGTTTACTACTGGGTTGAAATAACCGGAGCACTGGTGGAATCAGCCATCGATCAATGGTCGTCTCGTGTCCATGCTGTCATTATAGCACGTGGTGGACATATTGAGTATTTGTTTGACTTATGATAAATTCACTCAAGATATGAATTGATATTAATTGTTAGAACTAGTGATTGTTTAGAATTGAGTCATTGACATGTTAAGTTTAAGACTTTTGGTTTTTTCTTGCAGTTTCATGGCAAAAAAGGGACATCGAACATTAATAGCATTATCTCAAAAATTCGTAATAGTATCTCTTAGATATTTTGCAGATTGATAAAATGGATAATTATGTTCAATCTGATATATAGGACAAGACGCTCAGATAAAAATTGCTTAAGTTATAAGGCGTCAAAGTTGTTGCATTCCTATTGGCCCACCCTGTATATACTACATTATATAGGCTCTAATATAATGTTGTGTATAATTATATATTTTTTATATAGCGCATAGCGAAACGCAACAGTGTTGAAAATAGCAAGGATTGAGGTCAAGCTACATCCATTATTTTGGCCAACGAATACCGACGTAATCTCAATTTAAGCCTTATACGCAGCCAACCAAAAAATAATAATGTCGACCGTTCATCACGGAATAGCACTACAACGTGAAAGACTTAGAACTGAATTTCCTGTTTTAGTTGACCATAATGCCTATTCAGCACATGAGAATATAATTATAGCCTACATGTAGCTATATCAATGTGTGCACGCGTGTCTAGGGGTGTGTTGTGTATGCATTATCGTGCGACTGTATAATAAATTACGTCATTATGACGTCATTATTGCGACAGGAACTTTTATATTCTCACCATTGTTCGACAAATATGTCAGGATTAAAATTGTGTTTTCGGTGAATATTTACTATAAGTTTTCCTATTTTAAAAAGGATCTTTTTTTCCGGACAGTGTACAGGGTGCGCCAAAAAAGACCCCCCCAGGTTTTGCCAATATCTTGGCCAGAAGTAAGAATTTGTAAATGAATCTTTACAGGCTTAAAGACAATTCATATTTACACATGATGGCTAAATTTAATCAAAATATTTCAAACAAAACAAAAGTTATGCCACTTTTAGGGAAGCCACCCACCGTTTTTTGACGATTCAAAAACGTAACGCAACAAAAAGTAACAAAACACCTGATTTTATTAAGTCTCGTCTCAAATAACTGTCAAACGAACTTAGTTGTGTTTCACAACTTGTGTTCAATGTGCCCACCACCAGTGTCAAAACTTCTTTTGAGTCTCTTTGCAAAGTTCTTGATGGACCTGTTGATTAATCTGACAGATTTCTTATGTACCAATTTGATTGTCATCTTGCTAAGTGACTTCTCAGTGACGCGCAGCAACGATGGTAGTCTGGTACCCTGTTTCTTTTTAAAAATAGTAATCATAATGATTATCTGGCAATATTAAGACTATTTGATAACACTTATTTGAGATGAGAAAAAATTCGTGTTTTTTTAAACTTTTTTGTTGCCTTCCACCTCTGAGCATTCTGTAATAAATATGTGTGCAGTGGACCGGCGAGTTCTCAGAAGGGGCTACTGGAGACAAATCACAGGACTCGGGCACGCAAAAAAGCATTTGGTTGAAAAGCAGAGTCATACCGAGGTTACATTGCATGGTGAGCATTCTCAAGAGCAGTGGAACCCGTTCCTACTAATCTTCTGAGCTTTGTAAGGAGGGCATTATCAAATTTCAGTTGTATTGTATTGTACTAACCCAACCCAATTGCTTTCAAGTGCTGCTTTAGAAACTTGGAATTTACAACTGCAAATCAATCCAAGCCAAAATAATTCCTAATATGACATTCTTAACTCAACCCGACTCACCAATATGCTTCCCTATACTTCCAAAACTCCATCTGACCTGTGGATGCCTCATCTCTAGAGTCAAGTGAGGATTAACAAATAAGGTGGCTCAAGCAAGCCTAGTACTTCAATTATTGGAGGACTGAAACCTACAATCACTGAATTACAGGCATAGTGCTTATTTTACACTCAATGATCGGCTCACTGACTCAACTTTAATTTACATGCCAAATTAAAATTAACACTAAAATTAACACTTAATTGTGTGGTTCTTTAATATAGTTAAGTTTACTACATTAATTAACAACTCGCTTTCCGGGCGGAATGCCCGTCCTACATGAGGCCGATGAGGCTGCTGTTGAGTGGCTCTGCTTGAACTGCAAAAGCTAAATAAATAATACTACATTAATTGTCACTTCATTCTGTTTTTTTAGCCTATGGTTCAATTCATGATATCAACCATTTAGCCATCAGTTAAAATTGCACATGTAAATAGGTGTCCCTGTTAGCGGGATATTCATCCCTTAGGGCCTTCCTTGTTGCCATCCGATTATGTGAAACATCTTGTACTATGTCTATTGTTTATGGTTGATGGTTACAATAAATAAATGAATAAGTGAACACAAGTCTTTGAATACATTTGTGCAGAAGATCACTTACAAGGTATTATATGAAAGCTAAAGGTTGTCATAATGAGCAAAACTTTGCTCTACCGTAAGCTGTGCAGTCGAACATAAAACCCACGACGGCAGAAATGTCTTGACACCACTAACACCAAAATGTCCGCCTTATTGGTATTGAGCATATTAAGCTTCTTCATAGTATTTGGTTGCCTAGTGAACATCCTTAAATTGCTTAGCAGGATCACACAATTACATGGCAAAATGTTTGCACAGTCACTGCGCATGTATACAAGGCAGTCAGAAGTGTACATCTACAATATGTTATCAACATAATTATCAAAGAGCAGAACCTAAGTCTTTAATATATTAAATATGATTTTAATATAATGATTCTGTCTCATTTGATATAAATATATTTCTTGACTAAGCATGGCAGCCGCAAGCATTTTAAACAATGCAATTCAAATTCATGTATTGCAGTAACTTCCACAAATTCGAAAGCAAAGCATAATGACGAGCCTGCCACAATTCCAATAGAATGCATGCAAATATTTTATATTATGTATCATAACATTGTATATTACAAATAAAATGACAAGATGGTAGTTTCTGCACAGACAATGAAGAAGAAAAAACATGAAAAGAAAGATTAGCAGACAATGGCGAGCAGCATCAGTCTGCCATCAGATTTCAGAGAACAGACAATTTGCTTAACTGATGCAATGTGCAAAATTGGTTGGCAATTACAGTTTCGGTGCATCTTATTCAAAGTCAACAATCAACAGAATTACAAGCAGAGTGAACATAATTACTGTAAAGTTTTCAGAGAAAATTCTTTATAACAAAGCACATAAACCATGCCTCACATAAAAAGGGATAAAGCTGAAAAGCCGCTTCAGCTGTACACTGCAGTTAATGAACAGTGCAATAGACAATACAGTGTGCCATGCAAACAGCAACACTACCTCACGTTAACTGGAATGATGTGTAATCATGGAGCGCATAAATGAGTTCACACTGTAGTTTCCAATACACACAACAAACGTACTGTAAATGTACTTCGATTTTATATAGCAACTGCTTGATGTTATGGCCTCGACTCTGATCATTTTCAAGGAATTGATCGGGACAGATCCTTCACCATTTGAACAGACAAAGAAACTTAACTGCATAGTTAATTGCATAGAGCAGTGTACACTGCTCTATGCAATTTCAAACTACAATTTTATTTATTTGATGTGTTAATTACAGAATTCAGCAACTGACATAGTCTTGACAGGCTCTGTTTTACAAACAGATTTTCTTTGAGAAACCCTGAAAAATCAAATAAATTTTCTGGACAAAAGTATTTCCATACACAACCAGAAGCCATAGTGGAATGCTTCTTTTCCACGTGGAAATATCGTACTAAACGGAGTGCCAAGAATCTGAACCATCTGCAAAATAATCAGTTAGCAAAATACACCGCACTGGCTACCTGCTCAAGAAATCTCTTCTCCGATAACAATACTAATATCCTGTTGAGCAAGATTCAGCAGATTAACGTCACTAGATCCAAAAAGCTCTAAAATGTTTATCGGCAGCAAATATTCTTCTAAACTACATCGCATCAGGCACCGTAATAATAGAAAATATCATGAACACTAGAGAAGGCATGAAGCAAGCAAACATACAGCAGGTCAGTAAACTGATGAAAAGATAAATTCTCCTCTCCTCACAAAGAGTTACATACATTGTACAAATGCGATTAACATTTACTGCATCTTTTCCGACGAAAAAAAATGCGTGCTCTATTAGATGACTGACTTGAAAAACCAAGCTATCATTACATCTGAAATTACAACAATTTTGGTAAAATAAAATTATTTTTTAGGCAAAAGAACTGATTTTTAAATCAACTACTGATTCCCGTGGAACAACAAAGAATACATTCCAGATTATGCTCTATTATTCCCGCATGCAGAGCTCTTCTATTATGCAGAAACCACAGTAATAGGACAGATTTGATTACTCAATGACTTTAACAAAATTAATATGCTGTACAAAAAACACTACTTGCAATATATTAACCACCTAAGATCTTCAACTCCATGGAGTAAATATCCTCAGCATAGACAATTCGAACATTTGTTACATCTATCAAACTGCAAATAGCACCTCATAGAGGTCCTTAGTAAAGCTCCATAAATACCAATACACAAGTTTGCATGATTATGCACGATTTTATGCAGTGGCCATGTTCTCGAGTACCTTAATGTACCTCGGTTCGCATACTTAAGGCACATACATGTACAAAGAGTGAAGGACATTTCAATTCTTCACGGCAAGACAAAAAAGTAAACAGTTCTTTCTACAGAAAATGCAAAATGGAAGACTTTTAGAACATTGTACAAACTTTGCAGATAGCAATATAAATTCATCTCCTATTGCTCAGCATGTTACAATAAAATGGCCATGTACAAACCAAAAATATAGGCAGCAGTTCAAATCATACATCATGGGTGTCAAAAGTGTTGGCCATTTAACGGATCGGTGAAAGTCTTTCAGTAGTAAAATTGACTGGAGGTTCAGTCACACACTGGATTTGCTAAACAATCATAGCAGTCAAGCAGAAAGAAATTCAGCTGCCAGCTCAGGTAATAAGACTCAAACGGTAAGATACAATGCTCTGCCACATCTTCAATTTTGTTTGTATGTGCACTTGTTATAGCGTCCCTTCAAGCTCTCTCGCTACTCAGAGGCGCTCCCGAATGCAGCACGGACACTGCATCGAAGTTTCACGCCAAAGCGCTGAGCAATTGCGAGTGAATGACTTTCACAAGGTCCCTACGCGGTGACTTGAGGTGGATTCGAACCTCGAACCTTCCGGCTTCAAGGCGACGACACCACCACTACACCCCCACAATGATAGAGATAGCTTTCTGAAGATGACAACATGGCATTTAAGTCTTAGAAACACACATATTGAATAATTCTGGCTAGAGATGGAATCACACTCAGCTGTTCCACCCCTCTGACCCTACGATAACTCAACCCGGACCACCTTTGGACTACTCATAAGGACAACCCTTTTGATGCAATGCAGTGCTCATGAATAAGCCGGTGCCCTGCGCTAGTGGCGCTTTAGAAGTTTGAGATTACGATTACAAGATAAAAACACCACAGCACAAGTAGCCTACTAAAAATGAATACAAGTACATACTTGTTCCTGTGGAATGTACTTATAACCACTTGCATCGCCTGAACATTTAATCCGTGGGGCTCATGAACCTGTCGAGATTTGTAAATTCTCCGTATCTATGACAGTCAGAAATCTATCGAGCAATTTTACTAATCTCTCTGCAACAACATCTTTTCTGACCAGCTACTGGTCCTAGACTTTAATTATAATGCTTTGCTGTCGGATGACCAAAGTCCGAAATCATTGCGGCTACAAGAAAAGAATGTCTCCTGCTACTACACACAACTTTTACTTTCGTACCCTATCCCATCGCTAGCCCAAAAGCATAGAACAATACACTAAAATAAATAATTTCAGCTGTGTCGAAATGAAGAAGGACCTATTAAATAATATTAATAATAATTTTTTTTATTAATTCAAACTGACAAGTACAGTGTACACAGTAAGAATGTTATGATATACAAGCAACAGATAATAAAAAGTTTAACAGGAATCGAATTTAACTGTATGGCAGCCTACAAGAAGGCATCCATCTGCCCTATTGTTCATTCACAGTCACACCCCCCTTGCCCTAAGGCATTGAAGGCTGAGTCAGCCTCATGGTCCTAGCTGTCCTTCACCTTGCATCCTCCTGATCTTTCAGCCACCATGTTACCATTCAACCGAAAAATTTTCTGCATTGAAAAAGTCATGGCGAACATCTTTTCAACTCAAATTATTAATTGTTGCAGGAAGGCAGTTCTAACACAACCTTTGATCTCTGATCTCTGACAGACGATCATACACAACACTAGTCATAATAAGTTCTCCATTTCACGGCTCGTCTCATTAACGTCTTTGATTTTTAGTCTTGATTCTCGATACAGTTCTAACACAAACTTTGATGTCTGCTCAGCTGCAATCAGTATATGCTAGATTAGAGGAGCCAAAGAGCTGGCCAATTATAGTCTCCATCGACAATATTTTTCTGGTCTGCAGAGGCCTGCCAAAAGACTACACAATTTGAGAATAAAAACAGCAAATTACTCATTTTAAGGCTTAAAGTGTATTATGTGATGTTATAAATCAGGAATTTTAAAGCCTGGTTTGGCTGTCTGCACCTTAAAAATACACCCATCCAAGATGTAGTTTTGCGAAAATTCTCCGGAAACAGGCTCACCGAGCCCCCTTCCAGATTTCCAATGCTCCATTTTGATCTGGCAACTTTTGGTCATGCTCCATCACCTGCTGGAAAATATTGTGATTGTGACTGGCCCGCGATTAAAAGTTTGACATCCCCCTCTGCTAAACCTCACAGACATATCAAACACAATTCAGAAATCTGCAGATCCTCGCTACACAAAAAGCTACGTAAATTCTAGATATGATCTAAAATGGCATGAAACTATAAAAAAAACTTTGCGTAAAAAACTGAATGACATGCGGACAGAATAACTGTGAAACTCTTTCAAACGTTTTGACAACTGCAAACCAAGTACAAAACATACGTTTCTCACAACTTTTAAGCGTCAGTGCTACCATCTGAAAACTGAAACCAAATCTGTTACTATCACATAGAAGTGACTAATGTATTGTTATCAGGCTCCACGTTAATATCGCTAAAACGAAACAAAACTGTCCACCTAATCAATCAAACTTCACTGCTCATCGTCAAATTTAAAAGCCACACACACACACGTTTTAATTTGTTTTTACTTTCGTTTTTATGCTGATACGGTTGTTTGCTAAAACAGCAGGATACACAAAACACACCAAAATACATTCAATTAAACAGTTTTATCTGCCAACCCACATGGCCATTAAAGAAATTGGACGTTAAGGAGTCGATATAATCAGTGATACTGAGATTCTGAAGTTTAAAGTTTATAGGCAGTGATTAACAAATGCACAGAAGCAGGTAATTTCATTAAAATAAACATGGTCCTAGCTGGTCCAGTGATTGGTCAATCAAGCCGGTCCAGTGATTGGTCAATCAAGCAGGTCCAGTGATTGGTCAATCAAGCCGGTCCAGTGATTGGTCAATCAACTGCTTGGCTGACACTGTCTATGATGAATGTAAAAGCATTTCATGAATGAAACCGTGACTCACAAACAGTGTTATTTTAGTTCCAGCATTAATTTTTATTCCTATTCTTATTCTATTCCATTGTTGTAATTTTTATTCTAGTTTTAGTTCTTCTTTATAAATAAATTTCGTTCTTATTCTAGTTCCACTTCCTATTTAGAAATAATTTTAGTTCCAGTTCCAGTTCTCGTTCCACTTCCAATTCCACTTCTCATAGTTATTATGTCTAACATGAATGATTACAGTAACACACAAAACAGTGTCTCGAGTCTTTTGACCTATTTATAAGATTAGTAATAGTTAGAAATAATAATCAATAGGAGAGAAAATATTATTTTTTAAAATTTCCATTTCTGATGCCTTCAGTCCGAAAAACTATTAATTTTTTTAAAGTTTATATTTTCTATTCCGTTCTCGTTCCAGAAAAATATTGAAATTTTTATTCCTATTCTATTCTCGTTCCAGAATTATTTTTTATTCCAGTTTTCGTTCCATGGAACGAAATTAAAATAATTATTATTCTTATTCTATTCTCAGGAACTAAAATAACACTGCTCACAAACCCGTTAAGTACTACAGGTCAACTGCAACTAAAACATCATTTCAGCAACTCTCTCCAACATTTTACGATGCAATTGATCTCATCTAAACTAAAAAAATGCAGAGTACAAGAATCCAAGCAAAAAACTTTAAGAAAGCAAAACATCAACTAAGCAGTCAACTATCTACCAAACAAACCGACTGACAAACTTTTCAGACATATACGCAACGTTTCAAAAAATTGCAAACAATCTAACATCAGAAATGACTCGTGCAAACAATGGAAAGCATAATGTACCGGTAGATTGTACAATGTACATTCAGGACTATCAGTTAATTCACCAGAGCAATACAGACTTGCAGGAATGCATCAATCAGAAGTTACAGATTTTTTTAAACGAAACGCAGGAACCATGATCAGAGAATTCAATAAGAAAATTAAAGAATTATGATGCTGACTGAAGCAACGATGGAAGTAATCTTTAAATTTATTTTAACAACATCTGGAATTCTTGTTTCTCGGAATCAAACCTACTACCTGTCTCTGCAGACAGTTGCCTGATAATACTGAGGCCATCCATCTAATATGTACACATGGAGGGGAGCGGTTAACCCAAACGAGCATGCTACTTAAAAGAGGGTCTACTGATATAATGCAGGTATGACAATAATTAATTTGTATTGAACAATTGAAAAATACTGAATAATCTGAGGTACGCCGATGATACGACATTATTGGCGGGTAAGAGGGACGACCTAGTCGAGTTAATAAGAAGAGTCAGGAAGGAAAGCGAAAAGGCGGGACTATACTTCAATGTAAAGAAAACAAAGGTTATGACAACTGCAACATGGAAAAACTTTGAGGTGGATGGAGAAACGATAGAGGTAGTATCGAGCTTCACATTCCTGGGATCTATGATAGAGAAGGAGGGAAGAAGTGATATGGAAATAAGGAGGAGGGTAACAATGGGGAAAACGGCAATGAACGGTCTGGAAAAGATTTGGAAGGACAAATACGTGAGCAGGGAAACAAAGAAAAGACTGGTAAGAGCACTGATCTTCCCAGTCGTCCTATATGGATGCGAGACATGGACAAAGACACGGGATATGGAAAAGAAAATCAACGCGTGTGAGATGTGGATTTGGAGAAAGATGCTAAGGATTTCATGGACGGAGAAGAGAACTAACAAATCGGTGCGCGAGGAGCTCGGAATAGAGAGGGAGGAGACACTGCAGCAAACAGCAACTTGGAGGAAATTGAGCTACTTCGGCCATGTGATGAGATCTAACGGTTTGGAAAAGGAGCTGATGACGGCATGCGGTGAGGGACGGAGAAGATGCGGAAGACCAAGGAAGAAATGGTTGGATGAAGTACAGGAAAAGTCTGGCATGAGACTGGAGGAACTAAGAGAGGCGACTAGGGAGAGGATCAACTGGAGAAGATGCACCAGGGCTTTCGCCAGAGCTCCAGTAGCTGACGGCACCAGGTGACCAGGTGATGACAATAATTAATTTGTCCAAACTGGCCTCCAAATGAGTCTATGCTACTGTGGAAGAGATGTCACTTGCATTCAACATTGCATCTGACTGTGTGCCATTGACTATCACGTAGCCCAGTGGCATGGATAAAATAGAGATTGTTCAATACAATCCAAGTCAAGCGTGTGTAATGTGTATGTAGGTGCGGCGTAAAAACAACACATGCATCCAGGGGTGGTTCACAAGATTTCCGCATACATATCAAATGGATGGCCAGTTTGGCCACTGCTTGGTTCTCACAGACTGCTACACAACAAACACAACAGAGTTGCAACAAGGGAATTCAAATAGTTTTTTTTATTAGCAAGCAAAATCAACAGCTATATAGGAAATCTATGGACACAGTTCATATGTTAATGGGTTTGTTGATTATCATCTGGCTGGTATTCCATATGATGTGTATTCTAACAACATCTTAAGGAGATCTCGGTAAAACGTTTGAGGAATCAGAAGACTGAGACCACACATCTGATTTTGCATTTCTGTGTAACCTTACATGCGTTAAGAATGTGTTTGTCATCATAGCAGTAAGACTAAAAGACAACTATCTCATTTTTGAGACAGATTCCAATATTCCAACTGTTGACAAGTAAGTCTACTATGATCAGCAACCAACAGATGTTCGGTCTCAAATTCTGACCAATCTCTCAAACACATCAAAACAATTCCTGTTTGAAATACTGAACCAGTGGAATAAAACCTTCAAAATCTGTCCATACCAGTGAAGACATAGCCCCATTCCCTCTGCTCAAAGTCCAGCATGCTAACCCTCAACAATAACGTCGAATATAACAAGTCTATAAATATGCAATCTGAACACAAGTGTGGAAGTCCTATGTTTCTATCTAGCAGCAAGATCACACAATGACGTCCAGTCTTATTTACTGTGCAATACTAATCAATATACTGCAAAGGCATCAATGGTCAATATATTTCAAAGGCATCAATGGTCAATATATTGCAAAGGCATCAATGGTCAATATATTGCAAAGGCATCAATGGTGGGTCATGGTCCATACACCGTGAACGCTTCATTTTGAATACAAATAATATTATAAACAACCATGATAATGATGAACTACATAATCAACGGTATCTAAGGGGGACTCTCTTATTGTGGTATTATTTAACCCTTTAACGACGATAGCGTACCAAAAGTGACTCATAAACCAATGCAGCTCATAATCAATGCGTTAAGAGTGGGCTTAAACATGATAGCAAAATACTGGTATAAAATATATATGTACAAAAGATGAACAAGACAGCATAATATTATCAATCCCGCTTTTAAAAAGACTGATGACAATACGACACTGCGCAATGTGTAAAGAATAAAAATATTCAGCTTTTATGCTTTAGTTTCACTGTTTTTAGAACAAGAGTAGGCTACAGCACCAATGATGGTAGTCACATTAGCAAAATTAAATATTGAAAATTATGTAAAGTATCATCTTTGTAATAACTTGCAATAATAATATGAAGATCATTTCAGCATAATGCAAACCAATTGAATTACTCCATCAAGCGGACTTCACCTTCCAAACCGAATTCACCATGTACCATTCATTTGATATCGGCCGCAGAAAAGTAAAAGAAATAAAGAACCGCAAACAAACTACCAAAAAATCCAGCAACTAAACGACAACGTTGCTCATGACTTTTTTTTAATCCCTCGCAAGAAAAAACTAACGACGACGAAAATAACATTTTCACTTGCGGAGCCACTTTGCATCAAAGCAATATCGCCAACTACCAAATACATTACAAAGGCACACGAACCATACGAAGAAGACCTATTTCGACGCTTCTCGGGCGGCTATGATATTCTGCTTGAGACTGTGGAGGTTCTCGGCTTTCTGCGTGAACGGGTGAGCAAGTAACTCTTTGGCAGAGGCGCGTTTATCGACGTCTATCTCTAGGCATCGGTCGAGGAAGTGGTCTAGTTCCTCCGATATTTTGTGTCGTTCCTTCACTTCCGGTTTACCGCTCGACGCGATCAGGTAGAGAGCGCGCAGTGGCGTTTCGTTCAGGTACGGTGGTTCACCGTCGATCATTTCGATCACCATTATACCAAGGCTCCAAATGTCCACCTTGTAACTATAGTGCTTCCTGGTGAACAAAGCAGAATGCTTTTTGACTTGCATATATCATTTTAAAAATAATTTAACTTAACTAAATCAATTTCCTATGTATTTCTATGACTGTGAGTGTGCATGCACGCATACATATTGTAGCCTACATTGAAGTACACAGCATCATAAAGACTTCATCTCATATGACCACTGTGCCTCATGAAAATTGGTTGCTATAAAAGTCAGATTTTCATTCATTCATTCAGAGCATTTATATAGTGCCCCTTCAAGAAACTACTCAGAGGCGCTCCCAGCCCAACCACGAACAAATAAAAAAGACTTGAGAGACTTGAGATTAGATATGTGCTGAGGTATTTTTTATATGACAAAAGTTTCTCTGAAGTTATAAAGTTCAGTATTATGCAGATGACAACATGCAGCATGAACAGACAATAATTTATGGCCATCAACATATTGTACAACTACAAAGACAAATTATATCAAACAAAGAAGTCAAATCATGCGGAACAAATACAAAGATATTGTAAAGAAGAGAGAGAAGAAAATCAAGTGGACCAATAAAAAGCGGAGCAAAAATCAGAGAAAAAAACGTAGAGCAAAACAAGAAAATCTGTCGGGGCCAAACAACGAAATTGCTCTTCAATGGCAAAAAATCTCCTTTGTTTTGCCTGAAACGTCTAATCTACTGGTTTTACGGGCACGGTGGTGTAGTGGTGGCGTCGCTGCCTTGGAGCCGGAAAGTTCGAATCCACCTCCCCGCGTAAGGATCTTGGGCAAGTCCTTCACTCACAATTGCTCAGCGCTTCAGCGTGAAAATCTGATACAGAGTCCGCTCTGCATTCGGGAGCGCCTCTGAGTAGTGAGAGCTTAAAGGGGCGCTATAACAAGTGCACATACAAACAATACAGACAAATTGAACATCTGCCTCACCTGTTAACAACCTCCGGCGCCATCCAATACGGCGTACCAACCATCGTGTTCCGGTCCTGCTTATCAACCGTGACATGCGCACAGAATCCGAAGTCGGTCAGCTTCACTTCGCCGTTCATGCCAAGCAGAACATTGTCGCTCTTGATGTCACGATGAATAATCTTGTGTTCGTGGAGGAAGGCCAACGCCTCAAGGCATCGCTTGCAGATGCCGGCGATCTGTCCCTCGGTCAGCACCGTCTCCGTGACGACGTCGGTGAGGGCGCCGCCATCAAGGTACTCCATGACGACCCAGAGCTCTCGGCCGACCAGGTAGCTCTCGACGTAGTTGACGATGTTCTCCTGGCGTCGCGACTTCATCACCTCGATCTCGGTGATGATCAGCTCCTTCTTCGGCTGAGTGTCTAGATCCATCTTCTTGATCGCGACGGCCTTTCCAGTCGAGATCTCCGTCGCCTCACACACCGTCCCAGAAGCGCTGTTAACAGAGTGCACAACAACCACCGAGATGCAATAAAACATTCATGATATGCCAATTACAGCTTCAAGCTGAGCAATGACTGATTAATCAAAGTCTATTAACACCAGTGATGAGTGACTGCCAATGACCTTTTGAACTCATGTACAAAAACCTTTCCATTGGACTTGGAAGTGCTATGGCACAATACATATCTTTTTATTATTACTATTACTACAAGTATTACTATTAATTAGCATTATTTTTTGGATCTGAGGGATTATAGTATCCCTCGGTGACTCCCCTCTTAATTAAGTAGTACTGTCATAAAAACATTCCAGAAATTATTACTAATAATTAAGTAATAATCAAGTAATCAAATCATAAGAATGTTAAATTTTAAATTTAATGAATTACAATTTAATGAAATTCAAATGTACCAACCCTGATCCAACTTTCTGTTTCATTTCATACTTTAAATATGGATCTGCATGCGTGACTAAAGTATCTGAAAAAGCAAACACCCTTAATGTTAGACATATCAATTCCAAAAACAGTGTCATAACCATCTAGTAAAATGTCTTTAATAAACATACAAGGAATTAACTGAAACGCTAAATTGGAGTCGGTTAAACTCAGCACTGCAACCCATCGACTGTACATTTTCAATAATTTATTTTTAAAAAGCAAAAAGTTTGGCACAGTACAATTTCTGATGTAATCATGAAGCAGTTCAAGTCTTCACAGTGACTCTCCATAGCAGTCCGCACAACTACCGAAGTGGAATATAGACTTTCACAAAGTCTGTTAAATTCATCCCGTGTCAGCTCAGCAATGAAGGCTTACAAGTAATAACTAAGCACCTACTACCATCAGTGGATGCGGAACAAAATACCTTAATGTTTACAAAACAAAATCCTCGCACAACACAGTGAAACCATGAAAATGTCACCACAAATGGATCATGGGTGAACTTATCAACTGGCAACATTATAAACAATAGGCAAATGGATATTAGAAGTTTCATCGTAGATTGTAAGATAGCCCCAAACATATGACGTTACTACAGAACTCACAAAGTAAAGGAGAAAAAAATTATGACATGTGACGAGAAAAGCATATGACAGAGAGCACCAATCCTGTTCAGAGCTTGCAAATGCTTTATGCATTTCACATTGAGCTTTATGCTTAAAATACAAATGCTGGCCTGAAACTGATTAATTGGCAAGATGCCAGCAAGTTAACATATAGGATGACGACCAGTGTAAGAGGGTCAGATGGAGAAAGTTCAAGTGCAGTGATGCAGATTCATGGGTTCTGTTACAGGACTCAACAGCTGTAAAGTACAGAATTTAAGTCTAGTCTGGTCGAAATAAATTGCATCCATGGTCATTCATTGAATTTCATTCAGACATTTATATAGCGCTCCTTCAAAAAACAACTACTCAGAGGCGCTGTTCTTAATGTTGGATAGTTGCAGTGTTGCCAAATTTAGAGTAGATCTACTTAGATGACCCAGGCAGTGACAGACACTATCAAATCATACACTTCCTGCACTGTATTCTGTTTACCATTCTCCAATTTTATCTTTGATGCCTTTCAACATCAACAACAGTCACATACATCTACGCAAAATACTTCCTAGTAATCAAATGTCATAAATCAGCAACTCTGACAGATTTATTTCTTCAAATTATTTTCACACCATGCAATGCAACTTTCTTGCTTCCCAAATTAATGGATTCTGACCAATTACGTGAGTAATCACTATTACTCGGCTCAAGCTATTATCGCACAGGTCTAATAATAATTTAGATATATGTGTGTAGGATCGACAGTAAAACTGTAACATTTACAGTTTAGTTAGACAAGTAGTAAGCATGTTTGAAGTATAGCCTACAAATGCGAAACATATACATGTAGAACAAAAGCCGTGGTGTGACCATACTTCAACTTGACAATGGTGGGATACTATACAGGGCAAGCAAGCATGTCTATTGCACAGCCAGTTCATTAACTGCTGACAACTCCGTGACTTCTGCTTTCCATTAATAAGCAGAGTCCACCCATCAGTAAAACAATCACTGCACCTTTACTTAAGTCTTCAGTGGTTCAACATTTGCTGCAGACTTCACCAGCTGTTGATCACGTTGTCTTAACCCTTTACCATCCAAGTGTAGTGAATGGTATCAGAAATCCTATACCCTTGGTCGGTGAAGGGTTAACATAACATGAGATCTGAGCATGGCCTGTCAAATCGTGAAGGGAGGATCTCTTGATTTGAATTTGCATGCATTAGAAGCTGCCACTGAAAACTTTCAAGTTATCTCAACACTGTTTGTTTACTGATGAACTCATTGCTGCTTATGGCCTTCATATAATTTAGGTCAGCATGTAGAGAACATTAGGTTTTCCTGATGAGACAATAAAACAAATTTACAATTGTAAAAGTTACCATAAGTTTGTACTCACCTTACTGTACTGTGCCTCACCAGTATTCTGTATTTATCTATGTATACGAGCACTTGTTACATAGCGCCCATTGAAGATACTACTCAGAGGCGCTACCGACTACAGCCCAGACACAGAATCGGAGTTTCATGCTGAAGTGCATGAGCATTTGCGGGTGAAGGACTTGCTCAGTGTCCCTACCCGGCGGCTTGAGGTGGATTCGAACCCGCAACCTTCCGTCTCGAAGGCATCGAGCATACTCTCACAGCACCGCACCCCATGTATCAAATTTGTATAAAATATCCAGAGATCCAGTACTGTCCACATTAAGAAAGGGCCAGAAAGACACCAAGACATTTGCTGTGTCTGTTAAATCTGCATAGAGTCTTACTGAGTTTTTCAATGATTTCTTCATCCGTCATAGTCTGCTTTGTTGATTTCTTGCGCATGGTTGGCTGTCTTTCGGCTGGATCCTTTGTGTCTGAATCAACTGACCCAGCAACAAGTTCACTGTCGGCATTCTGTAAAGAATAGAATTAGACACTCATTCGTCATTGTAAAATAAATCACCCAAGCACAATGGGAGTTGAAGCGAAAAGATATCTTGACTAAACTGACATGTAGATAGAAAAAAGCGACTAACACTTAAAAACTTTTTTTTAAATAATCCTTCTGATTCCACGAACAATTGGCCTCGATGTTTCTGTGACACTAGTTACACAATAACATGAAGATCTTCATTTCATCAATCAACCACATAGCCAACAATCACTTTGAAGCCCAGTCGCAGCATTAAGCCACTGATACTTAAGAGCCTTTACAAAGCTCTGCCACAAATGGACATTGCATAGTTGCAAAACCTATAACTTCTTGCTACTCTATTCTTTAATCGCATAATACTCAAAATGGACATTTTCGGGTTGTTGAACCAGTTTCGACAATAACCAGACATGTGCTGCATAACACGCAGATAAACTCTATTTTACTTTCATTCTGAAAATGCTACTAGTGACAGTAATAACAACAATCTGGACCATTTTAACGTAAAATTTGGTAAACATTCCAAGTCATCAATGCCAATGCCATCGTGCTTTCTAAGCATGAATTCTTGCTAATGACTTAGATAATTCAGTAACAGACTACTAACAGTAAAAAATTCTCTTTTAAATGAAAATAAATTCAACACCGCAAATTCTGTAGCATTACCTGTCCGTAAACTTTCTGTTTGGCAGGTAGCACAGGTGGCAGATCCTCGTCCTTGGCTTCACTCTTCTTTTTTGGTTCCTCAAGCTGTTTATCGTTGCCGCTTACATCTGGCTCAAAAGCATCCTCAACACAAATGTCTGGTATCGATGTCGTCTTCTCTTTTTTGCCGGTGATTTCTTCCGCCGATCCACGACTCTTTTCTTCTTCACTTTTGTGTTTGGCACTTTTCCTGTCACCACCCTCACCCGAAGTAAGATCTTCGACGGAATCCGCCCCCATGTATTTCAATTCATTTTGGGTACGAAGCGTTTTATCGTAGGCTTTTAGAGCATCGAGAACAGCACTTGGGTTGAGTTTCTGTTCTGAGACACTGAAAAAAATAATGAAATATTAATAACAATTTAAACAATTAAACATCAATAATTATAATCCTGAAATATCAATAATAATAATCCTGAAATATAAATAACTAAAATCATGAAATATCAAAAGCTAAATTCATGAATAATAATAATAATAATCAAAATCATGAAATATCAATATTTAACTGAAATCATAAAAATTAATTATCAAAATCCTGAGATATTAATAATTAAAATCACAAAATTTTAATAATTACTGCTAAGCTGATTGGAGATATACCACAAGTGTGGACAAACATCCAGAAGAAACTGCACTGCTTGCTGATGCAAAAACACAATGAGTTTAACTCTTTTCCGCCGGATCGGGTCGCGGGTGACCCGAAAAACCCAATAGGTATCGGAACAATTCAGGCGGGAATGAGTTAAGAACCTAATACTATATATGTGAAACTGCCTCGTGGGCTGTCCAACTGGTCTCAGAGAATTGTCTTGGTCTCGTCCATTCCTGGCTATAGATCCTTACACGCCCTGCTGCACAGGCTGACCTGTGTGACCCAGTCAGAACATTCACAGTGCAGCACAGCAGCTATGGATGGTCCAACTTTCTGCAATAGCATCTTACAACATCAGCTCTAAAAGTTTGTCTACTCATAATCCCCAAATGCTTGAAAAACTATTTAGTTTTACACTGCTTTTCATCATTAGGTCAGGACAGTCTCTGACAAGTCTACCTTGAAGAGATGCCACACAAATTTCTGATTACTATTAACCGGTACTAAATTGCAGTTTTAAACAACAGAATAAAATACTTGCGTGATTTCAGAGTTTTTAAGCCATGCTTCCCAAACAGGAGGCAGTCCGCTGATCTGTCCAGTATTCTGATCAAACCCAACATGCCATTCATGCTTAACGTTAGTTGGATTTGAAATTTTCATTGCCTCTTCGGACTCGGCAGGAACATCGGCCGTTGGAGGATTCGTCCTTCGCTTGAACAGTTTCCCAAAAATCGACATTTCGGCTGAAATCAAATCAGTTGCTCAACCTGATTAAACAGCATTACAAAATGCAGACAAGTTATCCTGAAAGAAGCAAGAAAATTGTTGAACCTACAGTTCGGCTGAATAATGACACATGTATGAAGATCTTCGGCTGTCTGGTTAATCATGCCTAGTTATGATTAAGGAGCAAAAGCAACTAAAACAAGAAAAGCATACCATTATTATAGGTTCCTTAAACTTTTTTTTATTATTATGCCTACTTGTCAAAGCTAGGATGCTCTGAAAAGAAGCAATATCGCACAACACCATGGGAAATCGCAATTTCTGATAAAAATTATATGGAGGATAAGAACAGGTTAATCTAAGTCTGCAACCTGGAACTACATGCTGCTGAAACTGCCTATTTAAGGATGATGCTTACCTCAGCTGTGGAAGCAGGTTCAAAACCTGCATAGGTGCTGGAAGTTGTGTTAATTACCATTGGTAAATGCAGGCAGTGTGTACATAGGTCAAGTTAGACGACAGAAGGAGTACATAAATATAAAACTGAACATTACAGATTAAGAGATAAATTTGGGGATTCGGTGATGCACAATATTACAGGTTTGAGATTTTCAACAGATAATATGTAATCTTGAGACAGCAAATTTCTCGAAAGAAAATTGATTTAAGAAATTTTTAAACAATCGTTTATGGTCTTGATTATGTATTTACTAATAATTACGTAATTCTCCCACCGGCTTAAGGTCTGTAGAGGCGCAAACATGGTCTTAGCAACACGCCGTTGTGTAGTGCTTGTCAATCACAATGCGTCTTTTAGGAAACAATGGAAGACTTACTCACTTACATCTGGTAACACCTTACCCTACATCGGTCCTTTAAAGTTTTTAATTATTAAAATACTCTCTCTACAACGCAGAGGCATGCTACCTTTGTAAGTAGCGTCACTCTCAGCAAATTTTAGGCATAAACTTTCAGTTTTCTCTTTACGCTACTGAATTAAATAAAATATAATCGTCAAAATTCTTCATCGCTTCTTACTCGACAGTACATCAGGCTCCCTGTAAGTAAAAGAAAATCGCACTTGGTAAAATAAGAAGTAAGCTCTAGGAATCTCATACCTTGTTGTCCGTATTGCACAAAAGCACAACTAACGAAACTCGTACTTCACTATCATAGCCAGCAAGCTTTTAAAAATCACTACATAAAGCTGATACTGTAGTTCTGACCTCATGAAGAAAATTCTAACATCACGTTTTAGTGGTTTTACTCGTTTCATTCAAATCTTCGCCAATGTACGGAGCTTATTGCACCAACTGCGGTTATAAGGCAGCACCTTAGCAGGATGCAGAAAGAGATCACAAAGCAATCAGATAATCAAATTATGTGGCGCTTGTATCTTTATTATAAAACATACATGAGGAAATTGAGCGATTTCTATGTATACGGGCCTATGGGCGCATTGAACGCATGTAAATTTGAATGTATAAGAATAATTTAGACCTAAACAATTAATAGCTAGAAAATTCATATAATAATTAGTAAATAGCCTAGGCCATAATTATGCTCTGTATATGGCCTACATAAACTGTTAGGCTACTATTAGACTATCTGTCAGTCGATCGTAGCCTACGTTTATAGGCCAACTCGCATTTACATGTATTTAGACTGCGTTATTAAAATTAAACAAATCAACTTTCACCCTCTCTAAAGTATCAAAATGCAATTTCCTACAGGTATGTATGCTGTTGACATTCAGAATAAATAATGTAGCCTAATAGCATTCTGTGCTAATAGTCATGTGTGACGCCACTGCATGGCATGATTCTCACTGAAGTCTGCAGCGCTGCCATCTCCAAGACATTCAGACGGCAGCAGTGGTGAAGAATAAAGACCGCTCCCCCACTCATAATTTCAATGAATTGACTTAATTGCTGAGATCCAGTTCACCACCGCTATGACCTTTTGAATGGGTGGCTCACCATGCACTTTATGTAAGTAGACGTAAATCCTAGGCCTAATAGGCCTAAGCATATGAGTATTTTTTAATAGAGGGCTCTCATTGCAAATTTCTGTTTCACTTCATATATGCATGAATTACAATTAGTATAGTGCTCTAAGACTAGTGCAAAGAAATTTGTTCAACACTTTATACATCATGAATCATTATAGTATTGCATGGAAATTTTTCAGAATCTAGGCCTACAAAGCAGGCCTATAATTATAGACCTGGGTTAAAAGAGTGGATGTTAATTTTCCATGGGGCGCCCCTGTAGGCCTATGTAGCTTAGGCCGATGTAGTCCATATTCGCAAATACCCCCCCCCCCAAAAAAAAAACAGGCAAAACGCTGTAGCCTATTAGTTCTATATTAATTTTGTTGAAATCATGGGTACTTAATTATAGTAGGCCCAATGGCTTATACTTATTGCTGAGTAGGCCTATGTTAGGCTAGGCTTGCGGATATAGGCCTATCTATATCTAAAAAGAATAAAATTCCTAGAATAAGTTCCAGTCTTTAGCCTATTGGAAAGGATGAAATTGTGAGCGCTTTGCCAACAGTAGCTATAGAATGGATCGCACTGCTGTGGGCAGAAGTCATGGCCGGAGGACATGAAGTTTTTTCACTTAACAGCTCTAATGGTGTCAGCCTCTTGCACTAACGATTCTGCCCTAAGAGCATCGGGATAGCTCTCAGCTTTCTCTCAAGGCGAGTTTGTTCCATTCACTCACAATTGAGGTTCCAGCATGCAGGAGAGTCAAACATCATTCAGGATAATTACGAAAGCTAAAATTGTTTGGAGGTCATTCAGGAAAGATTCATGTGTCTTGAGGGTTCCTACAGTGAGACACAACCATGCAGACCAGAGGTTCTAATTGTTGTATGTCACTGTTAGGCCTAATATCTCTCCTATGAGAACACCCAATTAGGTGTTGGTAGATGCTAATATTATCGTACAAGAAACTACGAAAATTGATGAATGGGTTGCGACTTTTGAGGGGGCACTTCTTGCGTCTGATAATGGCATTTTTGCATGTTTTATTAAAATTTATCTGTAAATTCTTGTCTTTAAACCAGTTGGTGATATGCTGGTGCTCCTCCATCACAGTAGAAAAGGGATTAGAGCCAATGCATACTGCACAGAATAATTATGCATTATGCATCAGTACATTTTATCACTGAAATATCACTGAACCAGAAGCTTCTATTATTCTATAGCTCTTATGCAATGTGCTCCAAAAGCATTGTTCAATCTAGGCACCTCTAGTAATTTTTCTGCTGAGAAATATAACAAAATAATGATAGTTTTTAAGTTGTTGTTGACATTATAATAGTTATTATATAAACTTTTATGACAAATATTACTTAAAATATATGACAATATCATTATTAAGGTTCATAATTATTGCTCAAGGTATTATTTCTGTCCCTCAGACTCAGAGTCATATTTCAGCATGATTTTGTGCATTTTACAAATTTATCACATATTTATTTAATAAAAATAATAATTATTATATCTATTATAACGAGTATTATCTGCTGTTGATAACAATATTTGTACAAATATTGTCAAATAATAATGTTCATACAAACATATATGGCTTGTTTTCACTGTTGCTGTTGTTATCTTCTGAATTTATAAATGATTTGTTCCTTGAGCATTATAGACTAGTAAATTGCACCATTACTACATTACTTCCCGATGCATTATTTGAATCCTACTTCCTTGGTTTAAGTATCATTTGTAAACTATTTCAGTTAATTGCATTCTGGTCAGCAATTCACGATCTTCTTCAGCAATGAGGATGAAATGATTCAACTGCAACAAAGTATATAATTATACTTCCATTTGCATTATGCACTATAATAGTCCATTAGACCTCAGACTTGTGCCGATAGTTATAATTATGGGAAAATAGAAAAAATTGTTTCTGGCAGCACATTAGCTGCAGTAGAGTACACAATGTTCCCACACTAGTATTTATAGTAGGCCTACCTTGGAAATTGTGGGCTTGACATAAGCAATAAGAGTACACAGTTTCAAATGTATTTAGTAGGTCCACTGGGGTGTTTTAACATCAAACAAAGAAATTTGTGTATCTTGTGTACCTAGCAACCCAATATAGGCTACCTAAGTTTGGGTCCGCACGTTTACCAATTAAGTGCATATGGGAATCTTGTCTCAATGTGCAGAATATGGCTGCAAAAGTGAATACACAATACAGAATAGGTAAGACTTTAACTTCATTAATTCAATTTCACTCATGCATAAATGCTAATCTGAAGCCTGTAAAAACGATACAATGTACCATTAAACGTGGATGATCTACCTGTTATGTTACATTATAATGTAATTCTGACAAATTTAATGATCCATGCAGAAGTCAAGTCACAAACATGTTAGAGTATGTTCAAAGTGATACCAATAAGCATAAAATTTAATGATATACCGTATGCAAAATAGTCACAACGTATTCAAAAGTCATGCAAACTGAGCAAGTTATACATTGAAAATAATAGCATGCAATCACTACCAAGAAATCATGAAATCATCCTCTGAGACAAGGTATATTAAAATGTAAAATAACACACACCTGGCACATGCACGCATACCGTAGATCCACATCAATAAAAATATATCTATAACCTGTATATATAATATCACCCAAGATCCTCTTATAAACGCTCTATGTTCAAATGAGCACTTTTAAGTAACACCCTGAAACTTTCTAATACACACCTGTCAAGAATATGTTCTGATTTTTACTTTAATTTTCTAAATAATTATGGTTGCATATTGTGGTCTCATGTCACATCAACCACTGATTCAGATGTTTGTGGGTTATGGCAAATGTGAAATGGAATGATAAAAGTGACAAGGTTGGATTATGCTCACAGGTCACCAATGAAACTGTAATGTAAATTAACTAAACATTTACATAGTGCCACGTCAAAATGTCTCATCTGCAATAGACTATAATATGATGTGAAGTGACATCACATGTCAATATTATTACATAGGTAGCAAAAAACAATAGTAGGCCTACCTAAACATTCTCAAACTGTCTTAAAATGCACTTGCTAAGTTCTTTACAGATAACCTTAGTTATGTGCAATCCATCTATGTGCCCTTTATTACATATTTTGAGACATACTCCTCTACATAAGAAATTCTATCCGAGCAATTCAAATGCCCAAATCTGAGAATATTGCAACAATACAACAATAGCCATTTTATATTTTAGCAATAACAATGTCAAGAGCACCTCCGAATTCTTTCACAAACGTTTGATTATAGGCCTAATTAGAGTTACAATAGCATTTTATTATAAACAATTCAATACATAGAAAAGATAAAGGTTTAATAAACGTAATCAATGTATAACAATTTTCTTCAGTCAAACAATTCAGGATTTTTTTAAAATATTATAAATGGAGGACAAAAGTACTTTAGAACCGTGGTTACAATTTCAAAAATCCATTTACCTCCCAGGAAACAACTGCCGCCAAAGGCAAACATTTTTAATTATGAATCAAGCATCCGGATTAGCCTAAAGTTTTTTTCTAATTGTGCATCATCACCTAGTTTTCAATATTTAGCTATAAACATAGTCTGAAGCATTTAATACTATAACTGTTTATTACTATTATCATTATTATTATTAGTTTGCCTTGGGACTGAATAATGAAGAGATATAGCAATGCATAGATAACATTTCTCTTGTCGGTTGCATGGTTTGTCAGTGAACTGCCAATTCCACGCGGCACCTATGCAGTTAACCATGACTCAATGGCCAATGATAAGAACATTAATATCAGATGATGCCTAGTATGTCCAGTGTAAAATGAACAGCAGTAGACTCAACACTGGAAATGAAAATCACAGAGTGAACTGCATTAGCAAATGTCATAATCATAATTGATGTTGTAATTAAAAATGTCTACGGAAATATATTGCCATTTCAATCAAACTCATCAAAGATGCAACTGCAATAATCTTCAATATGTACAAACTGCTTCTCGCACTGCATTAAGTAGAGTCACACAAACGTCCTTGTCGTCTGTGTACGAGTCCATTGCTGATTTTGATTACAACCTGCTAAGGATCCAGCGTACTGTCATAGTCCTGGTTGAACATAACCACCTGTAGTTCAATGTTCGTACTAGACACAGAACTCGAATCATCGTCCAGCTCAGGTCCTGTAAACGCCACGATCTCTTCGTCTTCTGGCAAATCTCTTAGAATGCTGTCCAAGAAATTCTGGTTTTCGACGCTCGTTCCCAAACCGGAATCGCAGCAAGCATAAGGATCGGACGTGTAACGAGGACAAGTCGTGTCCGGTGGCGAACGCACCCTGCTCTGATCCTCTCTCGGTCTCACCCTGTACGATTCGGAAAACCAGTTAGGATTCTGTTTAAAGTATTCTCCTGCCTCTCTGATGGCCTTCTCGAGTTCACGGCCCTCTGGACTTTCGGTGAAATCCATCTCGTTGATGCCGACCATGGCCCTCTTGCCGCTTCTGCTGTGCTTCGTCAGACCATGAATGTTGAGGGCAAGATCCTCAATATCAGTCATCAGTTGGTAGGTCACGCCGGCGTGGAAGTCATTGACGAAAAATTTGCGATCCGTGTATGGAAAAGCGACCTTGAAGAGCTTCCGGGACCTAGGTCTGTGAAAGTAGTCGCTGCGCAGCTCCCGCATTGCCGGCACGAACATGTCCTCGAGCGGCGTATCGTGCTGGATCTTCTCGTACGCAGCGTCCGTTTCCATGTACTGACGGAAACCGGCCTCTGAGTTGACGATGATGACGTTCTTCACCGATCTGAACTGCTGAAAGATCCAGTCGAGTGCAGACACTTCGCTGATCTTCTGTTGTGACCACTGGTCGAGGCTAACATCACAGTGGCAGTGATTCTGGAGATAGGCTGCCAGACAATGCACGGCTTTGTTGTGGTAGCGGTTGTCACTCGCAGAGATCAGAATAACCGGTTGTCTCGTTAAGGCATCTTCAGGGCCATCTGCAAGCAACATATATATAGTTAAACAGAACATTAAAATTCACATACATATGTGTATATATATATACATACAGTCATATATATATATATATATAATTATATATATTATAAATGACTGATATATAGACAAAGTTATCACATAAATCTACTGAATTATATAAATTACAAAAAGCTTCTAAACTCTTCCTTTAGACCCTCCTATTAACTATCTGCTTGTATTTGATTTGGTCTTGCATTGCAATGGTTTCAGTTTCTGATCCTGAATGAGAACAATAAACGAGGATACATAATATAATTATCACAAATCAAATTCATCAGATTCTATACTTTAATAATTATTCAATCTACCCGGGATTGTAATTTTCACCATAGAATCATACGAGACCATTCAATCAAATAGTTGAATGCACATAAATGTATTGGTCCACATGTTAGATGTATAATAGATCAAATAAATATATTCATGTCTTTACGATTTTCAGAAAGACATTGTAGTCATATGATGATAGCTGCACAACAATATCTTTCAAGAGACTAAGTAGAAAATGCAAATAGTGCAGCATAGCTCCACTCCAGTCTATGAGCTGTGACTAGCACACATAAGCATATAGGCTACATAATAATATTATTATATGCAATTTTTAAGCATATAGCATTATATGATACATGCATTTACAATAGATATAATTGCATTATGTATTAAAATATAAATATTTTCATACTGCACTATTTATAGGATCAATAAAATTAATATAACCACACGGCACTAAAACTTATTTATTGACTCCTCCAGAATACCAACATCCAAACATTCAATTTCGTATGCTGAACTAACATTTGAACATACAATATCGCCTGTCAAACCAACATTCCAATATTCAATTTCACATAACGAAACAGTATTCAAACACTGAATTTCACTTGTTGAACTAGCAAATTAACCCTAAACACAAGGTAAAGATGGTTCTGGTTCTGCTGACCGCATTGATCCATGTGCATGAGCCTCATTAGCCCAGCATCAGGGATTAAATATTGTGGATCCCTCACTGTGGAATGACCTTTTCCCCAGCAATTCATAGCAGGATTCTGGAGATTTCAAAAGGCATCTCTTCACGGCTTAAAAACCTTTCTCGTTTCCTGGGCCTGTCGTGCTGAGAGCGCTTCTGAATATCCTGGCTGCGAGAAGCACTTTACAATTGTTCATATTACATTGGATTATTAGATTAGAAATGCTACGGCTGTTAATCTAAAACAGAAGCGGCACAGAAACTTACCTCTTCCAATTCCATCACTGTAACGATCATCTGTACAAAGGGTCACCTGACCTGAAGTTGGAAACATCATGCTCATTAGACAAACAATTCCGTCTGATTTACTAATATTGGTAAACAGGTAATTGTAAATGTACAATCAAGAAATTATTTTAAAAATACAATTGTGTTTAATTTTCAATCAATTTGGCAAACATAAACAATCACAAGTAAATTCAGCAGACCACATTCACCGCTCATTCCTAAATTCACAACTCGTTAGAACCTAGTTTATGATTGCTCATTAATTATTATCTATTATTCGTGGGCGCAGTGGTGTAGTAGTAATTGTGATGCTTTGGAGCTAGAGGGTTCCAAGTTCGAATCCACCTCAAGCCATCGCGTAGGAACCTTCACTTGCAATTGCTCAACATTACGCTTCGGCGTGAAACTCCGATGCTTTAGCAGATGAGTTGAGTGATAAAAACGAGAAGCCCTCAACTGAGTCCTAAAGGCTTGTTGCATGCAATCAAAATATTGAAAGAAGTAAACATTGCATAATTGTCACACACTAACAGAGGGGCTCCTGGTACCGTGGGATTCTCGGTCAGACAGCGTCAAGCATTCTCGATTGTTGGCTCCTCCACTAAGAATGGGCTCCCGTGTGTGCTGCACTTATACCACGCTATACCTGCTTTAATACCAGCTGCTCACGACCTTTGTCCTTAGCCGTGGCTGGGTTGGAAGTGCCTCTGAGCAGCCTTCCTGAAGGTGTGCTATATAAATTTTGAAATAAACGAATAAGAAATGCCAATATTGAAATAAAAGGCTCCATATAATTTCGCATATGTTCCTTCAAAAATAATAATATCAATAATAATTATATGGATAATAGTAACACTAATAACAGTAATAATAATAATTTACTTTAAACAATGATAAGGGACAATGTTTGATAATTGCATACGTCTGCGTTTCCTTGATTTAAACACCATAACGATAGCAGCAACGACAACCACGAATGCAACGAAAACGGCGGCAGCAGCGATGATGACATTCTGGTTTCTAAAGTTGAATGTGCTCTCGGAAAGCATGGCTGTGCTCTCAGCAACAAGAATATCTTCATGCATCAGCAGATCTGTAACAGGAAGAGTCAAGACACTGGCGGTAGTCAATGTGGCGACAGTAGTAGTCTGACACACGTCTGAAAATGGAGAAAAACAATAAGAAATGTAAATCAGACCTCTCCAGCAACGAATCTATATCAGCTTATGATGTTCTGGGCTTGTGGCTTGTGTAACAGATTAGTCTGTTCGCGAAAGACAGTAACAGCCTTCAGTACAAATTGGCTGAAATGATAATAAAAAAAATGAAACAAATACCCGGTAATAATAATAATAATAGACTAATAATGATAATAAAAAAACAATGATAATAATAATAACAGTAGCAATAACAACAACAACAATAATATAATAATAATAGTAATAATAATAATAATAACAATATCGATCAGTGAACCAAGCCGAGCTTCTGGTTCGCCACTTGTGGACTGCTATCTGACAGCGTCGTTCATTCTCTGTCACTGGTGGCAGTCACTGGTCCTACAGTCTGAAATGGCCTTCCTGTTACACAGCGCTTAATGCCCATGGGTCACTCCACTCTGTTTCTTAAGAACCTCTAAACTGTCCTATTTAGCCATGGTTGGACCGGGAGCACTTCGTAGTAGCCTATCTTGAAAAGGCGCTATATAAAGTTTCCAAAATAATAATAATAATAATAATAATAATAGCTAGCCTATAATAATAATATTGTTAATGGTTCAAAGTTTCAAACTGACTAATCTGACTATGCAGCTAAATTACATGATTATAACAGCAACAGATGATAATAAGTTCAACAGAAGTCCAATTTAGCTATTTGGCAATCTGAAAGGCTCCCACATGTTCATTTTACCATCGCCACTTGGCATGTGGCAGGCTGAATTAACCTTATGAAGCAGGTATCAAATTGCGTCCCTCTGATCTTCGAGCCATTCAGCCATCTCCCCCACACCATGTCGTAGATCCATAAAAGATCACAGCAGGAGAAAAGATCCACAGAGAAACTATTGTAAATGCTTTTATATAGTGATAGGATGGCTTTGGTCATGTTCAATTTTCAATGAATTTGACTAACCTGATAATTGAAATCATCACATAATAGCTATCTAGACACTAGACAGCTGTAGAACGTAGATGCCTTAATTTTTAGCTGCTGATATTTATAAATGCCTGTCTCCTTAAAATGAGAGCTTAAGGTAACGTAATTTAGTTACAAAATTAAGGCATGTGCTACAAAACTCATACCTGAAGAACACAAATCGGCTGATCACAAATATTAATAACTGCAATGAATGCTAATTAATCAAACCAAACAGTTTCTAATTGCAATCTATAAGACAGCTTACAGTCAGATTCGGAGACATTGAAGTCTCCAAACATGCCGGTGTAACGAGCACAATTTTCACCAACTGGCTTCACCTATAAAAAAACACAGCTGCAACGAGTAAGCTTCTTTCAACATCAGTCAGCTCTGTGGACTGAAGAGCAAATTAAATGTGTAACAAAGGCATGCACACGAGTCACTACTTAGCCTTATGAGAGACGGATCTTGAGACAACTCGGAGTTGCCGAAGCTGGTAGTAGCAACTATGAGTAACCAAATTGATATGTTGCGAGAAATTGAACTCATGATCCAAAGTGATTTCAATGTCCTGCACTGTGAGAGGGAATGGAATACCAAAAAAAGTTGCTGCTAGTAAATGCAGGTCAATGGACATCAATTGCCTGCCAGTCAGTATCGATATGCATGGTTGACACAGGTGTGATATGGTAAAACCTTCTGTAGCCACCCTCTCATACATAGGTCTGCCCTCTTAAATCCAGTACTCACATAAGCAGACATTTAGAACAAAGTACGCTGAATAACAGATTTTTAACTACCATCATACCATGTCAAATAGTGCAGTGCTCAGCAACAACAAATTTCAATAGTAAACTGTTAAAATTTGTTCTTACACTTTACATATTCAAGCTTCCTCAGGATATCAAGTTTATACAATTTAAATAGAGTCAATACCTTTAGCCTGTAATTCCCAGCACCAATAATCTTGAAAGGCAGTGGATGAAAATCCTGAATATTCAAAATAACAATGACATCATCAAATTGAGTGATCTGGCTTATGTAATTTAAGTGCAGCCTATATAAGACAGACCCAGAAATTGTGAACAGTGTCTTAACTATTTGGACTACTTGTGCATTTTTAGAGCTACTGTAGAAGGATGTAGAACATTTCCCCCCTGGACATATTCCCCCCCCGGACATATTCCCCCCCGGACATTTACCCCCCCCGGACGTTTTCCCCCCCGACCTAGGACATTCCCCCCCCCATAATGGTCCCTATTTTTGAATGACTGCACTAACCCTATCACTAACCCTAACCGACCCTCACGATGCCTAACCTGACCCTAACCGACCCTCACGATGCCTAACCTGACCCTAACCGACTCTCACGATGCTTAGGCCTGAACCTAACCAACCCTCACGATGCTTAACCTATGTTAATGAATGACTGCACTAACCCTACCACTAACCCTAACCGACCCTCACGATGCCTAACCTGACCCTAACCGACCCTCACAATGCCTAACCTAAACCTAACCAACCCTCACGATGCCTAACCTATAATGTGCACAGGGGGGAAATTGTCCGGGGGGGTAAATGTCCTAGTCAAAATTGGGGGGGAAAACGTCCGGGGGGGGTAAATGTCCGGGGGGAATATGTCCGGGGGGGAATATGTCCAGGGGGGTAAATGTCCGGCTCCCACTGTAGAAGTAGTAGGCTAATATATTTTTAAAATTATTGTGCAAGCCAAAAAACCAATAGTGTCTCATTAATTTGCTTTTACATCTGCATATGCCAACTGAAGTAAGCCAACTGAAATATGCCTATAGTCTCCGAATTTTATAGCACACTTAGGCTATTTCTAAGGGTAATGGCAATCGCAAACACAAACATTTTGAAGCACTACTCTAAAGTTAAATGCCACAGGCGGTTCTATGACTACTGATCAAAGGCCAATTGATCTAGGGTCTACTGATCAGAGGACTACTGATCAAGGGACTACTGATCAGAGGCAACTCATCAAGGTACTATTGATCACAGTTTGGTCAAACACCAAACATAAACCATTTAATCCAAAAAATAATTAATATATCGAAATTCAATACCGAAATTGTGTTATTTAGTGTTTATACCAACTTAAATTACTGGGTGACAAACACGACTTTAGTGCAAGTTCTAAATTTACGACTGTTATAAAACACAGTAGCCTACATTTAAGTACAGTGTATAACTCAAAAAAATTGATCGTATGCTCCATACAGCTAGACTAGAAAGTGACTTACCTACTTTAATAGTACACGGTCCTGTTCTTGACAAACAAATCGGAACCCAACAAAGGACGTGTGAAGTCATTAGAGGGTTAGTTAGATTATACATTCGATGTCCAATGTATAGACTAATTTGTGATCAATAGTACCTTGATGAGTTGCCTCTGATGAGTAGTCCCTTGATCAGTAGTCCTCTGATCAGTAGACCCTAGATCAATTGGCCTTTGATCAGTAGTCCGCATCCCGCCACAGGCACTGACTTATTCACAAGCGCCAAGTCATATCAAAGGGCCGTCCAGTGTCCCAGATGTTTTGTCTTAATTTTTTAATGTCCATGTTATTATCCTTCAATTATATCAGTCACTGTATTAGTTGCAAAACAAATATTAACAATGCAATTTTATCACATAATATCAGATACCAAAGTTTTACAATTATGCACAGTCAATAACTTTTATCAAGTTTGGCATATTTAGTTATACTACACTTCCTTATGCTTTTTTCAGAATATCACATCTTTATATTGAAAAATAACATTAAAATTGGTAAGATATGTAATACACAAAACTTAGTTGTGCGTCGGCTGAAACATTTCCCCCATGTTACCTTTCTGTGGCTTTCACGATATCGTCCGGGGTTTGGGTTTCATGCTGAATGACCAACTTCGCTTTCTCAGCATGTATGTATGCATAAACAGTTTTTATAGCACCCTTTCAAAATTGCTACTCAGAGGCGCTCCCGACTACTGCGCAGACACTGAATCAAAGTTTCATGCCAAAGCACATGAGCAATAATTGTGAACGAAGAACTCGGGGTCCTACGCGGTCATTTGAAGTGGATTCGAACCCGCAACCTTCCAGCTCCAAGGCACCGAACATACTCATTACTCCTACACCACTGCATCCCACCTACAGGTCCCTTTGCCTGATATGGTCTCCAATTCGACTTCTACTTAGGGATGACTCAGGCTCTTCAAGACATATTTATATCCACATGGTTGGCTGGAAGCGCCTCTGAGTAGATTTCTTGAAGGAGCGCTATATGAATTCCTGAAAAATGAAATGAAAATTAACGCATCTAACGAGTCTGTCATGCGAAAGTATGTCACTGCTTTTAAAAAGGTGCTGGTAAAAACCAGTAAGAAATTTCCGTTGAACTTACCTCACATGCAAAAGGAAGGATTCTAGTTTCAAAAATTGTCTTATTGTTAAACTTCAGTTCAACATCATAGCCCGTATACCCAAATGAATCAGGAGCAGGAATGAAGTATGCTGCAACGCTGCAATCTCTGTCCAACGGAGTGAAATTTAGGTAGTTATTGTAGTCACAGGTTGGTTTGGCGTGGAACTCTGAAGAACGAAAACAGAATTTTAAAAAACATGGCACTAGGCCTAAGCATGCAATTGTAAGGTTTTATTTATACGAATTGGAGATGGAGAAACAACAGTTGCATGCAAGTAAATTATAGTTACAATACTACAAGTATAGGGCCAGTATAATGTGGTACCTTGTTACATGTTTAACGACACTGCCACATCAAAGATGATTAGTGGCGCCATCCTCCTTTATCCAGGCCTGGGACTGGCACTGACCTTTGGGAAATCCCTTATAAACCCTGTGCCATTCTGGATAGGCCACTTTGGACTGACCTTGTGCAAAACAGGATCACAGGATGTGACTTCAAAGAAAGTTCCTAGAACGGTTATGGGAAATTTGACCAATAATAATTAGCCGCAGCATCAATGGTCTCCAACGTTGGAGATAGCAGTCACAGCACATCAACCAATTCTGAGTACTTAACTAGTCATCAAATCATTAAAATGATATAAATAAGACAAGGTTAAAGATCAAGCTCATAACAGGCACTAACCAACTTCCTATTGGTCTGCCAGGCCTTGCAGCATCCATAGGCATGTTTCAGAACCACAAGACCTACTCCCCTCCGTATGAGGAAAACCACAAAACATGAAAGGGTGAATTATGATAGACTTGGCTGCCCTTTCACCCAGAATCCTGGGGTAGGCTACACAGCTTGCTCCATAACGAACATAAGTCAGGCTGCCAAACTGAACAAGCAGATATTCAATGAACAGTTCATTGGAAGGGAGGCTGATAATGGCCACGAACCAGGATATTTTGGCAACGAATAATTACGGTCAAATGGTGCCGAGGATGAGGAAGAGGATCCCAAATGGAAGGGGTAATACTGGGCCAAACCACGCCTTAATTACACTTGCACCAAAAGAGAAAACCGGTTAGGAAGTGTAGATAACATTTACTGCTAATTACGGTTGTCTGTTTATGCTCAGAGCTTTTGATGCCTGGATAATATAGTTTAAGTGCTTGGAACTGATGTATGGCACCAAAACGACCCATCCCAATCTGGCAATCAGTTCTAAAAGAGAAATCGTTTGACTGGATGAACATATAGGCTACTGAATGTCAATCTTTTATCTCCTTTTATAGTAAACTTCAAAGTGTTACATGCTGTGTAAACTTGAAATCTTTAACAGGCCGACTCTCAACTTGTCTGTTCTTGAAATTTGAGTAAAGACTAGATATTTCGTCTAACATAAGTGAATCTACTGACTTTCATAGGATCGTTCAAATAAAGCACAAACATCAAACTATATATGTTACCTACATGAAAAACCAGTCAAAATCCAAATAACAAAGAAAACCAATAATTAATTGGTTATGTAATGAATACTCATCTGGTACTTTATATCTGAGTATGTATTTATAAGTGCATAGATCTATTATGTACACTTAAGTATAAATAATTAAGCATGAGTACTACCTATACATATATATTTATTTATTTATTTCTCCATTTCTATAGCACCCTTCAAGCTCAATACTCAGAGGGTGTTCCCGACTACAGCGCGGACAGCCGGACACTGCATCGAAGTTTCACGCCGAAGTGCCCAAGCAATTGCAACTGAAGGACTTGCTCAAGGTCCTTACGCAGCGGCTTGAGGTGGATTCGAACCTGCAACCCTTCGGCTGCAAGGCAACGAACATACCCACCACTCTCCATTTATAAGCATATAGGCCTATATTTAAGTATGTATGCTGCACAAGTTATGTATATTTAAGTGTGCATATTAGGTATGCAACTACTATGCCTATTTTAGTAAGTATATTCAAGTATTATAGTCTAGAATGAATATTTATCCAAAATCCAATTACCACAGTATTAACCCACAGCCTTGATACATGTCTGTAGCACAAAACATCCACTAACCCCAGGAATTTTGAAGTTGCATGCAAAATATCAGTGGTTCTATTATTGGTCAATGTATCCGTCTGTTGCTATGTCTTTTCGGTCCAGTGATTATCCCAGAATTATTAGCCTTAAAGTTATCAATCAATTTTTTCAGGGTCCATTACCATTGTGAGCACTGCTACCCAGGCTAGATTTAAGCTCGGAATAAGAGATACTCATTACCCAAAACTACAGCACCAGAAGATAAACTGACATGAATAATTCATAGGCTAACAAGCGAAGTCCTACTTGTACGCCAATCTAATCAGCCACACATAATGTATAGACCCAAATAGAATCAAGCAGACGCCACATAAAAAAAAGTAGACTAATGATCTAAATTATGGTAATGAGTTGGCTCATATTGTACTAAAGAAACTGATTTGCGTTTTCGGCATCTTGTGTATAGGCCTGCTGATGAGTGCATAGGTTAAATGTAAATGCCGGCTTGTCAACAGTACTGCTGTGTCTTTCTCGATTGGTTTTGTATTGGTATGGACGTTTTCCAGAAAACGAGAACATCGTGAATAGTTGATGAGCTAAGAGTCGTATGCTTCTGTAACGTTAACTGTGTGCTGTTGAAAGATGTAGCCTAACAGAAAAGAAAGCCATTGCATGTATCTAGTGCAGGTGACTTTGTTTTTTAAGTGGTATATGAGGTCATGAGAAGGACTTGAGAAACACATGAGAAAGAAATTATTCAGCACATAAGTTACAGATTGTAGAACAATAAAATGGTTTCGATGTTTGTATTGGATCAATGGACACTATTGCAACTTTTGAGAGGAGGGTTTTGAAGGCTATATGTGCTATTAAGCTTTATGGGCTAATTTGCAAAGGTTCAAGCATAAATTATATGTAAAACCTTGTTTTAATACATTATATGAGGAAAGACAGTCCAAGGCCTGGTTGTGAGAATGCAAACAATGGGCATTGTTGATCACATGAAAATATATAGGCCTAATCCAGAATCAACTAAAATTTGTTGTGTGTCATAATAAATTGCATGCAAGGCATCTCTAGGATGTCCATTAATCTCATAAGCCTCAAAATCAGGACAACTCATAGAATAATGTCCAAATGTCCATTTCAATGCCATAAGTCCAACCATGGCCTTGCTTACATCATAGACTTTCTAGATACATTGCACTAAGCCAATGTATCTAGAAGTATATGTTGTGTGTTGTCCCAGATCTTTGCAATGCACTCACTGGCAAAAGTTACAAATTGTTTCAGTGGTAATATGATGCAAATAGTTAAGTGAAAATTGTGCAGAAATTTTCGCTATGTAATGAAGTCTCCACTTCCTTTGTTTACGAGCAGGATTTATGTAAGTCTTTCAAATAATCATTCTTTGCCTTAGAAAGATGCACAAAATTTTGTCTTAGGATAATGCATATAATATTTTGTCATAGATAAATGCCAGAAAATGTTGCTTCAAAACAGAGCAGCATTAATTTTGCTTCCAATTATGTATACCTTATGTAAACCTTATGTAAACATTATATATATATATATATATATATAATATGTTCAGATACATGTATTGCCTAATGTTTGAACAAAGTTGCATTTCAAAAAGGGAAGGCAATGTTTGTTTTGAAAAATTGATATGATCAGTTTCATAATGACCAGGAAATGGCCTAGATTTATACAATTAAACAAACCTAGTAAAAACCAAATCCTTCATTGTCATAAATAATTGCCCATCCAGAAAGGAAAAGAACTAAATCCGAAAAAGATTTATCAATTTGATACCATTCGAACATGATGTACTATACACAATACACAAAATCAACAATCAATCAAAGTCTGGAAATTTTGAAAGTCAAAAATAGAGCAGCAGCAACAAGATCATTAAGTACTAAAGCTACACGTGGAGTGCCAGTGTACATAAGAATTGTGGAAAAATAACTGGGGGGGATTGGACCATTATACACTTGGAATCGGGGTGTGAAAAACAGACTTTAACATGGGGCTCTAAGAAAGACTGGGGGTTGAACCCCCCAACCCCTCCGGCAATTCTCACCCTGCCAGGACTACTATCTCTAATTAGGAATTGATCCCTGACGTCTGATCCCTGTGTATCTGGAGTAGGCCTATTAGCCGACACATGAAATTCTCAGGACATCTTCACTTTGTTTAATTCAATAAAGTTTTTACATCATATTTAACGTAAGATAGAAAAAGAAATTTTTTAAAACTAAAACTTAAAGAGCCGATTAAAATACAGTAATACTGTTACTAGTTCTAGCTTCAACTACAGCATTGCCTTTGGGATATGCTGGAGTAAATGTGCAGCAGCTTGTGAGCCTATCAGGCTATGAGGCATGATCTGCACCTGGCCTGTGGTGTGCTACAGCCTATAGGACCCCACCAAAGCAGTGCACAGACACCTCTGCCTAAGTTCCTACGGCCCTGTGACATATTTTCTTTAAACAAGTCCATGCATGCTAACAAGATATTTGAGGAAAACTTAAAGACCAGGCCCGCACTAAGGTGGTTGTTAAGGATGCTACAGAACCAGGGCCTGCAGCTGTGATGGGTCCACAGTTATAAATATGTATGTGGTGGACCGGCGGGACCTTTGGAAGGCAATCATGGCACCCAACATTAATTCCTAGCCCTATTGCAGCACTGTTTGAGATACAACATCAAAAACAAGAACTGACCATTTATTTACTTACTTGAGTTGTCTATGAAAATGAAAATGGAGCATGGAGAGGGCAGTCTGGGCGAATGAACGTGTCAATAATTTAAACATGGATGGATGAATAGATGGATGGGTGAACCATGGATAGAAACAGACACAAATGCAAAGGCAGAAAATCAACACAATTCAGCACAAGCCTATACAGACACACACTTATAAATGAGTCAACAAACCACACCAGAGAAAGAGACAAACAGACGGGCAAAGACGACCACATTGGCTAGCAGGAAGGAAAACAGACAAAAGCCACATCAGTGCACTTGGATAGCTGGTGATCTGAGGTTAGTCAAAGTTCTGCCACACACATCGTAATTGTCATAATTTCATCAAAGCTTATTAGTTGCCACTACAATGGGGTAAATACCAGTGCAAGTCAGACACTAACCAGGATACACGTCACAGTTTGTGCTGATGTTCAGAGCTCCTATGGGTCTCTCCAGTCCTGTCGTGACACTACGATGATCTGAGGATTCGTGAAGACTGAACAACTCAAATCGATATTTCGATGCTATGCTCAGCCTCAGACAATCGTGATAGAACATCGTCTGCAACATATTATGTCAACTGTTTACATCTTCAGAAAGTACGGCAGTAAACTGAGCATACAGAAGCACAATATCACTAGTTTTGTTCAAAACATTTTGAGTTCTCAAGTATGGATAGCCTACACTGGCTTCTGACCCCCTAGCAATTACCGACTTAAAGATTGACCCAGTTTTTGTGATAAACTTAAATACTCAGAATAATATTATGATGACGATAATGCAAAGTTATTTGGGAGGGGAGACATGCCTTATGATACAACATTTAAACCAGATCAATCGAAATGGAGCAATGCTGAAAAAAACAATATTTAGCACTATACTGCTGTTATTGTAATGTGTTTTAGTGAACGTGGCATGTCAACTTAGGGAAGATACGGCTTCACTTCACATTGTAGCAAAGTAGCATGCCAAAAAACCAGAAGCACACAAACAAGTAGGGTTTCCAGATTAATGAATAGTTTAACACTTGAGTGCCCAAGGTAATTTTTGGTACACGAAGGCCGCGCGGACCCCAGCGTTTTCATGCTAATTTCTTGAGAAGGGATTGGAATATCGTAACAGAAGTTGGTTCTATGTAATCCCAAGTGAATTTGCAATCGATTGATGTATCATATGTTACAATTGCACCACCTGGTGTAAAATAATAGTGTTAAAATCTCGTGACATATTTTATGCTTGTTTGCGTTATTTACCGAAGGAAGCCTATACGCGTGTATGAATATCAGCCGAATATCATGCGGTACCCTTAGTATATGCTCTGGTTGTGGGGTACAGGGTAGGACAATACTCACGAAAAATATACCATTCTATGCCCAAATGGTTGGTCTAGGAATACCTAAAAGCATTTCTGCAGATTCATAGCCTTTAAAAAGTTATCCGGGGAAAACAGGCCTGGGGTCCGGTTGGACCCCCCCTTGGGCACTCGAGGGTTAAAGTACAGACAACTGGAAAGACGGTATACAAGCAGGATGCATGGAGTGAATCAGAGAGTCTCCTGTGTCTTAAATATCAACCATGAAAGAAGTCACATTGGAAAGTTTTTTCAAAAATTAATTGAAGCTTTCCATCGTTATGCTGCAGTGTACCTTATTTATTTAACCAATCAGTTGCACCTTCTTGATTATGCACAGTAATCAGAGAGTTAACTCCCTGAGGATTTAACTCTCAGAGCATCAAATCCTTGCTAACAATAACCTTGACTGATATATAATCCTTGCCATTGACTATATCCTGATATTACTCATACAGTCCAGCAGTCCCTTTATCATAATATTTTTATTTATTGGTTATACATAGATATGTAGATAACTGTTAGCTATGTTTCATTACTGTCTGTTTTGCTCACCAAACTATTATTATTGTTGCCTTCCTGTCTGGATGTTCCTTCTGATATAAATGTCTACATTGGCATTTGACTGTTCATAGTTACTATAAACATTTTGTACTACTTGTTGTGGAACTTGTGGTGAACCCGTATAGCCTACTTAATGATTTCCTTAAATCTATGTGGCCTAGCTTATTAAGAGCTATTGTTTCATTACTGTATGTTATGCTCACTAAATTATATTTTTTCCTTCCTGTCTGGATCTCCCTTCTGACATAATATATGTTTACATTGCCTTTTGGCTGTTAACAGTTACTGTAAACATTTTGCACTACTTGTTGTGGTGAACACATATAGGCCTAGCCTTAAATTCATAGCCACAATTTCTTTTTTAAAATTTATAATTCGGACCAGGTTTCATTTGTCTTAGTCTTGAAAATGTACAAGAACTCTTGCCTTGACTCTCCGCTTATGACTTGTCTTAATCTCTCTGTGTCTTTGTGTCTGTCTGTCTGTCTCTCTCTCTCTTTTAATTCATACACTTGCTTCCTTTTCTGTTCATATCGCTTAAAAAGTAACTACACTCTCCAGTGTCTCCACCATCTTGATATAAAATTCCTGTATTGTGGTTGCCCAGGTTTAGTGGGATCACTCCCTCTCTGGGTTACCCTTTCTCAGGGATCTTTTGCCTGACAACAATTGATATTATTATCTTCTTAATTTCACTGCACACTGTAATTTTGTCATTTTGTTGAGTTTTGAATTGCTTTTGATCTCTCAGAATAAGCAAGCTGATTTAGAACATACATACATAGAACTTATCACAAGAAACATTCATCAAATTGTACAATATGTAAGAATGATCCCCTCTAATATAAATTACTGTGAGAAATCAACTGCACACAGAAGTCTCTGTATACATCATAACTGTTGCAGAGCAGACTCAAACCTGTGCACTTCACATCCCAGGCAAGCGTTAAAAAATTAACAACTGTGTCACGCATATTACAATCGACCTATGACTGATTCACATCGGAGTAAATACATTCATAAAGCACTCAATACATTATGCCGAATCATGCATACATGTAGGAATATGTTCATAGATACACAGCCCTGGACACTTACAATAATTAGAGTTGCGGAATCTGTAACTTGATGCTGGTAGACGTCAACTTAACTAACATAAACTTGCATGGAGGCTCAGACCAACACAGACCATTTGACATAGGCCTAGTAATGCTGGATGCCTACACAAATGAATATATATATATATATATATATATATATATATATATATTGAATAGTGAGCATTTAGGGGCACTGGGTCGGCTGGTCACTAATTGGCCTCGTCATATTATATTTCTCACCACACCACCTAATTGAGATTTGGCGGTGCCCACATGACGCCCTGGGCATGTAAAATTCTAGACCTAATAGCCTGAAATTCAAATCTCTTAAAAGCAGTCACAATTCACAAACATGATAGAATTGGATATCCTATCACACAGAGACATGATACCTTATGGAAGAAGTCACGTGAGCAACAGTGCACCATAAAAATGTGTTACAACCGGATAATTTATAAGCCTGTTTATCAGTTTCGTACGATGACTGATATGTTGAGTGATATCATTATTTCTAGTCATGACGGTGATGTCATATGACCGGTCTGTTCCTCTGTCAGATGGGTGATTAAGATATTATTGGAACTCATCTATTAATTCTGAATAAATCCGACGTTAATAAGTCAAATAGCTATAGTTTATGGGTGTACATGTACCTGAGCAAAGTTCGTGTCTAACAGGATTAAGGTTACAGATTTTATCAATCGAATAATTTTCGGCATTTTTGGCTGCATCTGTGAACACCTTCCTACACATACAATTGATTCTGCATAATGCATTTTATATGTATATACGATAATATACCACAGTATCCATGATTTTTGTTGTTGTTAAGCGCCATTTTGTAAACAAAGATATCCTTGAACAGTGACTTTCAAACTTTATTTTTATTGAACTGCCAAATAAAAAAACTCAATGTTGGCTAATAAAGAAAGAAGGGAATAAACTCACAACATCTAACAAAAAAAGAAGGGCATGGTGTACATAGAATAGTCAATCAAGGAAAGATGGTCAAAGAAAATTAAACTGTTTATTTTATTTTTCGTGTGCCACTTAGCGACCCTTGTTGGCAATTAGTGGTAAGTGTTCAACCAATTGAAAACCGCTGTCGTAGACTCTTAGATATACAAGTGATTGTGTGACTTACTTTTCCATCTTTGTCTACTGACATATTCTGTCCCGGCTTCAGGAAGAAGAGAACACTGTCCGTAATATTGATGGCTTTGCTTGGCATGAAGCGGTTGAACTGCAGTCGAAATCCAATGACTGGAAGGTCAGACTCTACAGATCATCAAACCAATAAGTCCTGTAAATGTACACCGATTTTAAAACCTAAACTCCTAGATATACATGAGAATGTGTGACTTACATTTCCATCTTTGTCTACCGAAATATTCTGTCTCGGCTTCAGGAAGACCTGTCTAACTACAGGTTATTGATGCCTCTTGTGGGTGACATTTGTCAAGGCACCTTCCTAGCAGGATGTACTGCCTACTGTGCCTAGAAATTGTTGCCTTCATCATCAGCAGCAGCAGAAGCACCACCACCACCACCACCAGCATCAGCATCATAAGATAAAATAAGAATATTGTTTAGTAGACCAAATCATCATCATCATCATCATTGTCATCATCATCGTCATCGTCATCATCAAGAAGACAAGGAATAAAGGCACTATAGGATACGAGTAATTGAGGTGAGGATTGGCTGAAGACCAGATTCTGCAGGATGAATATTTGTTGCAAGAGAGATCCAGAATGTGACTGGATTCAGCAAAGGACGTGATGAAGCAGAAAAGAGAGCATGTGAACATATGACTGAATGTAGGCAATCACACAACTCAACTGACTAAACATGAATGAATTATTGACTCACTCACCCACCCACCCACTCACTGAGCACTGTCTTTTAGTGGCAATTTGCTAAGTATTATTCATTCATTCTAGAGACTTATATGGCGCCACTTCAAGGTTACTACTCACGAGCACTCCCAACCCGACCTCAGCTGAAAAGGAAGGGTTGCGATAACATGCAAACCATAGGTATAATTAAGGCGTATAGTCCATTCCATACCATGGGCCATGCAACAACAGAGAAAGTACGGTGCTATCTAAGAGCAGTTCGTGCTCAGGGAAATATGGAGCTCAACCTGAGTGGACGAACGTAGAGCAAAACGCCCCTGCATATCCAGAATAGAGCAAGAGAACTATTGTTAATATATAGGAGTGGCACTCAAGAAGGCACTGCCACACCAAGCATTGTTCTGAATATTATAACAGTAAAATGATGCTGTATGACAGTTTATGGTATAACGAATAAATTGGTAAGTAGCAGTGTAGCACCCTAAAATGGTTTTTTAATCTGCAGTATGCCTACCATTTAGTTTCACCGTCCAAGTTAAATTCAGCACTTGTATGCAAGTGTTATTTTTCAGGGCATTCGTGTAGCGATAAAATATAGTTGACGATAGATCTGCCTTGAGCCGTGACTTTTCTCCAGAATTGCGGTCTGCAAAAATGACACAGTGACAACTTAAGCAAAAAAAGTTTTATGTTGACCAGCTGGAAGCAATAAATGTTGCATATGAGACATTAACATGCCAATTAAACAAAGTGCACCCACAGAATGTACTCAAGTTCAATTAGTCTAATCAGAGCCGTTTTAACGCCTAGGCACGCGAGGCCCCGCGCAACAGGGGGGCCCCACGGCGACCCAAAATAATAGACTACATCACATAACAAATGAGCAGCATGTTATACGAAATTAAATTGATGTATGTTAAACTAACATTTATTTTACACTTTTAATACAAATATTGCTGTGTAAGCAGTGTACTATATCATTAACATATGTAACAAAATGGTATACATACACATAGAAGGCATGAATGCAATACTCTATATCTGAGACTGAGAGATTGAGGCGGAAATCATATTACGTTCAGTGTTTAATCTAGGTATCTTCATGGGGAGCTCCACCTAAAAGTGACTACCCATGCAGACATTAATTTTGATCAAAATTAAGAGCCTAATAGTTTTTAGTTGCCGTTTACATTAGTGCTATAGCCTACCCGAGCTCTAGTAGGCCTACCGTGATATTAGATTATATGTAATTATAATGACAAAATCCACTAATATAATATGATAGGCCTACTATTACAATGAGTATAGCCTAATTTACTGTTAATATTTGTACAAAGACTATTTTTGTACCCGGTACAACTAACACTTAGTGATAGCTGGGTATGGCATCATTAGTCTACTACACGGCTTTCCGATTTTGGTAGTTCTTCCTTGGTCTGTGTAATATTATTTTGTAACTATTCTGATAACTGTGTCCTGGTCAGCAATGTAGGCCTATACGGATCTTTTTGAGCAACGGGAATAAGCTAATTCCAGTGCAAGAAAGTCGGGCATAGACTATAGGCCTACAACTGCCTGCAGTTGTACATTATACTGCAATGGTCCAGAAGCAGCAGAACTGATTTGCATAACTTGATACGCGAAGAAATTATTATTGTAAAATACTAATTGAAATTTTCACCCACTCTTTTTGTCAGCACTGAAATAATATGAAAATTTTTTTAGAATCGCAGCTTACAATGCTACCATTACATTGTGGAAACTGATAAAGAAATTATTATAATTGTATAAGAACATTTATTGAAGTCTTAGACTATTCAGGTCAGCACTGCAATAGTTGAGAAATTTGGTTAAGATGGCAGCTTAAAATGCTGCCATTGCAATGTAAAAATTAAAAAAATTCTGGTGGGGAGGGCACATTACCTCCCCTTGCCCCTCCCCACTCGGCGCTACGCATCTCAGAGATCGACCGGCAAATACTCATTCTCAGTCCCCCAGAAACCTTGATTTACCCCCAGAGGATGGGAACTAGATGAGACTCATAGCCTAGTTGCGTTTAGAATTAGTGTTTGTGCCTAGGGCCCCAAAATTCCTTAAAACGGCCCTGAGTCTAATTGAATCGAAACACAGCCAGAGTGTGTCAATTTACCATGAAGGAAGTCATTAAGACACATCAAGTCTAATGACGTGGAGTTGTTTAGTTGAACTCAGGCATGGAGTCCACGACTCAGGGGAGTTTCTAATAACCATGTTAAGTCAAAAACACCATACATGTGAATTAAATAAACAGCACAAAATTAATGATGTGGGAATCTTACACAAAACCAAAGAATAGTTCTATATAAAAACCACAAAATCATTTTTTTTACAGAGCAAATAGATTTGAAATAATTAAATGCATTTTTTAAAACTTGGTGGTGGCGGTGGTGGTGGTGGTGGTGCTGATGATGATGATGATGATGATGATGATGATGCTGATGATGATGATGATGATGATGATGATGATGATGATGATGATGATGATGATGATGATGATGATGATGATGATGATGATGATGATGATGATGATGATGATGATGATGATGATGATGATGATGATGATGATGATGATGATGATGATGATGATGATGATGATGATGATGATGATGATGATGATGATGATGATGATGATGATGATGATGATGATGATGATGATGATGATGATGATGATGATGATGATGATGATGATGATGATGATGATGATGATGATGATGATGATGATGATGATGATGATGATGATGATGATGATGATGATGATGATGATGATGATGATGATGATGATGATGATGATGATGATGATGATGATGATGATGATGATGATGATGATGATGATGATGATGATGATGATGATGATGATGATGATGATGATGATGATGATGATGATGATGATGATGATGATGATGATGATGATGATGATGATGATGATGATGATGATGATGATGATGATGATGATGATGATGATGATGATGATGATGATGATGATGATGATGATGATGATGATGATGATGATGATGATGATGATGATGATGATGATGATGATGATGATGATGATGATGATGATGATGATGATGATGATGATGATGATGATGATGATGATGATGATGATGATGATGATGATGATGATGATGATGATGATGATGATGATGATGATGATGATGATGATGATGATGATGATGATGATGATGATGATGATGATGATGATGATGATGATGATGATGATGATGACTATGGCGTGATAAAGGTACTACAATTGACTGCATGACAACAGCACGGTGTACACATTGAGTGTCCACAACTGCATCAGCATTAATAAATGAATAAAATAGAACTGCATCAGCATTAATAAATGAATAAAATAGTTGCAAAGTAACATGACATTTACCTAAGCTGTAATTGTAGTTTCCAAAGCGGGAACTCTGAAATTCAGAACAAAAGAGTTGAAGAGCACGGTTTAATCACAGCAATTATGACCAGCAAGCACAATCTTTTGTGCTGGAACGTCAAATCAACCAATAATTGTTATTTAAATACATTTTATAAAAGCTATTACTATAAAATAAGTATTCTGGTAAGCTCTTCTTGCAGAAGATGGAACACACTATCTTTAGTCTTACATATACCTAAAATTCTAATGGAGCTAGAATCATAGTAAAAATAACAGTGACAAGGAAACTGTACAGCTAGTGTAGAGGCAGCTTGGGAGGAGTAGTGTAGCTTGTATGAGAATTTTCCTGTCACTGGTTCAGATTATACTCTAATCAGATAAATGAATTAATGCCCTAAGATAATTAGTTCCTGTTTCAGTGACTCCAACCACAAGTGACATCTGCTGTTCAACATTTCTGCATGCCACACTTTGAGGTTTGACGGCTAGCTCTGATTTTGATTATGCCCAGCGTTTCAAGTGAGCATCAACGCGTTTGAAGTGAGTTTCAACATGCTTCAAGAGGGTATCAACGCGTTTCACAAGGGTTTCAACGTGTTTCAAGAGGGTTTCAACTCGCTTCAAGTGGGTTTCAACGCGTTTCAGTGGGCTTCAACACGTTTCTAGAGGGTTTCAACGTGTTTCAAGAGGGTTTCAACGCGTTCCAAGAGAGTTTCAACATGATTACAAGGGTTTCCACGTTTCATGTTGGTTTCATCACGCTTCAAGAAGGTTTCAACGTGTTTCAAGAGGGTCTCAATGCACTTCAAGTTGGTTTCAACAAGTGGTCTTGAAATCTGTTCTCACTGCTTACCATGCAATGAATCCCTGGTAACACCTGTCTAGGCATTCCAATAAAACTCTTCTTCAGAGTTCCCACTGTTCACCCAAACCACTTTAACCACTTGGAAAATCATTGTCTATCCAGACTCACAGAACCCAGGATAGAATGGTCCACATATCTGTAGCTCAAACACTGTGGCATCAAGTGGGCAATGGTGGTGAAAGACATCAGTGCATGAATAATTCATTGAAAAATAATAATAATTTTCGTTTTAGATAGCAACCGAATGCACTAAATACTAGTAAATAGTTAACGCCCTAAGAAAGATGGATATTGAGTTTGATAGAGATTGACCTGTTACAAAGAGAAGAGATATCTGCTACAAAGAGAAGAGATATCTGTTACAAAGAGAAGAGATATCTGCTAAAAAGTGAAGAGATATCTGCTAAAAAGTGAAGAGATATCTGTTACAAAGAGAAGAGATATCTGCTTTAAAGAGAAGAGATATCTGCTACAAAGTGAAGAGATATCTGCTACAAAGAGAAGAGATATCTGCTACAAAATGAAGAGATATCTGCTACAAAGTGAAGAGATATCTGCTACAAAATGAAGAGATATCTGCTACAAAGTGAAGAGATATCTGCTAAAAAGTGAAGAGATATCTGTTACAAAGAGAAGAGATATCTGCTTTAAAGAGAAGAGATATCTGCTACAAAGTGAAGAGATATCTGCTACAAAGAGAAGAGATATCTGCTACAAAGAGAAGAGATATCTGCTACAAAGAGAAGAGATATCTGCTACAAAGTGAAGAGATATCTGCTACAAAGAGAAGAGATATCTGTTACAAAGTGACCAGTTATCTGTTACAAATGGAAGAGTTATCCGCTACAAAGAGAAGAGTTATCTATGTCTGTATATAGGCTAGAACCCACAGGATGAAATATCCTTTGTCCTTGGTTAGTAAACCAGTTATTACTGTTATTGGGTCAGGATGTGAGTTTGTACTGACATCTGGCCTTTAGTCAAACCAGTTCACCCACTATGGGAAACAATCATGAGCCAGCACAGTTGTCACGCCCTCTCCTCTTAATTACCCTAGCCATGACCAAGCCCAAAATGAACAGGGTCAAGGTCATATAAATTATACAGTCCCCACATATAAATGTCTACATTTAAATATACATTTTCATCGACAAATTTCTGTCAACAAGCAGATAAATTTTAATCGATTTTATTCATAAAATGCAATGGAATAGTGGGCTAAAATAATAATATGGTCTGCAATTGAGATCACTTAACTTAGCAGAAGTTGGCTGCTATCCAACTTCTGGTCCACACAGATGATCATAACCCTGAACATAAACTTCACCACAAAACAGTCAAAACAGAAGATCAAGTCACTTAGCATAATAACTTGAAACTGTTTAAGAAACCGAAAGGACATTAGGACAAAAAATCAGTGTTAGAGTTGTAGACATGTGGAACAGTTCGGATGACAGTAAACTGTCTCAGTGGACACACTCACATCATGTGAGGAAAAAGCTAAGAAAATTGGGATATTAATAGTGTTCAAGGTCAAATTCCAGTGGTTCTAACACAGGCCCAACGTCACCTTGAACCACTTAAAGCCCTTATTAAGTTATTATGTTATGTTAAGCTATGTTAAGTCCATCACAGATGAGCAGGAATTCAGGACCATGAACATAAACTTAAACACACAACAGGCATAACAGAGAATTAAGTCCCTCAGCATTAACATAATCACACAAGTCATACACTAACTTCACGAGAGTAGCTCCACGGCATCTGAAACTCGTTCGATTTCGTCGTCAGGCAGTAGTCGGAGCGACTTCCACATTTAGTCGGCGACTTAGGCCTCACTGACGATCGAGGCATTCCGACACAAATGACTCCTCCGAACAAGATGACGAACGTCCAGCCGAACAGACAACATCTACTTCGAAAGGATGAAGAACCTCCTCCTACGAAGACTAAGCGACGTTCGGCCATTGCCACGTTCTCGTGCTGTCCGACACAACAACGGGAAATTCAGGCGTTCGGAAAACCTAGTCTAACCAAGTTTCGCTGCTCTAGTTTTGTGCGAGACGGAATTCCAATCGTCGTATAAATAAGTTTTTTCAGCACGGCTGCAGAGCCTAGGCCTACTTGCTGTACATGTACATGTATACCAGCTGCAGCAGTAGACGGACCAGCGCTAAAGCGGCAGCGGTACGGCACCCACAGCCCACATCCGCTGCAAACACCAGATACATCATGCAGTGAGCGAAGTAGGCTGCCTCCCTCCCGCGACCATGGCAGCGACACGGGCACCCGGTTGTTTCGGTATCAAGCTCAGCGCTCATTAGTGGCCAATTAGTTCTAGATCTATCATCCAGTGTTAATTTCCAGTGCCAGCTATAGGCAGCTACCCGCACAGTGGCTTCTAAGCTCTAATATTATTCCTCACATGCAATGGAAGAACAAACCGCCACTTCGACGAACTTGCATATGCCGCTATATAAATTCAGAATTTTAAAATAATAATAATCAGAGCTTAAAGTGCGGAAAAAGAAGTGCCTGTACGCTACTCCCCTTCCAAAAGAAGTGCCAGGACGCCCCTCACTTTTCCAGGCCGTGCTGGCCAATAAGTGGCAGGACGGCGTTCAAATTTTAAAATAAGTGGCAGGACGCCGTCCATGACCGTCCTGCTACACTTTAAGCCGCATGTAAATTCTGGAATGAAATTTCTGAATGACGGCAGGTCAAAGATAAGACTTAGATAAGAACAATACATACGGATTTCCAGCTGAATGTTGCTGATTTAAGAGAGGATCGGCTTTAATTAGGCTTTAATTATAGGCCTAATTAGAGCTGTAGCACAAAGATAAGAACTGACTGAATAAATGAATAATTATAGATTTTTGCACGGACCTACTTAATTAGACCTATATAATTATATCTTAAATCATTACACACAGTAGCCTGTGCCTAGCCTATATGCCGGGTACAGCGTGTAACGATAAAAGATATATAGGCCTACGCATACAGGACGTGTATGGCCTCAATCAGTTTCCTGTCATCAGTGTACAACGAATGACACTATTATAGATTATGACCATTAGGTCTATTGTAGTAACATTACATAGCCGGTACCGCACGTACCGGTAGGCCTACGTCACTACGTGACTTCTTGGCAGTACCGTTTTGACGCCGGTGTCGCGTGACAGAGTCTCCCCCCCCTAAAAGTCTCCCCCGGAGACTTTATTTCGAAACAGATTCTCCCCCGGAGGATCTGTTCTAGAATAAATTCGCCCCCGGAGACTATATTCTGAATTAAAGTCTCCGGGGAGAGAGAATATTTCCTCCGCCCATGAAACAAAGTCTCCCCCGTTGATCGTGAAATCGGCTACAGTCGCATAAAATTAATAGATAGCCTAAGCATATCAAACCGTTAGTTTACGTTGGTAACAAGATAACACGTTATTTAACACGAAACATATTATATACTTTTCACCAGAAAAATGTCTTCCAAAACAGATTTTCAGCCAGGGGAGACTCTGTTTTGGGGGGGAGACTTTGTATCGGGGGTAGACTTTACTTCGTGACACCGGCAGGCTATAGTTTAGGTTCGACGAAATTGGCAAAATTAATGAAATTACGCAGGACCTCACGCCAATCGCTTTTACGGCATTGAACAATAATTAATACACTAGTCTATTGCATAAATTCACCATAATTGCTTTAAAAAGTAACACTTCTTATTTCCTGTTTTGTACAATGTGGGTTACTTTGACTGAGATTATGCGTTTAGGCCTATGCCTATGTATGGGGCGTAAAGCCAATGAACCTGCCTTTGGGCAGAGAACCATCATCATCATCATGGAATTCAGCAAAGCGGGACTAAGTCCAGCTTAATCAAGTATTGGAGGTGTCAAGCAAAGTGCATCGTCTATTAAAGTACGGTAATTAAACTACTGAAATTTTATGCAATGATTGATAAATAGAATTTGCCTTCGTAATCTATCTGCGCATTTCCCTTTCATGTACCGGGAAGCTGTCGTTTACAGTGTATGCTAGTGTAGCCTACATTAAGCCCACGGCATTGACTTCTCCCCATGGCTTAAACTGTGACTGGACGGTCAAGGGCGGCGTCCAGGCACTTACATGTGTATTTCAAAATATGAACACCGTCCTGCCACTTATTTGTCACGCACAGCCTGGAAATTTAAGGAGCGTCCAGGCACTTGTTTTTCTACACTTTAAGCATTGCTTCTTCGTATGTTTATCGTAGGGTCTATAATCCATGTACGTGACTCGCTTTTTTCTCTTCCTCTACTCTGATGATGATGATGATGATGATAATAATAATAATAATAATAATAATAATAATAATAATAATAATAATAATAATAATAATAATAATAATAATAATAATAATTACGACGATTTATATGGCGCAGTAACACAGCCATGCCGTTACAAGGGCGCCTTACAAAAACAGCTGCACCGGATAAGCCCTAGCGAACAAGTGTGATTTTTGCCTGGCTTTAAAAGAGTCCACTGAGCCTGCTGATCGGATAGCGAGAGGAAGACCGTTCCAGCAACGAGGACCAGCGACCGATGATGATGATGATGATGATGATGATGATGATGATGATGATGATGATGATGATGATGATGATGATGATGATGATGATGATGATGATGATGATGATGATGATGATGATGATGATGGTGGTGGTGGTGGTGGTGGTGGTGGTGGTGGTGGTGGTGGTGGTGGTGGTGGTGGTGGTGGTGGTGCTCTGCCCGTAGGCAGGTTCATTGGCTTTACGCCCCTGGGGATGAGATGAGTGAGGTGGTTTCCCGTTGCCTTCCTCACAGACAATGATGGGTAAGCAACCTGCTCAAGGTCACTCCGCAGGAGTTTGCGCCACCGCGTCCCATGCCTGCTAGCCCGAGATATCTAAATCTCTAAATGTCAACTCCCAGCCCGGGGCTTGAACCGCAGTCCGTTGCAACCAATAGACGAATGCCGCTCTCGCTTACAGGTGTAGCTACTATAATGAGTCTAATCCACGCAATTTGCTGTAAATCATTCTAAGTCTTGCTGCTCTTCGCTCTACTCTACGTGACATAACACAGCTCCGTTTGGATCCTTTAGAAGTCGTTAATTCGCAGGCGACGTGCACTTTTAATTGGTGGAGTTCCTGAGTTCGGACACATCTCAGCTAGTGATAGGGCCTATGACTGCGTTTATTCGCGATGTCCTCTATACCTTGTATGGACAAGCAGAAGGGGGAAAGAAGCAGTGGAAGACCAAAAAAGACATGGATGAAGAACGTGATGGAAGACCTAGAAATGAAGGGCTTGGACATAATTATGAAGAGCAGTGGATAAGACCAGAGACAGAGCAACTTGGAGACGTCTTGTAAAGGCTTCATCGTCAGCATGCGCTTGACGGAGGAGAAATTGGTCCTCTAGGCGGCTAGGCCTATAATTATACTGACTTCCGGTTCGGCAGAGTAACCGGGTCTCCTCCAGTGACGAGCCCGGGTTTGTAAGTTCAATAATATACGATGTTTCATTACGCATGCAGAATTGCAGATGAAATAATGACGATTAGCGTGCCCACAGTGTCATGCACATCCGTTGAAAGACATGCTTCGGGTCAGACTATTATACTTAAACAACAGGAAGGGCACTTTCTGAAGTGACAAACCACGACTATCAGCATTGAGGCGATGAGACATTTAGATAAAATTGGGAGGGGATATTTTATTGAACTCTTTAACCATGTCTTTCAGCAATGAAATTATGAGAGATTCTTGCTGCGATGCAGTGGCGTAACAACCTAGCTGGTGGCCCGTGGACAATGGAGCTCGGGGGCCCTATACACGGCCGACTAAATTACCCCTTACGGCACCAACAAGGGAAAATTGTGAAATGGCTACTAACTGCAGTTAGATTAAAATAGAATATTAAGCGCTATATTCAATATATATATATATATATAATATAATATATATATTCCGTAGAGCTAAAAATGCGTTGGTGACTGGGGCTCCCGCCAGACCCCGCTGGGGGAGCTTACGATGCTCCCCCAGACCCCCTAGTAGGTACGTGCTTCGTGCCTTTGGCACTCGCAGCTTCACGCCTTCGGCGCTTGCAATAATTATGAACACCTTCAAGGAAAATGTTCTAGTTGCACCCCTGAGAGAGAGGAATGACTTAGGGCTTCAGCCCCCCCCCCCGACCAAAAATCCTGGCGCCGCCGTCACTGGTGGTCACGTGGAGGCGAATGCTGAAAATAAGTTGCAGAGACAAAATCACAAATCAGGCAGTTTTGGAAAGGGCAGGAGTGCAGAGAGAACTACTACGATTAGGTTGATAAGCAGGAGAAAGCATCGGTGGCTAAGCCACATGTATACTTAGAGGAGAGGGTGTTGGTGACGTTGCTGGAGGGTCGTATGGAGTGGAAGGCAACGAGAGGCAGAAGAAGATTAAATATGCTGAGTGATCTCGATAATGGAGATGCATATGGTACCACCAAGAGGAAGGCGCAGGACAGAGCGGGATGGCGGAGGTCGGAGGGTATCACAGGGCTTAAAGTGTGGCAGGACGGTCATGGACGGCGTCCTGGTACCTATTTTCAAATCTCTATACCGTCCGGCCACTTATTTGGCCAGCAAACCTAAAAAATGTAAGGAGAGTCCTGGCACTTCTTTTGGAAAGGTAAGAGGCGTCCAGGCACTTCTTTTTTTACACTTTTAGGGCTGGGTATTACGAGGTCGTCCATGTCACAAACCTGCTCAGCAGCAGAAGACTGAATAAGGAAGAGACACTTAATTGTTTATACGTATAGGCATGAGGGTGATTCCGCACAATTTACGGGTTGAAAGAGGGGAAGGCCGGAAAAGGGGGGGGGGTAAAAAAATATGATTTTTTATGTAGACTGCGTAATAATATATGAATGGAACCTATAGGCTAATAAGCGCCCGGAACGGATGACAGGTTTATGCATTTTATCGAAGCCAATTGCCCAGCATGTTGTTTGTTTTGCGGTTGATAAAAACAAGATGAGTATATCCTAGCATTTAGGGCTGAACAAGTAAAGCCCCCACCCTCTCCCTGGGACGATGCCAGTCTTTAATGACTTAAATTGTCACTTGTAATTGTCGCCAATGTTTTATTTTCGTTTTCAGTCGCAGGTTCTGCGCTGTGGCAGTTAAACGGTTGACTGGTCTGAGAGCGAAGCCAGAGGTCTACTGTAATAGAGGTCATTAGAGGATAGATATTCCAGATGATTTACGCAAAAGTTTTATAATAGAGGTCATTAGAGGATAGATATTCCAGATGATTTACGCAAAAGTTTTATATAATTATGCAAATTAAATTGATAAGGCTCATAAACACGCATCAAGTTTGTAGGCTAAAGAGAATGCATTGGATAACACACTGGCACCGAGATCAGCAGACCCGAGTTCGAGCCCCGTAAGATACAGTGCTTTGTAGGCTATATATAGGCCTAGGTTGCTATTATCGCCGCACGCTGCCGTTGTATTGTAGGCTGTCTGCTCTATTAGTAGACCTAGCAGGGCCGGATTAAGCAATGTCGGGGCCCTGTTCGGGAATTTTTGTGGGGGCCCTTTTCGGGAATGTTTTGCGGAATTTTTTAAAATTTTTCGGGAACATCATACCATTTCATCCGCCCAAAAAGTTGATGACCTTTTTTTTTTTTAGTCATCCGCCGAAATTTTCGGAAAAATAGTCGTGTGGCCGAAATTTTCTTTAAATTTTTTTACACATTTGTGGGGGCCGCCTAAAGTGTGGGGGCCCCTGTTCCGCCGAACATGTTTAACATGCCTTAATCCAGCCCTGAGACCTAGAGGCCCTATGTTGGCATCACTCATTTATTGTGTGCATGCCCTCCTGGCTTTCTAGTGAAGGCTGCCTTATCGCTGCATTAGTTAGGCCTACATAGGCGTGCTCGCTTTTCCATGCAGAGCAGACCTAAGTCGCAGTCTGAATGTATGCGCTCTAACACTACTAAAAAATTTAATTAAACTAACAACCACACAGCCACGTTTCGGAAAAGAGTATAAGATGCTAATAGAAATCCAGAATAGAAGTCGATCATAGTCGTAATCTCGAGATTTTTACAGTGCCCGAAAAGCTAAGTCACGTAGGCTAAACCAGTTTATTCGCAGACGCTGAGTAAAAACAAATCGTGGGCATACAAGGCCATAATCGTTTCCAGGCTAAATTAGAGGGTCAGAGATATGGTATCAGAGTCGGATCCAGAGAGCAATCTGGCCATGCTCCCCAATTTAGAAATGTCCATGTATCGTGCCCCCCTCCCAATCGGTTTGAACAAAAAAGTCGTCAGATTTTTTAGGATGAAAAAATGGTAGGCCTATGTTTTCTGATTTTTCGATCAGATGCCTAAAAAAGGTCGTCAGATTTTGTATGTTTTCTGACTTTTCGATAGGATGGCTTTAAAAAAGGTCGTCAGATTATTTTTTCTGCCCAGGATCAGCAAACTTTTTCCGGACCCAAGGTAAAAAAATTGTGCCCCTTGAAACATTTCTGTATCCGCCCCTGTAGCTTACGTTATAGATGGTGTTTAGAAAAGAAGCAACGAGAGAGGTGAACGAAAGAGATGGAATCAGGGTTGGATTATTAAATATGTGGGAAAAGTAGGCCTAGTGTTTTCCATTCTGATTGGAAGACCAGAGGAGACAGAAAGAGGTGAGGTCCATAATTTTTAAGCTTTACACTCTAAAAAATGACTAGACCCATTGATAGTCAGTCATCAAAAAATACAACGCTTAGATGATAGACATTTATTAATCTTCAAATATGTTTAGCCATTAATTTACAAAATAATAAATAAACATCACGATACGATTATACATATTAAGACGATAATATAATAGAACCATTGAAAAACGTCAAATGTCTGAACTAATCGTAAAATGTACAATCCACGACGAAACAAAAAGTTTTGTTCTTCTATTCGCGAAAAAGTAGGCCTATCTCTTTCACAAGTATGCTAAATCTATTTTGCATGTTGCCTGTATTTATTTATTATTAACTACGTGCTATATATATATATATAGGCCTAAATTTATTCCCGGATGCACATAGCTCAAATAATACGTCACCAGGAGTGGTAGGCCTATAGCGGCACATAACATACATGTAGGCTAGGTCTAGCTGTGTCAGCTTTCAATTCCTTCAAATTCACGCTTGTAAAATGAACACCTTCAAAAGAGTTGAATAGCACAGCAGCACATGCGCACCACCTAATTGCTTGTCAGATAATCGCAAACCAGTTTTCTAAGGCACACCAGTTGAAGTATATCCTAGTATAATTATAGGCTACATAGCGAACTCTATTCTAATCTTTCTGCCAAAGTGTATGCATGGTGACCCTCGAAGTTTCAAATGAATCACGAGAAGCATAGTAACACAATTTCAAAAACTGACTTCTTAAGGTCAAGATGTTTCATATCCAAATATCAAAACTCATACATTTTCAATATCAGTAGCCTATGCTTTGATCAGCGTGAAAACTCAAATTTATATAGGCCTACATCTCATTATATGTTTTTATTATTATAACAGTACTACCACGAATGTTTTTCTACAAGCCAGTAGCCCACAATAGGCTAGAATAGGTAGGCTACGATAAGCCTATAAGTAATTTTCCGATAAGACATAAAGTTTCCCGGAATATATAAAAACTTTAGAGTGATAATGCAAAATAAAGGCTCCAGAAAGATTATCCGCCTTCTGATTGGGTCTCTACAAGATAACATGCAGGATGTGGTCGACATACAAACAGACTAAAATATGCTTCGTATACCCTTAACTAGAGGTTATTTGGCTTTGACTTAACAGTCTTAACTGCTATGAATTTTGTTTCTTATATATCGTAGCCTTCAACTATCATTTCATCCGCCTTTTCTGGCAACACTTCCTAATTACAAGCCTCTGAATGGACTCAACTACGAGAGAAAACACACAAACAACTGAAGGGTTCAAGTGTCGACCATTTACCATTTGCGCAGCCAATTACCACTTTGCAACTACCGCCTGGCTGGCTATTACCCACAGATGAATGCAGTAGCCTACCCGTTTAAACTAAACAGAACGGTTTATCACAAACACGAGCGTGTTGATAAAAGTGCTGGAACAAAACACAGCCCTACTACGCAGTAGAATAATTGTTACACTATAGCAATTTGTGTAGACAACATTATCACCATAACGTTATTCAAACAACCGCAAGTCCTTAAACTGTTGTTGAGATTACTGCATAACAAGATGTCATCATTGCATGCCGCACTCTTAAACCCATCATCGCTCATCACCAATCACCATCTTTCCTCAATCATCATTCATCATCATCATGTTTTCTTCATCATCATCGTGATCTAATAATTCATTGTCAATTAGAATAAACAAAGCCTTTAGCATCAGTTGGCTCTATTACCAACATCATGCAATGTATTTTCTACAACTCTTTTGAGGCGCTGTGGCCTGTCTGAGAGTTTGCTTCTACATGTAGAATGATGAGCATGAATAGACCTACCGAAAGTGAAGAGCAAATCTACATAAAATTACAAATGTCTGTCTTTAAAAAGTACATTGTAAATTAAAGCAAAATTCTTCATATACTTAATCTGGTCCGCATAAACAGGGTTTTGTGACTGTTCAAGGATTCTACCCCGCGCTGAAGCCACTCAAGGCTTCAGGCCCATATCACCTCAAAGCTAAGAATGATGAGGAGGGGGAGATAGTTTGCAATCTCTTGCCTTCAGTGGCAGAATCCAATACCAATTAATATTAAAATGAAAAATAGACAAACTACAGGTACCACGGTAATAAAGAACAGACTTTCAAGCCATATCAGAATTATTCAGGCCTAATCCAAATAAGAAATCTGACTCCTCGCGTTTTTGACGAACCGCGTATGAACGCAACATGAAACTACTTGTATTATTATCAGTTAGGGCCTAATGACGTCATGTTGAGGTTTTGATGGCATGAAATCGTATCAAATTGTTTAAAGACGTCATAATCGTAAACCTTCATCTTGACGTTTACGTGACGTCACAGCCCTATGTTAAAATGAGCCTGATCTTCCCAGGTTGTCCAAAGTAGTCATTATGTAGTATAATCTAATCTAATCTAATCTAATCTAAGAGCTTGTTATTGTTAAGCCCATTAGCATAATGCTCAAGCGTTTAATCAATTATATGTCTTACTTCAGGCTAGGGGTAGGTTCCTATACATAAAACTGCCTCTATAGCGCCTATAAATGTCTATGTCTTAGCCATAATATTATAGAGACGTCATGTGTATCTCAGTACTGAGAACGTTACTATAATTGTACAGATACAAACTTCTAGCAATGGCTGCATAGATAATTAATCACTTAATAGCTACACGTTTCGCAGTCAATTGTATAAAACTCCACAACGCTGACTGAAGCAACTTCTCCCACTATATAAAGAACTGTACAACAACAATAACAGCAGCAACAGCAACGCCGCTAGACGAATAAGACTACGTAAAGAGAGCGTTAAATTAAACAAACATGGCGGCGAAGTAGACAGAAACGACGACGGCGACATCTTGCGAGTAAATCAAGTATGAGATGGTAAACGTTTAGAGGAAGATAGAAAAGGTTCTTCAAGTTGTGATGACGACACGATGACGTCGTCTGTATCATTCAGCGTGTCGTCTGCTGATGTCCCGCTTCGGTTGGACTTTCGTGAACGGTCGTTGTTTCCGTAGTACGCGACGGGGACGACTTCTTCTGACCTTTCTTCTTCTGCACTTCAAACCTCTAGATGAAGAACATTAACCATAATAACCATAGACACTTTTTTCTTGACACCTACATAGTAGAATAGTCTAACAGAACTGATGTAGGCCTGGTAGGTTGGAAATACACTTTTATGGCTTAAAGGGAGAGTCCTAAAAGGTTCTATAAGCCCCGGTTAATTTAAGGGCAACCATATAGATTATAGAATAAACATTGTACCCTACTTTGCAATTGGCCGCATTCAATAAGAAAGGTAGGCCCCTATTGGAAATTTATTTAGCGCTGTTAAGATGAAGAACTTGGTCTTGACTTACAAACGGAGGAGATCCACTGTGACGCAGCTTTCGCCTTCTCTTCTTCCTGCTCAGGTTTCCTTCCTTCAGATTGTCATCAGAATACTTGATGGCTAAAACACATGCACACATAAATTTTATAGACCACCACTATATTGCTTTTATTATCTATGTAATTAATCAGAGGTGAAAGACATAATTATGCAGAGCACAATGGTACAGCTTTACAACCAGTTTCACATATCAAATAGTTCAGTGTTGAGGTTCATTCCTTCCTTCCTTCCTTTATTCATTCATTCAATCTGAAAATCTATACAGCACCTCTTCATATCTCTTGCACAGTTTTTGAATTTGCAACTTTAATTAAACTCAGCGAACAGACTAGAACGGTGTGAACTGTGCCTAAATACACGCACACGCACACAAACACACACACAAACGCACGAACTTTGCTTAGTAAGACTATTAGCATAAATAGATTGGTATAATGATATTATGAGCGAAACGAAAGTGTCTGTCTCACTTTTATTGCAGAGTTTTCCTCGCCAACCTCGATGACATTCGCACAGATTTATATCGACACACTTCCCGTGAACCCCGCACCATCTCTTGCAGAGCGCTGCAAACAAATGACATCGTTGAAGTGAAGTCTTCATCCATAACATCGTCAGAACTACTTCCAAGGCGCCGAGCAGTCGCAGTTGTGAGCTCATGTGATAAGAAATTAAGAATCATGCCACAAATCCTCTAAGTGTGTAGACGAATAGACAGACAGGCAGACAGCCATGCAGAGAGACAGACAGACGGACAGCTAGACGGAAGAGCGGACAACATGCGATGGTGACAAAGAAGCTTAACCACTGACAGAGATAGGAACAAACAGAGAAGAGCATAATACGAAAACAGAAATAAAACCTAGGCATAGTCAGTGGAATGGACAAAGAGAGGAAGAGAAAGATGCAGAGAAAGAAGCATGAAATAAACAAAAGAAATGAGACACATTCAGTGACAGAGGCAAAGATCCGAATGGGCAAAGACAGTAGCCTACGTGCGACGTACGGCCAAATAGAAACGACTTTGCATAAAAATATTATTTTGATAAGTAATGTATGAACAAAACTCATGGCATAATTGTAGACATCCAGGAAATACCTATATGGATGTAGCTTCCATATTGATCGCTTAAAGTTCACTGTGGTTGGTCCACCTATTTGAAAAAGGTTGCCTAGCAACCTCCGTGATGAGCTACTTAGTTTTTCTTTGCCCTCTGCCTGAAAACCATTCCTTTCGAGCATAGGTTGATATAGTCTGACTATGGTATAGTCAGTATTGGCGCTATAAAAATTTACAATTACGGTGGCATATACTTTGTAAATATTAAGCTTTCTCGAGAAGTTGTTTGCATGACATTGACCTACATCAGTCACATTCACACTCCGGACTTCAGGAATAGTGTTATTATTCCATTTCTTTTTAGGATAGCCTATACAATACATCACTCTGAACCTCAAAGACTGAAGTAAGCATAACTACTGCGGCAAGATATCCGACTGTTCCATGTCATAATATTTATCCACATCCGTTATACAATACACCAGTTCTGCGATCGTTCGTTATACACAGACCCTGCAGTGCGTTAATCGTTGGTTCTTTTGTGTTCAGTCCACCCGTGAAGATATCAGACAAATGGTGCGGAGGCGATAGGTAAACGTAACATACTTGTTTACACGTTTCATAGAAACTGTTGCTAAGCTGCGTGGTGCTGAGATCGCTTATGCAGCGCAAGTGTATCCACTGCATTCCACCTGCAGGCTGCTGCAGCCCACCTCCTCGAACTTCATAACATCAGTGAGTTGGTCTACTTAAAGCAACGCTTGCAGATTTCGAAATTTGGCATAGTGTCCCACCCATTATAATTATTTAACGCTCACCAATCCAGTAGCGTAGCTACCATGTGTGCAGTGTGTGCGAAGCCACCAGGGTCCACAGAGATCGCTGAATTTTTGACCTAACCTAATAATAATTAATTCACATTACTTCGTGAACAAAATGTAGTTTCAGTGAACTTTGTTACTTTGCTGAGTCCTGTCAACCGCTGTGCTGTTGGCAAGCAAGGCGAGCGTCGACGAATTCCTTTTAACCTGTGTTGTCGTCTCGAGTCATGACGGTCAGATTGCAAGATGACTGTGTGAACAATGGGCCTAATAATAATTGGTCTATCATGGACCTATTTTCAACAATAGGCCTACCTGAATAATATTATGGCTGGACATTCGTACATGAGATCTCGTGTTTTGATTCTTTACTCTGCAATTTTGCTTGGAAAATGAAAAATGTGACCTTAAGACATTTGTAAAATAAGAAGAGAAAACTAAGAGAAAACTGATCGACGATGGACTTACGCTTCTGACAGAACTGTCCGCTATATCCTTCTGGACAAGTGCAGACGTTGTAATGGTTGCACGTTCCTCCGTTGATACACGGAACATCACAGGTACCTGCAGCAGGACACAGAAGAATTAAGTACCGGCTGCAGAGTTCAAGTATGATAGCCATAGTCACATAGGCGTAGGAGACGGGGTCCAGGGGGGGCAAATGCCCCCCCAAATTTCGGGCAAGTCTGATTTTTCGGGCAAGCAGACCCGGAAAAATAAAAATAAATGTTTTAAAATTTACTTTTTTTTATTTTTCCGGGTCTTTTTGCCCGAAAAATCAGAATTGCCCGAACAAAAAGGGTAGTCAGACCTTTCGGGCAAAATGTTAAGGGAAATTTCAGAAGATTTCGGCCGGATGACTAAAAAAAGGTCGTCAGAATTTTCGGGCAAGCGAAAGGGGAATTTTTTTAAGATTTCGGCCGGAGGAAAAAAAAATTTCGGGCAAAAGTCTCAATTTTGCCCCCCCCCCCCCCCAACGCTGAAATGTCCTCTACGCCTATGCATAGTCATGTTTAATGTTTGTTAATTCAAACTTGCAAACCATAGTACGATCACATGATATTCAAACTATAGTATAAGATAATAAAAAATATAGTAGGGGCATTCAACTATATGGCAGCTATTCAAGGCGTCCATCTATCCTACTGCTGATCTAAGAAGATGAAGACTAGGTCAACGTTTACAAGGTTTAAGGGTATCGATCGATCCTGGTTCCTGCCTGATGTTTACCATTCGCGCAAGTCAGTTATCATTGTTCCATTGTCAAACTCCTCATCGTGCTCACAGTTAACCCGTAACAGACTTGGTAATGTGAACACCTATATGCCACCCAGTAGGTAACCCCATTCAACTGTGCCCTTTGACCTGCTCATATCCTGAGGAGCAGGTTAAACGTATACAGTGTTATACACTCTATATTGGATACACGTTTTCCCCAACATCCGACATCTGAAACTGCTTGAGGGAGTAATAGAAAGATGATGATGGTGGTGATGGTGGTGGTGGTGGTGGTGGTGGTGGTGGTGGTGGTGGTGGTGGTGGATGTGGTGGTGGTGGTGGTGGCGCATGTGCCTCATCGCATACAGGTGCGCCGCGGCGGTGGAGGCGGCGGCGGTGGTGGAGGTGATCGTCTTACCGCTTTGGTGCTGGCAGTGATCTCCGTAGTGTGTGGCTGGACACCTACAGACTTCTGGTTCCGCACAGAATCCGCCGTTCAGACACGGATGCTTGCACACGGCTACAACACACGAAGACGGTCGAGTTAGGCTTATTACATATTATACTGCGTTGGAAATGCATTCCGATTGCGGTTCGCGCGTTGCCATGTAACACGTCAATCTCTGAACTGCGCATTTTTTGTAATGTAAAGTAACAGAAGATTCACATGTCATCTCTGCAGTGCAACTTCGAACTAAAAATTTGTCACGTAATTTGCAAGATTGCAAACTTGTCACCAGGGTTTTTTCCGAATTGTAACCATGCATGTGGATTCCCGCAAGGACCTATATGGAACCCATTTGGGTCCCTTCAGATGGTAATGGGCATGATGGTACTTTAGGAGATTGGATATCTGTGGATAAATATATAGAAACGAAAGACTGCAAGGAAAGTGATGTTGCTATGAATCACTTATATTGCGCTATGTTAGGTGTTGTCATGCGTGACCATGTTGCTGCTGCTGAAAGTGGTCATAACTCTGATAAATGATTACAATGACTGCAATGATGTAAATGTTCTTGATGATGATGATGAGGATGACGACGACGACGATGATGATGACGACGACGACGATGACGACGACGACGACGACGACGATGACGATGATGATGACGATGATGATGATGATGATGATGATGATTGTTATTATTATTATAATCAAGAAGAGGCGGAGAATGAGAAGAAAAAGTAGGATGTGCATATAGGCCTATAGGTGGAGGAGGTGCAGAAGGAAACATAGAAAAAGATAGATGATAATGAGGAGGAGGATTAAGATATGGAGAACAAAGAGGCGATAGAAAGAGATGCTATTATAGAGATAACTCATCGTATACCAAGTTCACAGCGACTGCCGTGAAATCCTTCTTTGCAAGAACATTTGCTCGGACTGACGCAAGTTCCGTTGTTCATGCATTGTGGAAAACAGACGGCTACAAAGACCACAGACAAAATTCAGAAATAATTATAAAGACTGCAATTATAGGCATTATGGATAAGGGGCATTGGAAACAATAAGCAAATACCAATAAGCAACCGACACTTGGAAAAATTATAGGCATTCTGTATAGAAAGCAAATATTGCAAATATACATCGAGAGGTAAATATTGTGACTGCATGCAATTGAAAGAAACCGGCCTATACAGTATACAGTATAGACTATATAGTATATAGAATAACTAAATTTACGAAGTCACACCGGTTCTAAAAACTGAGGTCATGTGACTTTGCTAGTGCGTACACGGATAACATATTCAAATTGCGTTGTACTCTGGTCAATTTGCAAGAAGAAATGAGTAACAATTAGAATGTTGCATTGGAAGTATGCTGCAAACAGAACCGCATGAAGGTCGTATACCGTTTTCACATCGCAGGCCATAGTATCCGGGTTTGCAGTCGCATCTGCCCTGCTCGTTGCACTTTCCTCCGTTCTTGCACGACAACTTGCACACCTTTCGATTCTCTACAAAACAACAATAACACAACAGCGAAATTAGTTCCGTTTGTTAAAAAATATTATGAATAAATAATAATTAGTCGATTTATAGAGCGTCTCTTCACGAAATCCCACTAAAGAAATTAGTTAAGTGTCTTAATGTAGGCTACCGTAACAATTACTCAATTTATACAGCGCCTCTTTACGAAATCACACCAAAGGATAAATACAAGCCGAAGACAGAACATGAGGTCTCCACGAAAAGATAGGTTATGGAAACATTGCAGCTTGGATTTAATTATAGCGCCCACGCATATGCATCACCTCTTAACAAATATATGGATTTAAACGTAGTACATAAAAATTATTAATCTTTAAATTGCAACCGCGTGACACTGTGAAAGTAAGCTCCCATGTAAGAGATGGTTCACCATAATAATTTATGATGATGCGATGATTTTGAACCAAGTTAACATCCGTTTATTTTCTCAGACGCGATGCTTATGGAGCGCAATATTTAAGTCAATCCTTCAAACTCGGAATTTACACAAAGCCAAGTCCCCGGGACCAGCTCGCAGGCGCTCAATCAATACAAAATCGATAGACCGTCAATTATGATTATAAATATATATATATATATATATATATATATATATTATATGTAGTATCAAAGATGAACATAATTTATATACTGCTCTTCAATTAACTATAGGCCTACAATCGTTAAGGATAGCAGTCCGCGCAGGGCCGGCCCTAGCTATAGGCAAAGTAGGCAGTTGCCTAGGGCGCCGCAGCCTTTGGGGGGCGCCGCGGCACCGGCGAGTTTTTTTTTTATTACACTACATTGTTTTAAACTCAAGACTTTCGCTAATGGAAAGAATTTAAAACAATGTCTTCAAGAAAGGGGCAGTAGCCTAACTGAGGCAGGGCCGACCTTAGGCGTAGGCAAAGCAGGCAGTTGCATGAGGCGCCAAGTTCTAAGGGCGCCATTTCCATCAAAGAGGGCGCCAATTCAACAATAGTTTATTTTCATATTTTTTAAAACTTATACCATTCTCCACAAAATTGAATATTATCTAGCCTTCAGTGTACTAATAAAGAAATTAGACTGAATTACTCAGTTGAGCGTACAAGGCCGTAGTTAGAGGGATGTTTTGGGTCTTTGAACACCCCCGAAATGAAATAATGTAAAAATGAAATAATTATGTATTTGCTAGCACATGACAGTGTGTAATGTAGGCCTAATTTGGAACAAAAAATAGTCGAAAATCGCGGAAAATAATGTTTGTGGACGTAAGAAAATTCGACGACTAACAAAAAGTCATCAGAAAATTTCGCCCAAAAAAGTCGACCGCAGCGTGTACGCACCTCAAAATTCGTGGTCAAGAAAACATCCCCCGAAATAAAATCCTGGCTACGGCCTTGTGAGCGTAAACCGGCACTGTCTAATTCATCTTTAGATTCTGACGTGAGCTGAACAATTGAGTGGGAATCTAGGGGCACCAAATTCAGGCCTATGCCTGGGGCGCCAAATGTATGCCTTGCCTAGGGCGCCATTTGGGCTAAGGCCGGTGTCGCGCAACAGAGTCTCCCCCCTAAAAGTCTCCCCCCGGAGACTCTATTTCGAAACAGATTCTCCCCCCGGAGGATCTGTTTTGGAATAGATTCGCCCCCCGGAGACTTTATTCTGAAATAAAGTCTCCGGGGGGAGAAAATATTTCATCCCCTGCCGAAACAAAGTCTCCCCGGGGAGACTTTATTTCAACGCGCGATTTGATACAGTCGCATCACATTTATCTATACCAAAATATGTCTGAAAGTTTGCCCGTCTTTTTGAATATTCTTTTAAAACAATTTGCAAAACATTCTCTTACGAATTTGTCACCAAGCAGTATAATTTGGTACCGGTGTCGCGATGGTTTTCAACTCACAATTCACTTTAATAACCGAGATACGGCTATTTTAACATTCGATGTGGTAATTATTACCGCAAAATTAAGACGCTCTTTCACGGTTATTATCAGGGCGCCATTGCTGTTGGCGTCATCTCGCTTAAGGGAGACGGTGTTTAGGCGGAATCACAATAATAATAATAATAATAATAAATACAATGATTTTAGGTTATGAATGGATCACCGCAAAATAAGGAAAAAATTTAAGACAATAATTATGAATAATAAATATCTTCTCTTATCTGGACATTTATAGAGCGCTCCTCATCGTATGAACTAGGCCTAGGCTATATTCAGAGGCGAGCTCGGTACATAAACACCGGGGAAAAGAGTTTAAAGAAAACTATTTCAAGCAGCGAGTAGACAAAGAGCAGACCAATACAACAACTTTGCCAGTAGGCCTAGAGGAGTGGATGTCATTCAAGGCAGGGTGTATGGTCTTATTATTAATAATGTTATTGGTTAGTCAAAATTCTTTCTATAAATCCAACTTTTATTTCATCAAGAATTGTTTTCATCAATCCAGTTACTATTTCATCAAGAATTATTTTCATGATCTAATCACGAAATGCTTCAAGTAGGCCTAATCAATCCATGTTTGATTTAACGAAGATATCTTTTCATCCATCCACTTTATGTCTAGCCTGTATCTGACTAACCAGTTTTCAACAGCAACGTGCATAAGCCTATTTACCATAGGCCTTCAATGTGTTAACCTTTACCACTCAGATTTATTTTCCGCGCTAACTCCTCGAGATCAGAATTAAATTTCAGTGAATATCAGTCACAGTTCAACATTTATTTTCACCAAACAACATTACTAATTTTATGATATATGTCTTATATATCATTTATAAATGTCATAAGCGTATCATATATATGATATATATCATATATACATATCATATTCATATATTTCATACATATGATATACATAAATGATATATATATATATATATATCATATTCATATATTTCATACATATGATATACATAAGTAATATATATATATATATCATATTAATTATATATATGATACATATATGATACATATAAGATGTAAAATATCTCAATTATATAATATGTATCATATCATATATATCATATATATCATATGATACAATATCATGTATTTCATATATATATATAGCATATACATCTATATATGATATATATATATATATCAAATGTATCATATATATCATAAATGATACATATCATGTATATGATATGTATCACATCATATATATCAAATTATATCACACATATATATATATATTTATGATATGCATATAATATATATATATCATGTGTATATATTATGTCTATCATATGTATCATATAATTATATATAAAATCGTATAAAGGATCATTTAATATAAATGTCTACTGCATCGGAGTTACACGCCGAAGCGCTCTGTTATCATAAGCCTACCACTTCAAATTTTCCCTGACTTTATTTTTCCTGTCAGTTAGGCCTATAGGCCTAGTATTGTGCTGCCTTTCATTTATTGTGGAGCGCGGTGGTGTAGTGGGTATTTCGTTGCCTTGCAGCCGGAGGTTGAAGGTTCAAATCCACCTCAAGCCGCCGCGAAGGGACCTTGAGCAAGTCCTTCGTTTGCAAATGCTCGGGCGCTTAGGCGTGTAGGCGTGTAGGCCTAACTCCGATGCAGTATCCGCGCTGTAGTCAGGAGCGCCTCTGACTAGTGAGCTTGAAGGGACGCGATAGAAATGGATAATTGATACAAATAAAATAAATAATAGTGTAAACAAGTGGGACTATGCCTACAGGTTTAAATATAGCTTAGGCTTTTGGCCTAGCCTATCTATATGGCCTGTAAGTAGCCTAATTAGACCCTATAGGTATGCTAATCGGATAGAGATTGATAATTGCAGAATTGTTTTATGCACCCTAGCTAAATAGGGCCTAAAATGAAATGTGAAATGCCTGTATCTAGTCAGAGCCATTTATTATTAACATGACAATGTAGGTCTGCTAAACCTATAGGGCCTATAGGCCTAACAATGTCTAAACTGCGTTTCAGTAACATAACCTACGCGGACCGACATACTAGGCATAGTGGTCTTATTACAGCCTGCATGTTGGGCCTACATTTAGGCCTTTCTGCTGTAGGCTAAGCTTACAACAATTATTACCGGTACTTCATACTTTTTATATTTTATTAAAAAAATCATGTCCGATTACACTAAATAGGCCTCAACACCAATATTATTTATATTCACAAATAAACATAAAACATATTATATCAGAAATCTAGAGGGGCGATTTTTAGTAGGGGGAGACTTTGTATCGTAGAGGGGGAGATTCTATTTCGATGGGGGAGACTTTGTTCCGGTACAGAGTCTCCCCCCGGAGACTCTGTATCAGCAAGGGGGAGACTCTGTTTCGGGGGGAGACTTTATTTCGTGACACCGGCCCTGAGTCCGCGTCTTCAATATTTGTTATAGCAAAAGGCGCTTCATAATCTGTTAGTTAGGCTAATTTACGTCGGCCATTTTGTTCTGTGCCTGGCCAATTATCGTTTTCCCTCGTTTATTTGTTCCCTCGTTCTTTTCCCTCTTTGCTTTTCTTGTTTTTCTTTCTTGCTTTTTTTGCTTCCTCCCGCTTTCTCGTCGCACATAGACTTCCAATCGAATTTCCTTTTATCGCAGCGTATCGACGGTATCGTCTTTATGTATCAACAGCGCCATCCTTTTGAGATTATCCCGCATCTTGTCTCAATTAGTCAGAGACTGCTCTCTCCCTTTTTCACTCTCTGTATGTCTGGCTGTCTGGCTGTCTGTCTGTCTGTCTGCATGACGTGTCTTTCTGTCTCTTTGTCTGTCTGTCTGCCTATCTTTATGTCTGTCTGTATGTCTGTCTTTCTGTCTTTCTGTCTGTGTGTCTGCCTCTTTATCTGTCTGTCCGCCTGTCTACCTGTCTGCTGGTCTGTCTGTCTGTCTGTTATCCGGTATCCAGGGTTCATTGCGCTCTGTCTTCGTTTAAGCCAGGGTCTTGGACCACGAATTGAGAGCTAAGTGCTCCTTAACCCACGCCCAATTTATTACGGCCGGGTCGCGGCTGGCCACCAGGTGATTGCTCACACGGCAACGACGGCGAGTTGCAAAAGGGGGAAGAGACAGAGAAAGGGGAAATGGAGTAGGGGGAGATGAAGCAGGGGAGAAGGGGCGGGGTATGGAGGTGAGCGGCAAGAAGAAGAAGAGGGATGAGGTGACGAAGGGACATTAAAAGTGTGAAGAACGGCGATGAAGAGCACGCTGCTTTGAACTATAACGCGAGAAATGTCGGCTTTGAAGCAATTATTCTCAAGCGGTCTCCATATAAATTCCACACTTGCAAGTATCGACGATCGCACATGGCTTGCACTAATGCAGATTCATAAAATGTTTTCACGCATTCTATATAATAATGCGTTCTTGTCTTTTACATGTGCTTCTGTAGTGGGGTTGGCGATGATGATGGCTGTAATAGTAACCCTAATTAATCCAGACACTTGTCTAAAATAATTAGGCCTATATTGACTATACTATAGTTTACTAAAAGATATGCAAGAGAATCATTCATTCAAGTATTTATATAGCGCCTCTTCAAGAAAACTACTCAGAGGCGCTCAAAGGCGCTCAGGTTGTCCTGCAAGATCGAACAGAGATATTGATGGGCGTATAATAATTATAGGACCTACACAATGGTCAAGAATTCACAAGCAAAACGTTTGTGGCCTTTTGCATACTATTGTCAATACCTTTGTTGTATTTGTGGCCTTTGGCATTGTATTGTCAAGACCTTTGTGCAACTGAACTTAATATAGATTAACGAAGAGTAAACCTACATGTGCATTTGGAAGTTGCACAATTACACAATAATTATTGGACTAGAAAGTGCACTGAGAGACTGTACAAGGCAATTCAAAAGATTTTCTAGGCATCACAGTTAATGAAACTTCCCTCAAACAAGGTTTCACACTCTTAGATCTACTACCATGATTGTTAAGGCAACAAGCGCCATTGTGATTTCTACTTTAAATAATTATTGTAAACCATTAAAAAATGTACTCGGAGGATCTTAATTCAACCGGCATCTCTCAAGCTCAGTAGATGATACGCGAGCGGGCAATGTTTTTGAATAGTAAAATCTCTTAATAGTTTGAAAGAACACCACAGAACTGAATCTGGAAGCTTTCTCCGGTTTTAAGTTTTCAGATTTAGGTCTATCTTATGATTCTTATCTATGCAAACACGAATAAAATTAAACTGCATTGATTTTCAATTAGATCTATAGACCTGTAGGCCTATCTCCAACTTTTAGTCAGCTGCCTTACTTAAAATAGCCTATCTCACTAGAGCTACGCCCAGCTACTAACAAATCTTGCAAGTTATTGCGATAATTCAGGAATGTTTCAAAAAAAGTACATTTTCAACAAAGTCGCACGTTTCAAGTCGACTGCCGACGCACCCGGTATAGGTCATCTTTATCGCCGTCCGAAAACAATTTCAGCGCATTATAATCGTTGTTCCTGGCTGATAATTAACGAAAGCCCTGACGTATTTAAGACCGTAATAAGTACCAATAGAATGAGAATGGTCGAAATTGCTGCAGCAGAGTTAATTTGCCTTTTACTCAATAACGGAACTGCGTAATTATCAATTACGGCGGAACGCGCATTCTCGGCGCGCGCTGCAGGCATCCCGCCCGCGCGGCATCAGAACCACATGGCGAGTGAGTCCCGCGGATGACGGAAGAGGATAGACAAGCGGCTGATGGTGGGACGATCTGGCGGGCGGGTCGATGGATGGGTAGATGAAAGCAAGGAATTCACAATGAGCCGTTGATGAGGGGGCAGTGGAGTGTGAAGGAAGGGCGCGTTGAAAAGAACTGCGATTCTAGCCATCGTCGAACTCGAGGTGATATTTGCGATGTGGCGGCGCCGCTTGGAAGTAATTAGAAGATGTTTAGAACTGATTAGAAATACCGCGGGAGTCGCTTTTTCAATCCATCGTCTTTTTCAGATCTGTGACGTCAACAGCCATCAATTTATTGAAATCAGCGCTTCCAAGTCATCAGTACTCGTCAGATCGATCGTAAAACTCCAGGTAATCGTAATCATGAATTTATGCTGCGCCACTTCGTGAGAAACTCTTCAGAGGCGACTCCCCATGCAGCGCTAGTGAATAAGCTGGTGCCCTGCGTTGGAGATTACGATTACGATTACGACCTATCTCTATTATGGTAATCTTTGTTGAGTCGGTGGCCACCTTCGCTACTTTCATCCGTTACGACCGAGTAACCGTAATCGTAATCGCAATTTCAAAATTTCTAAAGCTCCACTCGAAAGCGAAACGAGTAGTCAATTTTGAGCTTAGGTCAATTTCGAAATTACGTAGGCCTATCATTGAGAAGCAGGACTTCTCTTAATGAATTTTTTGAATTGCACAATCCCTTCTCTCCTTTCCCATCATCCATGGTAAATTATTCAAAATCTGATTTAAAAATGAACATTTTGAACTATTTTTAACTACACAAAAGAGCTTTTACAGCCGAACAAATTCATACAGAACTGCCTTTTTCGTGTAATTGAGAATTGAAACATAGTAGTAACGGGCGTGGTTAATTAACATTATAGATAATAAAAATTAAGAAGCTTAGACTCTATCTGTGGCTCGGAAGGTTTTAATTTAATCATTTACGACCGTTCTCAAGTTATCAGTGGAATCAAAGAAATGCACAGCAGTAGACCAGTTGATGTGACTCGCTTTGTCTGCAAGTTAAGTTTTTTCTCACATCATCACATTCATGCGGGAAATTGACTGCCAACATTGTAACAAAGCCACGTATACTCGTTGTCAGAGTTAAATATCATTACAGTAAAAAATATATAGTCAGCAGCGCGAGGCCCCAGAAAGCGCGGAGCTCCAGAAAGCGCGGAGTTCCAGAAAGCGCGGAGCTCCAGAAAGCGCGGAGCTCCAGAAAGCGCGGAGCTCCAGAAAGCGCGGAGCTCCAGAAAGCGCGGAGCTCCAGAAAGCGCGGAGCTCCAGAAAGCGCGGGCCCAAGGCGGCTGCCTCGCTCGCCTTGCCCTAAGGCCGGGCCTGAGTACGTAAGCAATCTGTTGAAAATACGCAACATAATTTTTATATAAACAGTGTAATTGCAATCGCAGAAAGAACGGCTGCATGAATGGAAACAATTATAACTAGGGATTGAAAGACGAATAAGGCGATCACAATGATGAACTAATGAATGAGTGACCACATACCGAATGCGAGGCATCTTTTGCGGAGGTGAAACTTGAGCGGCGACCCTGGCACCCTCTCTCCTCTGGCCGTCGAGATGTGAAGGACGATGTACATCGATGCGATGCCCGTCAGACGACCAGTGCACGGGATGGCCAACTGGAACTCTACACCAACAGACAAGCACTGCAGAGTCAAAAACCAGCAACACTGTTATTACACATTATAGCTCGCCCCCTGCCAGTATGCCATAAAATTTGAACATGGAGCCCAGATAGAATCCAGATTCCTATATGGGTCATTACAGGATCCGTGTGGATCCTTCCAATATGGAAATGCTGGTGGCAGGGGTGTTAACTTTGATAGCTTATAAATCCAACAATGAAATTAATATCAAACGTCATTGCATCATAGTCTATTGTCATGCTTCGTGTATAAATCAATCAATCAATTAGTCAATCGAGGAATTGATCAATCAGTGAATTAGTTAATCAAGAAATTGTTCAAATATGTTTAAAGCAATTGGTCTTTCGTAGCAGGTACAGAGATTAGCTCAACATAGGCCTATACACAGAAAGCTTTAGGCCTATACAACAAGAAAGTTGTATTGATTCATGAAAATGATTATATTATCAATGACATAACAACTACTCAAGCAATGAATTGCAGGATTCACTATCCAGCCGAATGCATGCAACTGAAAGAAACCTTCTTAGAAGTAGGCTACAATTGTAATTTTGTAATTCAAACTGAACAACATTAATATATAGCACTACAACATTAAAAGAACACCATTCGTACCAAATACCATGCCACGTGTATATACATCACATGGACCAATACCCGTTCCTCCACTTGCCGAAGCTCACCAATTATAATGTGATTGGTGAATTCTCTGATAAATCAATTCATGCACTTCTGAGTCTTTACTTTTTCCTTTTTTTCACTTTGTCACTTCGTATAAAGTGTTTCAATCGCTCGCTCGCTTGCTCACTCATACATTCAGTCAGTCATGTAAACGCGTTCTCTCATTCATTCACTCATTCATTCGTTCATTCATTCATTCGTTCATTCACTCATTCATTCATTCATTCATTCAGTCATTCACTCCTCCTAATCTCTTTCGACCGCCATCCCAGAGATGAGCAGTGAGCACATGTGGCTGGCGTTATTTAACCACCTGCGGTCATCTACTGCAGACGGTGTGAGGTCTTCCTCACTTGGCATTTCAACGAGTGCGTGTGGTCCCATGCTGCAGCCTCAGGATGATTGCGAAGTATATCCATGTGTGTGCATGTGTGTGTGTGTGTGTGTGTGTGTGTGTGTGTGTGTGTGAGAGAGAGACAGAGAGACAGAGATACAGAGATACGGAGAGACAGAGATAGAGTGTGGAGGAGGGAGGGAGATAGAGAGAAAAAAGAGAAAGAGAGAGAAAGAGACTTACAGACAGACAGAGAGACAAAGACAGAAAGACAGACAAAAAAGAAAGACAGTACGGATCTACGTATGGCTGCCTTAAAAAACCTAACATCCGCTGAGGGTCTAATCATTTTCACCTGTCTGTTATACATGTTGGCAGCTTCTAGGGTCTCTACGTTCTATGAACGGTAACTAAAAGGCGTTTATAAAAATTGTCCGGATACATTCACGCTACATGTACGTTGTATACGAGCAAATGCTATTCGTCAGGACGTCAATCTGGGAACAATGTAGGAAATCAGTTGCAAGCAAATGTTTTCAACGTAATGTCGTTTGTCATGCATCACATTGCTCTTTGGACGTACTTCAAGTGTATGCACCAATTGCCCTAATACATTGATGCATACATGCATGTATAGTGTATGTGTACATAGTACATACATGTACATACATACGTACATACGTACATACGTACATACGTACATACGTACATACATACATACATACATACATACATACATACATACATACATACATACATACATACATACATACATACATACATACATACATACATACATACATACATACATACATACATACATACATACATACATACATACATACATACATACATACATACATACATACATACATACATACATACATACATACATACATACATACATACATACATACATACATACATACATACATACATACATACATACATACATACATACATACATACATACATACATACATACATACATACATACATACATACATACATACATACATACATACATACATACATACATACATACATACATACATACATACATACATACATACATACATACATACATACATACATACATACATACATACATACATACATACATACATACATACATACATACATACATACATACATACATACATACATACATACATACATACATACATACATACATACATACATACATACATACATACATACATACATACATACATACATACTTACATACATGCATACATACCTGCATATAACCTTACGTACAAACATAAATACATTTGTATCACCGCGGTTGGACTGGGAGCGCCTCTGAACTGACTTCTTAAAGGGGCACTATATAAAATCTTGAAGTGAACGAAAGAATGAGAAAAAAAGAAAGAAAGAAAGAATGAATGAATGAATGAATGAATGAATTATATACATTGACACATACTCGTACATGTACGTGCGTAATTTCACATAAATGTTTCCAGGGACTATATAATACCCTGGATGTCTATCTATTATGCACTAGCTGATTCAGACCGATCGATCGATCTTGCATACAATGTAGTTTCTGCACTTTGAGAAACAATTCATTTTTTCAACTAATTTCTTTCCTCACCTGAATCCTACTCGGCGCCAGGTAAACCTCCAGATCGCACCAGGTTAGATAAGAGGATACATCACGAGCCTCCTTATCTCCTGCAGTATATAGCTAGGAGGCGACCCCTCAGCCTCTGCGGACCCCATGCCCCTCTACCCCACGAACCCTGGTGCCCTCCCCGCTCCACGGACCCTGGTGCCCTCCCTCCCTGCTCGATGACCGATGAGCATGGGATCGATGATTAAGACAGAATGGTTGGACGGAGTCTCACCTGATCTCTTCTTCGGAACGACTCCAGCGGCAGGAATGCTGAGGAGAGGATCGTACAGCGTCTGAGGATCGAGAGATCGGAGATCGGAGAATTTGTACGTGTACTAAAACGAATAATAATCACATGTCAATTATAGCATCAACTAATTGATCAATCAGTTAATCAATCAATCAATCAGTCAATTTTTAAATCAATCAATATAATAATCAGCCAATTAATCAATCAATCCAATAATCAATCAATTGATCAATCAACTAATCAATCTAATAATCAGCCAATCAATCAATCCAATAAATAAATCATTCAATCTCATCAATCAAGCAAGCAACCAACAATCAACGAATCAATCAATCGACCAATCAATCAACCAATTAATCAATCAATCTAATAATCAACCAATCAATCAATCAATCTAATAATCAACCAATAAATCAACCAATTAATCAATCAATCTAATAATCAACCAATTAATCAATCAATTCAATATATGAATCAATCGCATCAATAAATCAAGGAACCAGCAACATTTTTCCGGACTCACGGTAAAAAATTTTGGCCCACATCATCTTCATTATCATACCAGTTCTTGTTCTGCCTTCCATGTCAGTTCCACGAAGTCCACTTCTGACGGTAGAATGGGAAGTTGAGAGTCGAAGTAAGCGTCCTGAAGGTATGAGACGACAGCTCCGTTCTTAATTATATAGATGTCCATCGGAATTCCTACAATCAATCAAAGACGACAAGATATATACACAAAAGCAAGTATGTATGTATGTATGTATGTATGTATGTATGTATGTATGTATGTATGTATGTATGTATGTATGTATGTATGTATGTATGTATGTATGTATGTATGTATGTATGTATGTATGTATGTATGTATGTATGTATGTATGCTTGCATGTATGTATGAAAAGCCTGTTTTTCACACCCCAATTATAAGTGGATCAAAGGCTCAAAGCCCACCCCACCGCAGTTATTTTTCCACAATTCTCACACTGTCCAAAAGACTGTCCATGGACCGCACAAGAGAATGAGCGTCTTTCTTAAGTCTCGCGGACCTTTGCTTGCACGAATGAACGTGTGTTGTAGGCCTACACAGAAGTTTCAAATGTGTTTTACTAGAATGCGACCTTTGCTTGCACGAATGAACGTGTGTTGTAGGCCTACACAGAAGTTTCAAATGTGTTTTACTAGAATGCGAATAACTGCACAAGTAAGTATGATGTAACGAGATAATTTGCGTTCACCGTAGCTAAAGAACCTCTGTCAACAATCAGCACCGGAAATGCATATAGCCTAGGACCTGCCCTAGGTGGACCCAACCAGCGGGACTCTGCAGCATGCAATTTCTGCATGTTGTGTCTCTTCTGGATTCTCTTTTGTGACCAAAATTGTTGCTTGTTCCTAGCATAGGCCTATATGACGAGTCTGACGAGATGTTACTTCATATGCGTTTGGCTCAATAATGTATGGTTAGACATAATGGTTTTGAGAAGGCATTTCTTGGTTATAGGATGTCCACCGACTCTTGAATTGACTCTCCATGAGTCCATGGATACGACCTCATAACACCGCATTGTCTTTTCTGCGACGCATTAATTTTACTGAGAAGAAACGTCGCTAATCTAGGCACCAAAGTAACCACCGAACAGCGGACATCACTTGCCCAACGCTGTAGCTCCGCATCTCTATAGGCTGTCCCTCCCTTCAGTCCTTCACCCGGCAGAGAGGCGTGTATATCTCGACCGCCACACTGCCGCCGCCTCCGCCGTCGACTCCTTCTCTCCCTTATCTGTTCTCGGTTACAGCTCATCAATCACGGGCGGCGCGCATGGGTGGTTGATAGCGCGAGCGAGGATCCGCTGCATGCATTGCAGGTGCTAAAAACGGTCCTCCGCAATTTCCAGCCATGATATACCTGCATGTATAACACACTGCCGCCCGTCCGCCCGCCCGCCCGCTCACCCGCCCGGACTGTTTCCAATAATTCACCTAAGTGATTTCTAACGCGGACGCCGAGAGACGTCCAGCAGAGACATTAGTGAATTATGGCTGCGAGCTATAGGCAGAGATACGCGCGGCGGTGAATAGTTCTACATGGACGCTCCTCTGATAGAGCGGCGGCGGCGAGCAGCGGCGGACGCTGTGTCCGTTCGAAGTCACTTCCGTTGAAGAGAGCCGGCGATGAGACGAGGCCTGCCTGCCTCCCTGCCTGCCTCCCTGCCTGCCTCCCTGCCTGCCTGCCTGCCTGCGAGATCATCCGGAAGCAGCGGCAGTGCTTGGCGGCACGAGCCTTTATAGATCGGGGTGGTATTCCACGACGGACTGACGGATTTGTTGGTTGGTTGATTGCTCGCTCCCGTTATATTGGTCGGTCGGGCGGTCTGTAAGTGGCAGACCACGCTGAGTGATCACTGACTTACCGGCTGACTGATAACGCTGTGACCTGTCAGCGCTGACTTGCATTCTGCAGGTTCAACTCCCGTGTGAAAGCTGCTGAGGTTGCAGCAGCAAGCCGTGAAAACGTCATTGCATGTCATGGTTGCTGCATGTGCACGTGGTCGAACTGCCACGCCTCTGCGTAGATCTTGATGGTGAAACGCCGCGAAAGTTAAAAGAATGCCCATACATAGGCCTACATGTAGGCGGCCCTATACATTGAACCGTCCGTTTAATGTTGTCGCTGTCGCTGTTTTTCCATTAATTCATTCCGAGAATTTATATAGCGCCCCTTCAAGAAAACTACTTTGCGCTGGCCTATAATTATGTTAAGTGTCATTATATTTATAGTGCATAAATAATGACACTTAACATAATTATAGTTAATGAAGGCATCACTTTGAATTATTTTATGACCTGCTAAAAGATATCCGTCATCACTATCCAAATAAAAAATTGTGATACTGCTGGTTTCAAAGACTAGGACTACTCTGGTTTCTTACCTGTTAGTCTTAGCTCCAATTTGCCATCGTAGGCATATTATAAAGAGTCTTAAGTTGTTAGTTCAGAGTTGCATTGCAATTCATTAAAGAAAACTTTCAGAGCTGTACAGTATTATAGGCCTAGGTCCCACTACGACGATTATAATGATGGTAACATTGCTTAAAGATAATTGTTATGTTGAACAGACACGTGTGGCTACACTGGTGTAGCACTACTGTTATAGGTATAAATAAGCAGTACACTGGAACTAGGCCTACTTCTGTGAAAGAGAGCGTGCGGGCCGTGGTTCGATTCTCGATGGTGGCTAATTCAGAGATTCAAAATCTCGGGCTAGCACGGTCCGTCCACGGGGACCTAAATGGCGTGGCGACACTAATTATCTTTGATATGGCAGTGTCGTTAAACATGATTTGTAACAACTGAACTAGGCCTACACCTTGGACTTTCAGACGCGTTAAATTATCACCGATAAAGTGTTTAAGAATTATTTTGATTCAATGCAAGTTTAGTAGAAAACCGATCGGCTCACGAAGATCTTCGAAGAACCTAATTCGGGGACTGAGAGTTCTGTGGGTCTGTAATAGAAAATATATAATTAAAAGTTTGTTTCCAAATCGCGTGTTAATTATTGGCGCTGATTCTACGATGAGATAATTTATTATAATAGAGATCACTCGATCAGAGCTGTCCCGTCATTATCAGGCTAACTAGAGTTGGCCGATGAAGTATCGCCATCTGACGAACATAGGCGTATCAATAATTATCACCTACATCTATAAGCTTAAATTCATTTTATCTTCGTTCATTGACTACGGCGCGATGTCAAGATGTTATTTTGAGAGGTGTGACCAGTTAGCTCGTTCTAAGTAGGGCCTAGACACTTATGACGAAGCTCGGTGTGTGTATTAGTTTTATACTTCGTGAGTCATAGTAATTGGTGAAACAGAGGCGAATGTTTTTCTATTCACCTTTAACTATTTACATTTGGTTCGTCGTAAGTGCCCCGCCTGAAGGTCGTGGGTGTAGCTGAACAAGAGGGACACGTATTGTGTACGAAAAACAATGAATGAATGAGCTTTTCTGTTTAATGCGTCTGATGATTTTGTTGTTTCTTTTCAATTCGACAGAACTGCTTCGTGTGAGTGAGTGAGTGAGTGAGTGAGTGAGTGAGTGAATCGACCTATAATACTCCTACAATCGCCATCCATTCAATCATCCTGAATCATCCGGGGCTTTAGCTGACTTTAGACGATTACACGAGACAGGCTCTTCCAGCAATTCTTCATAGCGCTATAAAAACTCTTTAAGCGATATCGTCATTCTAGTGAGCACTTTTATCTCAACGGTTTGTGTATGGCCTTTGTTGGTCGATGTCAAACATGCCTGGCCTGCGTGATGAGTTTATTACGAGAAGTGCAAAGAGCCCAGTCAGGCTTCTTGTTGATTCTGTCAGTCTTTTATTATCCCCACCACTACTACAACTGCGATCCACTTAAATCGAATCGGCTTATCGAGACGAACTGCAACCCTTAAACCCTCCTATCGTTCGACCGTTACCTCCTTTGATGTGGATATTATACTACGCGCGGCTCATAGATACGCTCCCATGTCTGTCCGTAATTTAGTCTCGACTCTCGGCGGTTCTCTCGGGTCTTGCTAAACACCGTGTTTGTCTAGAAGTTCGTCATTCGGCGCGGCGGATGGTACGCCTAAGTGTTTACCCAGAGTTTTGCAGCTACTTATTAGTCTTCGCAATGGCCGCCGAGTCCGACGCACTCCACTATCCACGTACAGGGCATACAGGGCATACACGCAAATGTTTGCCCGGCCACCTTTCGCAGCGAACCATTATACGTCCACTTGGAAGTGTGCGTAGCATCCGATCCATCAAGTCGGTCCTGGGTATTGCGAGTGGGGGTGAGTGGGGGGGGGGGGAAATTGACTTGATACGTGAAACAGTTTACGTTTTAGTCATCCACAGGATGAGCCCCCTGAAGAGCAATTATGAAGGAAAGATAAACGGTTCATCACTGTTTCGTCACTCCATACACAGACTATTATAATAGGTCGACATTCATCCGGCAATTGTGAATTGTTTTTCATTCCTAGAATAATTGTTGAACAATACTCTTCAGGCAACTTCATGAGTAACCACCTATACAAAACCGAAATCATTATCTATACTAAACGCATTACCATCGTTTTAAGACTTGCCACCAAAAGAACAATTAATTCCAATGAAACTCTCTGCAGAACATGTCATCTCGTGAGTCGTGACTAAAGCCCTTGACTCTGCGTTTAGGTGTTAGTATTTGCGGCACCGGTTCATGGCGTAAGGAGGGTGTAAGCCTGAAAGTTTCCGATAGCCGAAGCAGAATGCAGTTTTGCGTATACAAACAAGCTAATCAGATTGTGTTACTTTATAGCTGATATGATATGGCATAAGCTTAGTTTACAGCGCTTGGCTTACATTTCTCAATTGGTCATTCATTCATTCATTCATTCTGAGAATTTATATAGCGCCTCTTCAAGATAACTACTCAGAGGCGCTCTCTGCGCTAACTGGCCGAAATGATGTTAAGAGTCATAGCGAGCGAAAAATAACAACAAGTTGCCCCTATAATGCATAATTATCTTATGTGTAGAAATGTGCTTTTATGTGTGCGTGTATTGCACTGTATACTATTTGTGTATAGGATCATATGCTTTTGCAATTTTTGCATATATTTACAAAATTGTACATAATGTATAGCTATTATAACTACAGGTGTGTAGGCCTACGCAATGTAGGCTACTCATGCATATGCATTTGCGTATAGAACTACATAATATTATATAGGCCCTAGACCATAGACCTATATATATATAAATGTATATATATATATATATATGGAATAGATCGAAATCATAATACCGCTTTTGGGCGATGCCAAAGCTTAAATTATCCTGAACAATATTACGATAAATATTTGGACGAATCACACCAAGAAAACAGGCAGAAAGCGATATCGAGGAAACCTGAATCATATTAGAAGTGCGGGACGTTTATAAGACAGCTGCTGCTGCCACAGCAGCAAAAGGATTAATTTAGTTGCAAGTGTACGTCTACCTCCACGTAGGCCTACGCAGGGAAAACAGGTGGAATTGTAGTGATGGAATTAAGTATGGCCGTTTATATTGGTCTATATACAGACACAGACTTTATACAGTATAAGCTTAATAATTATTGTATAGCCTATAGGCCTACACAGACAAGCCATAGAGCGACAAGGTAGAAAAATGAATGCAAATAGATAAAAGGAAAACGAAAAAATTAAAGCGCAACATGAAAGGGTTTCTTTAGACTTAGCTGTCTCCAAGTAAATCCAATCCGACATAATGATTATATTCAACTGACAGACTGCAGTCAAGAGAAACATTGATCATCCGTGCGAAATAGACATTTCTCAGCAACAATTTATTCGAGCTGTTAACCCTTGTGGTGCTCTTACGTGCAGGGTGAGAATTGCCTGGGGGTTCGAGGGTTTCAACCCCACAGTCTTTTGTAGTAAAGTCTGTTTTACACCTCAATTCCAAGTGGATAATTATCCAACCCCCCAGTTATTTTTCCACAATTCTTACACTGCTTATACGATATACGTGGAATCGTGGAACCTGAAAAAGTCTCCAGGCCCCTGGATATTTGATCGCTTCCCTCTGATCCAGAAAACCGGATTGAAATTTAGGAAATGAGATTGGCACGTTAAACGAGCAACATTAAAATAACTACTACAATCAACGTATATATATATATACTATATATATAAATAACAATATATATTATATATATATTATATATATATATATATATATATATTGTTCGTGAATGGCCTCGTTGAATAACCTGCATGCAGCCGGGTTCGATTCGTTGATATTAACCAGCTGAATTTTGTCAGCTGCGAGATCCCTGCAGTCGATCCGTTCCCATGTAAAATGGATCTCTCCTGCTTGAGGCGGCGATGCTGCTGCTGCAGTGTAATGCCGCCCGCAGCTGCGTGCAATTCACGCCGCCAATATTGCTAAAACCCTTAATGATTTGTTTTCGGTGTCGACGGCTATAAACACAGATCTGAATAGAATATATAATCCGAAGGAATCGGAACCTCTGCTTAAGTGTAAAGCGCTCTAGGATGTGTTTATTCCGATATAAGATAGAGAAATGCATATATACTGCTGATTGAGGAGGCAATGACGGTGACGGACAGAGATAAAGAGACGGACAAAAAAGCTAGTGGAGACAAATGCCTTAAAACGACGGTCAAGCAAATACAGATAGAGGTAGACAGAGTGTAACAGACGTGTAAGAAGGTCGATACAGAGAGAGACACACACAGAGAGACACGGTGAAAGACAGAGACAGCCAGAGAAAGCGAGTGAGTGAGAGAGAGAGAGAGAGAGAGAGAGAGAGAGAGAGAGAGAGAGAGAGAGAGAGAGAGAGAGAGAGAGAGAGAGAAGCAGATACAGACAGAGAAAGACATAGAAATAAAGAGACAGAGAGACAGAGAGAGAGACTGAAAGAGACAGAGAGAAAGAAAGATAGAAAGAAAGAGAGAAAGAAAAAAGAGAAATGGAGAGATTTAGAAAAAGACAGAGAGAGAGTAAGAGAAAGAGAGACAGACAGAGACAGAGACAGAGAGATAAATATATATATAAAGACAATAAAAAAGAAAGAAGAGAGATAAATGGGACATATTGAGAAACACAGAGTATGAGAGAGAGAGAGAGACAGAGAGACAGACAGACAGACAGACAGATAGGCAGACAGAGACGACAGCGAGAGTATATTATATAGTACTATTGAAGAGAGAATGACGTGTTAAGTGCTTTTCACGCATTTATATTCTTTGAACGATGCTGTGTCGATAGTGATCGAGTGTGCACATAAATTATTATATGCGCGAAGTGTCTTGGAACAGATTGATTAGTCATTGCAAGTTCATTAGTAAGCAAGACATCATGTCTCTAAGAAGAAGATCTTATAATCTTTTCATGCAATGCATTCTAATAAACGTCCATTCTCTTATGCATGCTCTATAGTCTATACGATAATGATGATGGTTCTGTGCCCGAAGGCAGGTTCATTGGCTTTTATGCCCTTGGAGATGAGATGAGTGAGGTGGTTTCCAGTTGCCTTCCCCACAGACAATGATGGGTAAGCAACTTGCCCAAGGTCGTTCCGCAGCAGCTTGCACCCCTGCGTCCCATGCGTGCTAGCCCGAGATAGCTAAATCTCTGTATGTCAACTTCCAGCCCGGGGCTTGAACCGCAGTCCGTTGTATCCAACAGACTAATACCGCTCTCGCTTACTGGTGTAGCTAACTAGGCCAGTTACATAGTATAGCTGAATGATACGTCTAAGAGATTTCCATATATATACGGCGTTCTGGCTTCAATTCTTATGTTCAGCCGTTGAATTATTAATTACCATCATTGTGTACACGTATAACAGGTTATATAATGGCAGATGAAGGTGATGACGATGACAACGACGACGACGATGATGAAGGTGACGATGTTGACCATGCAGAAGCAGATTGCTGCTGATGCTGCTTTTGATGATGATGATGGCAGACAGAATATAATTATATATAAAGCATTTTAATTTTTATTGGGTCTTCGTTAATGCTAAACGTCAGTATATTATGCTTTCAATTTTGTGTGCCTTTCTATAATAAGGTATCAGAATATTCAAAGAAAATGATATCAGACCTTTCAGCTGATTCTTTCTCTCAGGGTGTGTCTTTCTGCTTCTCTCTCTCTCTCTCTCTCTCTTTCTCTCTCTCTCTCTCTCTCTCTCTCTCTCTCTCTCTCTCTCTCTCTCTCTCTCTCTCTCTCTCTCTCTCTCTCTCTCTTTCTCTCTCTCTCTCTCTCTCTCTCTCTCTTTCCCACTCTGTCTGTCTCTCTCTGCTTCTCTCTGCTTCTCTCTGCTTCTCTCTTTCCCTGTCTGTCTGTCTGTGCTTATCTCTGATGATGTCTAGCTTACTAATGATGTTCCTGTCTATTTTTCTCTCTCTCATCCTCTATTTCCCTCCTTGTTTCATTCTACACATATAATTATACTGTATCTCAAATTACTACTACCTGCATTGTGGAAACACCATGTAAGTTTTAGGTTAGTTAGTGATTGAGTGTTTGAAGTTGGAAGCAAAAGGTGTTTGAGAGAACGCTTCTGAAGACATGAGTATTCGAGAATATATGATAGGTTGCAAATATTATTGTAAAATACGTCTAAATATAAATTGAAATGCACTCAGGTTTGGTCGAAGGTGTGTGTGTGTGTGCGCGCGCGCAGAGAATTCATTTCTTCACAGCAAATTAAATCAATGTTTACATAGACTTTCTAGAACATCCTAACTTTATAGATGCATCTACTTGCCATCAAGTCATAGGCAAAGTCAATTTAAACAAACACATAACCACACATACGCACACGCACGCACACAAGCACGCACACACACATACACACACATGCACAGTTGCATATACACATACAACCACACCTACACGCACACACATACACATATAATTATATGTATAAATTATGTATAATTATATCTCAAGACCTGTTGATGCAATATACTATGTATCATACTATACATTGGCATACAGAAGAGAAGTGCATATAATACGAGTGTCTTATACATAACAATAATGAGAACAACTATAGGCGATACTCTCGTGATTCTTATAGTGGGGTCCTGCAGCAGGAAAGAGCATCTTGTCCGACCTTACGTCGTCCAAGATAAACAAATGGTCTGTGGCTCAATCTGTAAAACATGCTCAACTGGAGTGCGCTCCATCCTGCAACGAAGAAGAATCGTTATACATGAACAGAGTCAGAGCACTAGTAGTAAAACAAGCCAGATATACACAGACCCATAGACATAAGCATACACAGACCCATAGACATAAGCATACATAGTAGTAAAACAAGCCAGACATACACAGACCCATAGAAATAAGCATACATAGTAGTAAAACAAGCCAGACATACACAGACCCATAGATATAAGCAGACATACATGTAGCATAGTAAAACAAGCCAGACATACACAGACCCATATACATAAGCATACGTAGTAGTAAAACAAGCCAGACATACACAGACCCATAGACTTAAGCATACACAGACCCATAGACATAAGCATACGTAGTAGTAAAACAAGCCAGACATACACAGACCCATAGACTTAAGCATACATAGTAGTAGTAGTAAAACAAGCCAGACATACACAGACCCATAGACATAAGCATACGTAGACTTATACATGTATACTCTCAGGTCTTATAAGCTGTAGCCACGTATACCTTACATATACACGACTAATGAATGTGTATATGAGTCCAGCAGTTAAGAAGGAATCAAATTGTGCACACCTGTACAACAGAACCATGCTTAGAGAACGTTAAGTGGGTTACCTATAGAAGAACTCCTAATAGACCCTCTCTGTCTCTGTCTCTGTTACCCTCTCTCTCTTTCTTTTATTTTTCTTTCTCTCTCTCTGTTCCTCTCTCTGTATCCTTCTCTCTGTGTGTAACCCCCGCTGTCTCCACCTGTCTGTCTCTCCCCATCTCTACATGTACATGTATGTCTATATATCTCTCCTTCTGTTCCTACATGTATCTCTGTCTCTGGATCTGTATCTATATCTGTATTTCTATTTGCATAAACATATGTATGCTTATCTGTATATGTCTCTGTATCTGTATCTGTCTCTGTCGCTGTCTCTCTCTCTGTGCCTCTCTCTCTCTATTTCTGTCTGTTTCTCCCTCTCTTTCTACCCTGTGCTTCTTCGCGTTTCTGTTGTTACATCCACAAGAGTGACCATCCTCGTGCGGCCAGTTTGGGAGCGCCTCTGAAGAGTTTCTCCTCAAGTGGCGCTATATAAATTCATGATTACGATTACGATCCGAATGGATCCGCTGCCCGCTGAACGACGTTGGTTATACGTCACTTCCTGGGATGCGATTGCTTGGGATTCATGGATCACATGACCTTGCACAGAAGGTCAATCTGGTAACCGACGCTGTATAGCCAGAGAAGACTCACACCCACCACCACGTGCCCCAGGTATGATGAAGAACATTGAGCGAAACCGTTTTTGATTGAATTTTGCTTATTGCATACACACACACACACACACACACACACACACACACACACACACACACACACACACACATACACATACACACACACACAAACACACGCAAACACACACACAAACACACAATTCTCTTGATAAAATCATTAACAACTATATTATACAATGCAATAGGAGCCAGCAAAAATCTAATAGCTTACACTATCCTGACCCCATGATTCTTTGATTGTTCATGAATGCTGGCATGCATATCATACTTAATACGTATAACTTGAGTCTAATAATAATGGGTAATAGCAACATAATAATTATGGCTTAGTTCATATTCAGAAATCATAGTTCAGAACGAGAGAGCATGATAGGTAAACTATGGTAAACTATCCATGGCAAAGTAATTGAAAGTGTATACCACAAAGTAATGCATAGCCTATATTATAAGGCCCAAGCCATAAAATAAAGCGATATAATGCCATCTATAGATATGTGAAGGTTGTCTTAAGATGAAGCAACAGGACGGTATATACCGACAGGACAAGACGATAAGGTATAATAGGTAAGCAAGAGACTAGATAAGGTCAGGTAAGATGATGCTATAAAAAGTTAAGTAGCATGGTAACTATGGTATAAGGCAAGGCAAGATAAGGTATATACGGAAAGATAATTCCTCGTTTTTGTTTAAGCACGTGATTAAGAGCTGCATGGATGCTGGAAGCAGAGGGTTGAGTGGAGAAGAAGTGGTGGAATGGACAGAGAAGAGTGGAGGATAATGACGGAAGAGAAGTGGAGAAGTGGAGAAGGGGAAAGACAGAGACGTATATATACAGATGTAAGTCAGATGGCACAAACAATGGATGTATTGTTGTCCTCTCCTCGCGGGCTCACAAATATTCCACTTTGAATTGTGCCATAAGCAAACGAGAATCGACACAACGTTGACTGACGCGTGTTCTCCTCTCTGTCTCTCTGTCTCTGTCATTCCCTGTCTTTATCTGTGTCTGTCTTTCCCTGTCTTTATCTGTCTCTGTCTTTCCCTGTCTTTAGCATATCTGTCTCTGTTTCTTTCTCTCTTTCTCTTTCTCCCTTTCTCCCTGTCTCTCTTTCTTTTTTCTCTCTTTCACTCTATTAGATATCATCTCTATCTCTCTGTCTCTCTCTGTTTCTCTGTCTGTCTATCTATTTGTCTATCCGTCTGTCTGCATGTTCTCTCTCTCTCTCTTTCTCTCTCTCTCCCTCCCTCAGCGAAATTACTGATGGCCACTTTTCTCTTTCTACGATTTCATTCAGCGTTTAGTCCAATTCCATTCCCATCTATATCCTCCATGGATTCTATTTCAATCTGTTTATTATACTAAGTGGCATAATAATTGGCTTTACCCATTTGAACTCCTACACACACGTAGGCCCTTTAGCCTACTATTATATCATCTTAGGACAATTTCTTCGAATGCGATCAAATGTAATATAATAAAATCTACTATAATCGGAAAACCTAAATGTTTTCATCGTAGGTAGGCTAGGCCTACACATATAATTTACAAAGCTCCTAATATGCACAATAAACAGATTTAAACAGATTACAAATAAAATAATATTCATTCTTTCATTCACTTGAAGTAGCCCCCTTCTTGGTACCTACTCACAGTCACAAACACTCCCAGCTTAATTCGGTCTGGACAGAAAGGCAAGTTTTCAAGCGACCTTACGCCTTATATCATGATAAACAACGCCATGGCAGTTTAAAGTTTAAATCCAATTGTTTCATCAATGCAATTGCAAAGCTATCGCATACCTATTTACCAGCGTGCAATTTAAATTGCGATCGCATAATTATGTGGCGCATTTTCATACCCAGGCTGACAGCATAAAACAAAACGATGACGTATAAAGAAATCCTATATCACATCATGTCACCTGGTCATGTATTATAGGCTGGCCCCTTCCTTGCCTAAACCTACGATGGACGGGGTTCTTCGGCGGCCAGGAATTGCTGATAGAGACGTTGACACCGCTAGCTGAGACAAGGTATACAGTGCAGCTCGC
>OX243820.1:24096558-24169058 GCA_945859605.1 Lumbricus rubellus | reverse complement strand
TAAAATTGAGATGATGATTGCCTTCAACGCACCCGATAGTAATAAAGAACATGCTATACATATAATATTCGAAGTATTCTAAAATATACTACATACATGTATATTATGTACTGTATTAAGTATGTGCGAATGTAAATATATAAATATATGTATGCGTATACGTGTGTATGTAAATATATTGCGATTAGAGCATAAAGAAAAATATCGTTGAAAGAACGGAGTTTTATTGTGTCTAATATATATCTGACACCAATCATTAGCCTATATATTCATCCACATATAATATATATAACATATAAGCTTATATACATAATAGTTATATCCACATTATAAATAAGTATGTATGCCAACTGGTGAGCATACACTATACAGTATACAACTGTACATATGTTCGTGTAAGCTAAGCTTGTAGTTACAGGAAGATCTCATAATGGTTTGTTTGTAGGCTATGTGCACTTGTTATAGCGCCCCTCCAAGCTCTATATATATATATATATATATATATATATATATATAACATATAAGCTTATATATACATAATAGTTATATCCACATTATAAATAAGTATGTATGCCAACTGCAGAGCGGACACTGCATCGGAGTTTCACGCCGAAGCGCTGAGCAATTGTGAGTGAAGGACTTGCCCAAGGTCCTTACGCGGCGAGGTGGATTTGAACCTCGAACTTTCCGGCTTCAAGGCAACGACGCCACCACTACACCACCGCGCCCCACGTAACCTAATCATATATATATATATATATGGCATCATAGCAATCCATATATATATATATATGCATGCACATTAGGCCTGTAGATATACCTATATATGTATATATATATGTATATATAAATAAATATATATATATATTGTGCAGCAATAGGTGTTGTATGGTGATGAATCTGACATTGGAAGTCGACAGATGATGATGATAGAGTCTGCATTTATTTATTCCTAATTGCTGCGTCGACATTCCATCCAGCGCCCGCCGCCAACCGATCCTTCTTTCGCTCTTCCACCCGCCGCCGAATCATTTATGTAATTCTCGCTGTCAACAGTTCACTACGGCCGCGCGCTCGCACGCACACGCGCAAGGCAAAACCATAAAATCACAAGCAAGCACGTACGCAGTACTCACGCACTATATGTATTGGTGTGTGTTTGTGTGTTTGTTTGTGCGTGCGTGTGCGTGTTTTTTTCATGTACTGGTGTGGGTCTTGGTTTACCGTATATTATTAGTGTGCGTGTTTTAGTTAGACATTGTAGAAGAAGACGTTGACAAGAACAGCATAGCAGGTTCACCAAAAGCTTCAGAATATCAGCCGCCTATTATAATAGGTCTACACAACGACATAATATTATTAATAGGACTTACGTTGCTATCGATTACACGCATGCAAATAAACTTGAATTCAATTCATTCAATTAACGACTTCGGGAGGTTCCAGTAAAGCGCTATAGAAATTTTATATGCATGCATGAATGGACGTTTATGGGTGCACACGCATACTTACATACATACATACATACATACATACATACATACATACATACATACATACATACATACATACATACATACATACATACATACATACATACATACATACATACATACATACATACATACATACATACATACATACATACATACATACATACATACATACATACATACATACATACATACATACATACATACATACATACATACATACATACATACATACATACATACATACATACATACATACATACATACATACATACATACATACATACATACATACATACATACATACATACATACATACATGTATACATACATACATGTATACACACATACATGTATACACACATACATGCATACACACATGCATGCATAGAAATCGTGATACAACATCAGACTGCAAAGTGGCTCAGAAGAGGCGAGCGCATCAAATTCAAACTCCTCTTCGTCGAGCGTAATAAAATGTCTGGCGCAAGCACCATGCACTGTGTAATACACTGTGTATAATTCGCAGACAACTTCCAGGCTTCTCTTCTAAGTCTCTATTCGATGATTCTGTAATAGGTATCGGCTGCGATCATCAAAGTATTATACGCTGATGTAACATGTATTTGTGGCATTTTGTGCCAGTCTAAAACTAAAACGGGTGAAAGGTATATACGGTGCACGTCATTTCCTTTTTTCATTGACGCTTATAATTTTCACAAGCAAAACTTGACCAGCCTGTTAAGTTTTGTATTAATTATTTCACAGGTGCAGAACTGCATGTTGTCAAATGATCAAACAAGTTATCTTCTTTATTTATCTCTTGCTATCTTCAATCTGCTGTTCTGATCCCCTATACTATGGTTAACTGCCATACACATAAATAATTGTTGTATTTGCCTCACTAACAGACAGAGGTAAAAGTCCCATTCCGCCTAACTTGCGTCCCTGCATGGTGATCAGGCCTTTCATTGTCTTAGACCTGATCGTGTATTCGATGCTATAATGCACAGGTTCTTTAATCAGTTGCCGATACCGGGAATTAGGAGGTGAAGAATATGGAATAAAAAGGAATTAAAGGAAAAGAAAGATAAGAAAGAGGAGAAGGAGGAGAAGGAGAAGGAGGAGTAGCAGGAGGAGGAGGAGGCCAACGAGCAGTGCAAGGATGGTTTGGGGAATAAAGGTGACGAAGACAAACAGTAATGGAAGACGGAGGAGAAAGAGAAGAATAGCGGAAGAGAAGTAAGCTTATTCTCCTAAGTAAATGCTGAGAGGCAGCCAAGAGTATGCATGACTCGTGGCTATAATATAATAGTTTCATTTCTGAGCATTGAACAGATAACAGTCTATAGGCCAGCTGTTACAACACGCGTTCAGTTATTTCATGCTCAGGTCTTGAGTCAGTCGGACAATTCGCCCAAGCGAGTATACTTAATAGTAGGTCCAAGTCTTTTAAAGGTGTGCTATATAACCATGGAATATCAAAAGTTGTTGTCAAGTAAATGCACAATGCACAAGCGTCAACATGGGTCTCAGTCTTAGAACTGAAGTGTTTTGGTCTTGCCTTGGTCCTGAAGTTTTAAGTCTTTCATGTATAGACCTACAAGCAATTTATGTGATCATGAAGTATATACAACCCAAAGAACCGTGCAGACACGAAGGACAAAATTAACACTAAGCTCTTAGTTGACACTTTAGCAACCATCCAGAGTGTACTATATAACAGCGACTGATAAACCATTGCAGTTCGTCGCTAAAGCGTTAAATGCCTCAATTCTCCTAAAGATCTTCAACTTTTAAAAACCATGCAATTGCTTTGGGTCCAGCTCGTCTGAGTGTATCTGCAATTCTACATCGCAACACAGATAAACATTTGAAAGCAAACACGTTCTCGCTGAGTATGAGTCTCGAGTGCGCAGAGAACTCTGAAAAAGACCGCGCAGCCGCCCATACAATATCCTTCTCATAGCGGCTGGATGGATGGATACGTTTTTACGGCACATAATGCTATCTTATAAACACGAAGACATAGTGGTCACGTAACTGGGAATACAGAAAATTGATGCTGAAGCCCATACATGCTTGTCAAACAGATGTCTGCGAACGCTTAAAATGTAGCGTATAGGCCTACTAGTTCTATAAAAAAATACCAGACTCATACAGCAGTCATTATAAATCTACTATAGGACCTATATGTATATTGTATAATATAGACTACTCTTAAGAATCTGCTCCGTCTATTTACACACAGCTCTGGAGATTTACAAAGTATAGACGACGTTTCGAAAGACGCAAGAGTTTCCTGGCGCCCGCAATGAGCTTCGATTGATTATGGTCCTTGGCGCTGTTGTACAATTCAACGCAACGAAAACATGTATACCGTATAATACGCAGACTCTACTTATGAGACAAGCGGGAATTAAATCGTCCCAAATTGAAGACCATTCTTCCAAACGTCGTCTTAAAGTGGTCTCTCTCTTTAACATACGTCTCAACCTACGTGCCTTCTATTATAGCCTCGGCAATGTCAGCGTCTTAATGGTCAATTTACCCGAACTTCCTCTTGTTAGCTTAAGTTGTTTCTAAACTATAAGACAGATCTACAACTGTGCAATAACATAGCCTTATATTTTACTTGTGGCCTCCGTTTATATAGCTTGTTCTCATTAGATGTAGCCTATCTTGATTAATTATTCGTAACTTTGTCTTTCTACTTTCACTGCATTGTATACAGGCTAAGTATACAAACACATAAAATTCTAACATTTAATGCAATTTATGCATATTTACAATAAAATATATAAAGCACATGATAACACATATTTTTGCTCAACTACTAATAGGTTTTATTGGTATCTCAATCTTTATGGTTCTGCAACAAACTATTTCCTTGTTTTTCCCCACTTAGATCTAAGTCTATCATGTTTATACCTCGTTCTAAATATATAGCCTAGATCAGACCGCGAAGTGATTTTAAGTGGCTCGCCAACAAGCTATAGTGAAATTTTGGTTTTTGAAAAAAGAAGAAAAAACAAAATCACAGAATGACTTGCATACCGGTAACCTTTAACACAAAATTCAGTCTCAACGACACATTCAAATAATTAAATAGTTAATTATGATGCATTTAACAAATCTCAAAAAATGTATTGTTGGTTTTGAGTTTTTACTTCCAATCACATAGCAATCCAATCACCTTTTAAAGACTATTTTCAACTGCACATATCCATTTACAACTGCACATTTTGTGCACAACTACACGCTAAAAGAGTCCGTAAGTAGAGTACAAACATTCACATTGTATGAATCTCTGTAGGCTACATGTAGCCTAGACAGCAATAGAAAGTGGTTATAAGCGTGGCCATGGTCAAAAGGTCACTTTGGCAAATGAGGTTTACGTGCAAAAGCAAAGGTAGACCATGTCTAAGAGGCACTTAACAGGCGTTGTATATAGCGACTATCGTGACGCATGCATATGTATGAGCTATTATAGGAGCGTGGTACTGCGGTTAAAGGGTCAATTTTTGCCGAGGCACAAGCGCGATTTCATCGATGAGAGTAGCCTAAGCCGGGGCTCCTATATCTTTCGCGCCATGTATCTACAGGGTGCGCCAAAAAAAGACCCCCATAGGTTTCCCCCCAATATTTTGGCCAAAATTAAGAATTTTCGAATGAAATTTTACAGGCTTATAGACAATTCATATTTACATATGATAGCCAGATTTCATCAAAATATTTCAAACAGAACAAAAGTTATGCCACTTTTAGTGAGGTCACCCCCCGTTTTTTGACGTTTCAAAAACGAAACGCAATTTTTTAAGTTTTTTTGCGAATATCTTGGCCAAAAATAAAAATATCGAAATGAAATTCTGCAGTCTTATAGTAAATTCATATCTACACATGGTGACCGGATTTCATCACAATATTTAGTACTGAACAAAAGTTGTGCCACTTTTAGTGAGACCACCCACCGTTCTTTGACGTTTCAAAAACGAAACGCGACAAAAAGTGACAAAAACACGATTTTTAAAGTCTCATCACAAATAACTGTTGTCAAATGAACTTGGTAGTGCTTCACAACTTGTGTTCAATGTGACCACCACCAGTTCCAAAACTTCTTTAGAGTCTCTTTGCAAAGTTCTTGATGGACCTGTTGATTAAGATGATAGATTCCTTATTTACCAATTTGATTGTCATCTTGCTAAGTGACTTCTCAGTGACGTGCAGCTACGCTGGCACCCTGTTTCTTTTTTAAATAGTAATAATAATGATCATCGGACAATGTTAAGGCTATTTGATAACAATTATTATTTGAGATGAGTAAAAAATCGTGTTTTTGATACCTTTTTGTTGCGTTTCGCCTTTGAATCGTCAAAAAACCGAGGGTGGCCTCCCTAAAAGTGGTATAACTTTTGTTCTGATTGACATATATTGATGAAATTTGACCATCATGTGCAGATATGAATTGTCTTTACACTTGTGAAATTTCATTTTGATATTCTTACTTTTGGCTAAGGTATTGGCCAAAATATTGAGATTGTTTTTTCGTGACTTTTTGCTGCGTCGCGTTTTTGAATCGTCAAAAAACGGTGGGTGACCTCCCTAAAAGCGACATAACTTTTGTTGTGTTTGAAATATTTTGATGAAATCTGGCCATCATTTGTAAATATGAATTGTCTATAAGCCTGTAAAATTTCATTTGGAAATTATTACTTTTGGTCAAGATATTGACAAAATTCTTAGGAGGGGTTTTTTTTTGGCGCACCCCCGTAGATGTCTATGCCTAAGCTATATAACGAATTTCGTCAAACGAATCTGCTTCTACTGCATGACTTCTTGCAATGAGACTAATCTATATAAATAAAAATGTAACTTCACTTCCGTTGTTATCAGTGACCTCGGAAAGTGCTTGACCGATTGTTTTTAAAATCACTGCAACCAAAACAAATTTCTACATAGGTCCTCTAACGTTCTTTAGTTTCTTTTTCGCAGCTTGATTTAACTTAATCACTGCTGTTAATCTATTGTTTTATCAATAAAACTGTTTATTGGAATCTGCTAATCCATTATGTACGAGAAAAGAGCTGAGACCCACCATACAGTGGGGTGAATAGCAATGACTGGAGATGCAGATGATGATCTGATTAACAATAGGCCTATATATTGTGATCTGCAGCTGACTCACAGCTCTGATGAGGTGTAGAACAATACACTTGTTTTGACAAACTGACTCATAATTCTGATGATCTCGAGACCAGTTAAGTACTGATGTACTGACTCATAACGTTGATCATCTTAAGAACAATAGAGCTATTCTGGCGTTTTCGCTCATGGTGTAGTAACATAACAAGTCTGGAGTGCGGTGGTGTAGGGGTGATTTCGGTGCCTTGGAGCCGGAAGGTTCGAGGTTCGAATCCACCTCAAGTCGCCGTGTAGGGACCTTGAGCAAGTCCTTTACTCGCAATTGTCGTGCGCTTCGGCGTGAAACTCCGATGCAGTGTCCGCGCTGTAGCTGGGAGCGCCGCCTCTGAGTGCAGAGCTTGAAGGGGCGCTATAGCAAATGCGATAAATAAATCAATAAATAAATCAACAAATTCGGTAATACAATGGGAAGCATATTCTACAACAGCGCGCCATTTAGGCCTACAACTAGGCTATAGGCCTACGGTTTTTTACAACTATAGTCTTTTACAACCACTTCCTTTACAACTACGTATTTTACAACTACGTCTTTTACAGCTATGTCTTTTACAACCGCATCTTTCAGGAGAATTCGGGGAATGCCTTTGAAAGAGATTGGTCCGATGACTAATAATGAGTGCATATCAGTCGTCCTGAGAACAACCTGACGTCTATTCGAAGCCAATTCAAATTGCAAATCAGCCTATCAGCCTAATTAGATGCCACATACTAATCTACAGTACTTTGTTTCATATTCGGCCAAAGCAAGTTGCTCTTGCCTTTCATGCAGCACTCAGCTATAAGGTCACTGGATTTGACGGACTGTCAAATAGGTCTCGTCTAGCACTACAGGATAAAAGTATCCAACGGTCTGAACAAACAAAGAACGCATGACGGTGAATGGTACTTCAGGTCTACGCCCTTTGCCGGAGTGCTATATGCATGCAGACAGCAACTGCTAGTAATATTATGCTATCAGTTCAACGCAGATGTGTAGTGCAGGCCGTGTTTATAAATCGAGGATTCGCCGCTTGTCATTCTTATCTCCTGTCGACTCATACTTCACGGGGCGTAGTAGTAGTATAATATTATGGGTCGTGCTAATCGGTCGCTGTCGTTGACAGTTGACACTATCTTCCTTATGCGTCATGCCAATGCCGACGCTTGAATAATAATTATTGATAGACAAGACTTCACAGATGGTGTGAGCATCGTCCATTAATCCAGATGCACGTTTCTTCTTAATCTCGGCTCGGTTTCCGCGGTTGCAGGGAAGAAAGCCTGAATAAGCGGCATTGTCTCGTGGAAGGCTAAACTAAACAGGATGTTGATTTTGGTCGGATATTTGTTTCAACATTCGGCACCGACCCATGACTGTGTATACGTATAGCCTACACGTTTCTGCAGGCTGACTGATAATCTTCTTGAAATCGGGTCCCAATTTGTAAACTATATCCAGCGTAAAAGCTGGATTGCTGAGCAGATCGGAGTTCTTTCGCAGAGACCTATTTCCCGAAATGAAGGCTATCGTATTCCACAACGGCGCAAAAACCTATTAATAGGTCAGAGGTTAAACGAACGCAGATTAAACGTCTGTGGGCACCATTCTGATTATTCGGCGAATAGCTGTCAAACCTTGCTTGCTTGCAGCGTCCTGTAACCGAACTGCAATGTCCATTAAAAACGGCCTTTGTGTTGGCTACCTGCTTAGCCTATGTATGACGAAGATCTGTCCATTCACTGGAATATCTTATCGTGGTGTATGACTAAGATAATTAGGCCTATATAATTATTATGTGGAGCAATTGAACATGCGCTTGAACATGAGTCCTCTTTTACGTGACGTGTATACGACCTTTGTGAATTATTGAGCATGCGTATTCATTCATTCATGGCATTTATATAGCGCCCCTTCAAGAAACTACTCAGAGGCGCTCAAGTAGTATCTAACTGTGAAAACTGCGATTTTATCACATTATTATAGCCTTGTTCTCGCCTGAATAGCGTAGGCCAATAGACTAGTTATTGCCTGTCTCATAAAACTTCTAAGGATTACTTGGCGTTTATGATGTTGCAAATAAGTTTCTGCTTATGGCTTGAGTATAGAACCATTAGAACTTAAATCGACTTCATTAGCCATATAGTAGCCTACTGTCAGTTCGCAATAGCACACTTAATTTATGTATGAGAACCTGTTATAGCACCCCTTCAAGATTTCTACTGTTAGGCGGTCCCGACAACAGTGTGGATACTTAATCGGAGTTTGACGCCGAAGCGCATGTTCAATTGCGAATGAATGACTTGCTTAATATGGTCCTTACGCGGCGGCTTGAGGTGAATTCGAACATGAAAAAATCGAATAACAGCAAATAATGACAATTACAACAGGACTTAAGATGTGTGTCGCCTATTAAACATCTTGACACATGCTCCCATACCATAATGAATGAGGCCAAAGCAAATCTCTTCAATGACCAGAAATTTCCGATCTCGCAGACCGCAAAGCACAATATGCTAGTATTTGCATCGGCACTATAGGCGCTACCCACCAGGGGGAACGGACATTATACCCTCCCCCAAACAAAAGCCCCTCGACATTATCCCCTTTGGGGTAGGGCACAATGTCCAGGGGTATAATGTCCTATACGGTATACCCACCAGACCGCTGCACAGGTTCCATATGGAAATGTTAGTCCTGGTTGCAAGCTCTTTTGTGGCTTTATGCTGACAGGGCAAGTCAACCTAAGCTTAGGCCAGTATGAGAATTGTGGAAAAATAACTGGGGGGGTTGGCCTATGATAAACTTGAAATTGGGGTATGAAAAACATACTTTAACATGGGGCTCTAAGAAAGACTGGGGGGGTTGAACCCCCCAACCCCCCCGGCAATTCTCACCCTGGCTTAGGCACCTACTCACATTAACATGATTCGTTGTAATATAGGCCTACCAACATAGCATTACACTACTATATTATATTATACACTGCTTCACGCCACAACATACAGGTCAGCAATGACAACATGACCTTAAACGGCGATACATTCCATTGCGCAACATCATGTGGTTTATTGTGGCGCTGCGCTATAAAACTGTACGGGATTACATTTCACGGGCATAAGCCTATACATGTAGGCCTACCGAAGGCTATTGCGCGCTTTCAACAAGAAGCAAGGTTATGTAGCCCAAGTATACTTTTCAATTTCAAATGAGCAGAAATCGTAAATAATCGGAGCAATTTAAATTCCGTCGGCGGCGGCAGCGATACGTTTCAAATGATCATCTGAAACGTTTTCAAGTTCTTCTTCTTCAATCTACATTGAAGTTCACCGATGATTAAACAGCCATTCGGAGTCAATTTTCTCGCCTCATCCCCCGACTTACTAGGCTAGTCTTCGCATCGAGTCGGTAAAATGGCAGCGTTGACAGATACGCGTCGGTATAATCATGGGAGGACTCGGTTTGAAGCGAAGGAAGGGCGGAGAAGCACTGCAGATCGTATCTCGGCTCTGCTCACATGCAAGCGGACATAGACAGCCAATCAGTGAGACTAGATTAGACTAATGAGGCTTCTATCATCGCCGACTTTATCTTGATTCACATATATAACTTCTCGCATGTGCTTGTCAGTTGATGACGACGCCCTGTTAAGGCTTAAAGAAGTCTATCCACGAGTCGCTTTATTCTTATGGTATAGTGGTATACATGCTCGTTTATAACGGAGGCAATGGCTAGGCATTAGCAAGCCATAGTCCTATTTTATTTAAAAGTTAAAAATCAGTATATGAATGAATTAATGGAAAACCTAAACACGTTGGGACAGTCAGGCAGTTAACAGGTTCCATTCCAAGTTTACATTTCAGGACTAGGCTATATGGAACCAAATGAACACACGTTATAATTGTCGTATTTGAAATTGTAATCATGAATTTATGTAGCGTAACTTAAAGAGAAACACTTCACAGACGCTCCCGACCTGACAGCACCGAACCACAATCAAAGAGGATGATTTTCAAATGCTTGCAGAAAAGGGGAAAGAAAGACCGTGTTGCTGATGTTAGGCTATTGTTGTTGTTGCCAGAATGTAGTCACATGGTCTCTGACGTCTAAAATGCCGCTAGAAACACTCGTTTATTTCTTTAAAATTGATATGTTTTGACTATTGTAATTCCATCGCTGTACGTGCCTAAACCGAGGTACAGAACACATCAGTATTTGTTCGTCCGCATTTGCGCCCCTTCCTTGACTGCTCAGCTATCTGCTCAAATTCTCTCACATTTATTTTGGATTTTATCTACAAGGAAAGAGACATGTTCCACCAATCCAAACCACAACCTCGACCCCAGCCCCCAACCCAACTCCAACACCGTTGAGAAACAGAGATGAAGTTTTTACGTGTGGCAAGGTGATGTATGTATGTATGTATGTATGCATGCACATGTATGTATGTATGTATGTATGTATGTGTGTGTGTGTGTATGTGTGTATGTATGTATGTATGTATGTATGTATGTATGTATGTATGTATGTATGTATGTATGTATGTATGTATGTATGTATGTATGTATGTATGTATGTATGTATGTATGTATGTATGTATGTATGTATGTATGTATGTATGTATGTATGTATGTATGTATGTATGTATGTATGTATGTATGTATGTATGTATGTATGTATGTATGTATGTATGTATGTATGTATGTATGTATGTATGTATGTATGTATGTATGTATGTATGTATGTATGTATGTATGTATGTATGTATGTATGTATGTATGTATGTATGTATGTATGTATGTATGTATGTATGTATGTATGTATGTATGTATGTATGTATGTATGTATGTATGTATGTATGTATGTATGTTCCCATGCCTTTACGAGTCAATTTACTTGGACGTGCGATACAGAGGTCTGTGTACATTAGGAGGCGAGTCTTGCTTGCGTTGAGGCGATGCCTGAATGGAAACAAATAGAGAGGAAGCAAGAGCCATAGAGACAGTCGGGCAGACAGAAGCAGAAAGAGACAGAGATAGAGGAGAGGGGCAGAGAGAGACAGAGAGACAGAGGCAGACAGAAAGAGAGACAGAGAGACAGAGAGAGAGGAGAGAATGGAGAGAAAGGAGAGGGAGAGACAGAGAGAGACAGAAAGAGAGACAGAGAGAGAGAGAGACACACAGAGAGAGAGACAGAGAGAGAGGAGAGGGAGAGAGAGGCAGACAGAGACAGACAGAGAGAGAGCAGCGTAGGCTGTGTGGATGGTTGTGTTCTGAACACATCCAGTCCTCTTATTCCTTCTTCTCCTCCTCCTCCTTCTCTTCCTCCTCCTCCTCGTCCTCCTCCTCCTTCTCCTTCTCCTCCTTCTCCTCCTCCTCCTCCTCCTCCTCCTCTTCTTCCTCCTCCTCCTCCGTCTCCGAATATCGTCGTCGTCCGATTCTTAGGGAAATCGGATCGAGATGTGTAAACAGAAAAGGCAGAGTCAACATGTGTTTGACTTTGAGCTAATAGCATTATATCTGAAATCTAGATATAATATGGATGACATACACGCACGACTACGACGACAACGAGGTCCAACTCTCTGTACACCACCACCGCTACCACCACCACCACCACTACCACCACCACCGCTACCACCACCACCGCCTCCGCCTCATGTGGCTGCGGACTGAGGAGACCCGTATAGTAGTAGGCCGTCATGTTTACTCTATAATATCATGGTCCGCTTGTAAATGAACAGACAGCTTCTTCTGACAGCTTCAACGGACTGGTCTCTGTCTCTCGTTGTTCAGGTGTTAACAGGTACACTGTAGTCTGGCTGGCCTCTCGTCCAAATGAATCTCTGCTATCAACAGACACTATTGTTCCTATACGAGTAGCTATATATAATGTTATAATAAATAATATAATACATTCGACAGATTTATAAATATATATATATAATGTTATATAGATTGTTAGACTGTTGCAACGCTCACTTGTCAACCACGTTCCAGGCAACGTGACAGCAGTTGAAGACATTAATTTTTGACATCCTACCATAATAATAATTAGGCCTATGCCATTCCTTTGTTAGATTTCATTTCATGTCGCTTGTTTCCCTCGTCTTATTTATGTTTTCTATCAAATCGTATACAGAAGAGAAATAACCGGAGCTTTTTTAACGTGCAGTTGTACACAAAAACTGTGCAGTTCTAAACGAATTTGTGCTGTTGTAGAAGCACTTCTGTGCAGCTAAAACTAGTTGAAAAAGGCCATTTTCCTCCGATTGGGAGTAATTTACCATGGAGGATGGGAAAGGAAAGAAGGGTTTGTGAAGTTCTACATGCATGTATACATTCCTTTAAAACAACCCTGGAAATAACAAAGAAAAGCCATAAATGTAGGCCTAATATATTTGAGACGATTATTCAACTCCTTTACTGCAATGGGGTCGATCAGAACGCTGGACAAAGATAAAACCAGATGAGTCGACCATATTCATTTCTGGTGTAAGACTAGAATCTCGCAGGATTAAAAAAACTTAGAAATGATGACATGAGACATCATGAGACATCCCCGATGACGAAAGTCCTTTGGAATTTCAACAACTCTGTTGGACTGTAGTGTCGTTAAGTAAACATACCAACAGATGACTGAAAACTGATCTTTTTTGCCGAAGTTGAGCTGGGAGCGCTTCTGAGTAGCTTATCAAGATGAGCATCTCATCATATAATCAGAGACAATAAATAACAACGCCGACTTCTTTATCACCATCACCACCATCACCATCACTACAACCACCACTACAACTATACCACCACCACCACAACTACCACAACTATCACCACCACCACCACCACCACCACCCCCACCGCCACCGCCACCGCTACAACTACCACCACCACAACTATCACCACCACCACCACCACCACCGCCACGACCACTACAACCACAACCACCATCATCATCAGCAGCAGCACCATCATCGTCGTCGTCGTCATCATCATCATCATCATCATCATCATCATCATCATTGTCCTCATATTCAGCGTCATAACATGGTCGTCTTCATCAACACAAGCATTTTTTCATCATCATCATCATCGACGTCGTCGTCGTGCAAATCTGTTTGCAGGCTCTACTTTCATTTCAATTCTGCGCAGTTTCTTTATCATGTGCTACCAATTACGCACCATCGGCCATCGGAGCTGGCAATGCATTAGCATAATTCGCAGACTGATTTGTCGGCTGATTCGCCAAATCGCATAATAAACATTGAGAATCTGAAGACGTATGTAACTATGTATGCACATACCGGTAATCGTTTCATCGATAGACTATTAATGAAGGCGTGGACTATAGATGTAAAAAACGATGGAAACGGAATATAAAAAAACGGGGAAAACGTCGTTTTTTCGAAATAATAAAAAAACGACAAAAACCCATAAAAAACGGAAACGGAAAATAATTTGACTTTGCTACATCTAAAACCGCATTTTAACCTTGAAAACCTTGATTAGGAACCTACTAAACCCAGGCTATCTCTTAAATGATGATGTTAAACGATGAAATAATGAATTTAGTTAGCTAAAGAGAGTTGGCGGAAAACATAAGGAATATTAAAAAAATTAAAATTAAGGAAGATAATAAGAGAAAGTAAATGAATAAATAAAGTTAAAGAAAAAATAAAAAACGATAAAAAACGATGGAAAAAACGTAAAAAAACCGTTTTTTGGGAAAGAATAAAAAACCGAGAAAAACCTTTTTTACAACTATGGCGTGGACTTTACATGTTGTTAGCAAGTGGCACATTGAGCATCAATACGGACATCACTCAGATCAAATAATTAAGATTTCCCCCTATCTTTTCCACACTATAATCTCTCTGTCCTTTACATTAATTTTGCACTGTCTCGATTTCTTTGTTTCTTTCGGTCTCTATCTGTCTGTCTCTATATCCTCCTCTCTCTCAGTCTCTCTCTTTCTCTGTTTATCTGTATCTCTGTATCTGTCTGTCTGTCTGTCTGTCTGTCTGTCTGTCTGTCTGTCTGTCTGTCTGTCTGTCTGTCTGTCTGTCTGTCTGTCTGTCTGTCTGTCTGTCTGTCTCTCTCTCTCTCTGTAAGTCTCTACACGAATTATCTACGAAAAGGATTACGAACACAGGCAAATCTACATCTAGAATATGATCTTTATCATGCGCACATATAATTATATACCGGGGTATACACAAACATTAATAGGCAGAACTGAATCAGTTCGCGTATGTGTTCACTCTTGTGGGAATACTATACATGGAGTATTATCTTATAGTCCACTTCATTTAACGAATTAGTAACCTATTGACCCGTGACCTACGACTAACTTCCTTGGTAACTATTATATAAATCTCTAATCTATGCTGCTATGCTATATATATTATACGCACGAATTGCAAACAAATTGTGTAAGTAATGCCTTCACAATATACATGTACATAATGTAGCATACACTTATCAATATATACATATATATATATGCAAAGATATGTATGTATAATACATAATATATGTATAATTGTATATTCTTGTGCAGTTCTCTGTACAGGCGAAGTATTTATACAGAGCATGCACTCATTCGGAGGCCCGCATTCTATAATAGCTTTTGAGTTGTCTGCTACGAAAAACATATATACTGACATATACATTTATACATATATACATATATACATATATACAATACATACTTAGGCCTACACACATATCTGCATACATGCATACACACACACACGCACTTCCGTGCATGCATTTGTATATGACGCATACATTATGGACAATAATTATATACATGCATGCAAGCATCTTAATCAATCTATCAACCAATCAATCAGAATTTATATAGCGCGCCCATTCAAGGTACCTACTCATGCAGAGGCGAGTATCTGTATAGATAGGCCCTTATTATAGGCCTACCGACGATCATACATATTCTACATAATGTATATCTGCACACATACAAGCACAGTAGCACATACGAGCATTTATAGGCTTATGTAAAATGGATAATATTTGGTACACATAGATCATAAACCCATTAAATTAAATTAAATTTAAGTAGGGCCTATAGTCCGTGATTATGCATTCAAGCATGCGTATACGTACATTCATAGCTAAGCATGTATATTAAAAGTATGATTCATGTTGCATAGTTGCATACATATGCCTATATAATTAAGTCTACATGTATGCATACAAGCGCATCCAACTGTGCTGATGCTATCCATTTATAATATGATTCCCATATCCGTACCATATAATAATAAACCCCTATATAAAATACAATGTCATGCATGTATGAATATACTAGAGTAATGTTTGTTTTAAGCTGTTTGTTCGTTTAATTGTTCCGAGTCAACATTTTGCAAGAATATAGTTTACGTTCGAGGCGACGCAACAGTCGACAATTACTAAACGCCGGACGGACGAATGTTTACCGAAGTTCTCAGCGTTAAATGGATAAGAATGGCAAGAATGTCACACTGTCGTAAGCTCCTATTTTGGTTTTGTAATGCATTACGAAAGACATATCAGTTGCTCAAGTCGTCACTGCATTCTGAGCCCCTGTTATATGGTGCATGCAGTCAGAAGAAACACTGAAACACTCTCGCAGTGCCAGTCCCAAGCTTGGAGAAAGGAGGTGGGCAACACTAATCATCCTTGCTATATGACACAGTGTCGTTAAACAGCAACACGAAAATGTATACAGGGCTTACAGGCCCTATATTATAGGCTACATGTAATTATTGTGTGTTGAAACATTCTGAATATGCTTTGACCTGGCACGACTTTTCTGATCGCATTACTGAGTTTGGTGTCAGACTACATGCAAGCAGAGTCCATGACATGTTCAGACATGACAATTCCGCCCCAACGGGTGATATCGCGAAACAGGAATAGATCTAAACCGTTGACAGTTTCTGTCTCTGTCTCTGTTTCTGTCTGTCTGTCTCTCTGTCTGCCTCTGTCTCTGTTCTCTCTCTCCCCCTCTTTATTCATCTCATTCGATATGTTTTCTTTTCCTTCAGACTCGGATTAATCCCGATCTCTTTGGCGAGGGGTCAGCCATTGGATATATTTCTATACCGGTATGTATATATATGTATCTTTTGTCTGTCTCTTATATATATATATATCCATCTATAGATATATATATCTCTCTTTTATCTGTCTCTTATTATCTTCTATCTCTCCTTTCATTTTAATCAGAACATTCCTATAGCGCCTTTACTCAGAGTCGCTTAATCCAATCCAACGACGCTTTTTCTCACCATCTTCATCTATTTCTTCTCCCATGCACTCTGCAGTCTGTCACAAGGACGACCATCAGATAAAATAATTGTAGCCTGAGATTTTGAGGCCTGACCCACCAGACATTCATTCTTCAATTAATAAAAGTCCACAAGTCCCTGGGAGGAATGATGCACCTCAGGGCCAAAACAATTAATAATAATAATAATAGGCTACATTCTTCGAACAGTATAACATAAGGATGCTAAAAGAAGAGCTGGTGCTGACAACTTGCCCAATTGCACAGTATGTAGGCTGCACTATGCATGTACTTCATAAGTTACGTTGCTGCAAAATTACTTTCATGTATTGTAGGTATAGGCCTACGAATTCAATGTCTCCGTTTGCGATAGTTGCGATGACGAGATATAATTGTACATGACCAATGACATAGCAGACAATTAATCATTAGATCAATCAAAACTGAAAAAGACAATGAACCGAAGTTCCAGCTTAACGATACTGAATGATATTAACGATCACCAGCGTCGCCCTCCTCCCATATCCAGACTTGGGACTGGCACCGATGTATGAACATACCATATAGGACCTCCCAAGAGAGAAGAATGGATTGATATACTTTACTTACCAGCGAATCGTTCAATCTGTTTTCCATCGATCCAAAGAGCCATTCGCTCCGGTTGAGGGGCTTTCTGCGGCGACGTCCTCGCAGCCTCCGTCGTGCGGGTGACCGCAGCGAGGAGGAGGAAGCAGGCGACGGTGGCCGTAGCGACGACCGGTCGCCGCCGCCGACAGTTTCGCGGCTCACCATCCATTCTCCTCACCGCCATCATTTTCTCTATTCTGCTGTCCACCCGTCGCTCAAAATAGACCCTCTTCTGAATCTCAGGCGACAGGCAAGTAAATCCCAAACTTGACGTTTCCGATGGTGTGTGTGTGTATTCGTGTGTTTACTCCGAATGTACCACAAGAATATGGAAAGTTGACCAGAAACTACTGTGGACTTAACAGCTGCGGTCACAGTTCGACGTGGTCCGTCGGTCTTATAGCAGCTGAACTACCGGGTTATCAACGGTAAGCTGTTCATCACTGAACGGATGGTCGGTCAGTCACTAAGAGACGAACTGCTGGACATTATAATCTACTTTATTTGGCGAACGCACGCACTCAGCCCGAGAAGTGTAAATGATTGACAGGCTTAAACTTTGAACTCGCACGCAAATGCGCTTCTCGATCCGAACGATCTATCTATCTCAGTCGCTCGCTCGCTTGATTTTACGACCAGCGAGACATCCAGACATACATGGAGAGGGACAGACAAAGAGATCGAGCAGTACATATACGCATACACGAAGGTCTATAGATGTATGTAGATATATACATGCACATATATATAAATAATATAATAGATTGAGGAACGGATCTAAGTACGCACCTTTCGCTATCAGCGACGATATCGGTCTAATGAAAGTTTACGCTATCTAACAAGAAACACACGTCTCTCTCTCGCGAGCCTTCGACCAGCTTTCCCTCTCTCATGCATACACCTGACGATTGGCTTTTATATACAGGCGCGATGTAGACATGGGGCGGGACAGAGTCGGGCGGGCCTCTGGGCGGGCTGGCAGTCCTACCGACGGACAGACAGACGGACGGACGGACGGATGGGCGAACGGGGAAGGCTGGAGGGAGCGGGGGAGAAGCTATTCGACGGTGATGATGATGATGACGGAGTAAGAGTTCCAATAATCCAAGACGATATTCGTTGAAGTGTGGACTAATAACCGCTGAGATGGAAGAAGTATATACGATGAGAAAATATGCATGTGTGTATGTATATAAGATAGGCAGATGGAAAGACAGATAGGCAGATAGAAAGACTGATAGGCAGATAGAAAGACAGATAGGCAGATAGACAGGCAGATAGGTATATAGAAAGATAGATAGACAGATGGAAAGACATAGGCAAATATACAGGCAGATTGATAGAAAGACAGATATGAAGACCGATAGACAGAAAGACAGATAGGCAGATAGAAGAACAGACAGACATATAGAAAGACAGATAGACAGTCAGGCTATATATACTTGCGGAGGGTAACACATAATTAATTAATTCATACAGAAGGACTGATATCTGATATTAAATGAGGTAACGAACATATAATCTGAGAAAGGGACAGAGACAAAGTGGCGGATGTTGAGAGAAAATTGCAGGAACAGGCGAAGAGAGAGAGAGAGAGGGGGTAGAGAAAGAGAGAGAGAGACAGACAGACAGAGACAGAGACAGATAGATAGAGAGAGATATAGGGAGAGGTAGGGAGAGATACAGAAGACAGACAGACATGAACACAGACAGACAGACAGAACGGCATTGAGATCGAACAAAAAGAGGGACAGTGCCAGTAAGAAGAAAACTTTGAAACAAGAGAAAAGAACAGCCAAGGACAAGAAAAGGATCGGTCTATAGAGATACGGAGGTACGCGAAGCAGTCAAAAAGTCAGACGACAGGATTAAACAACAGTCTTGTAGTTCAACTAAGATGAAGAGACAGAAGGGCAAATCATGCAGACGTATACAGACAGATGGACAGACATAAAGATGGACACACAGACAGACAGACAGACAGACAGACAGACAGACATAAAGATGGACATACAGACAAACAGACATACGTGCAGAGGGTCGTGCGTGGCACTACGTGAAATCGTTGGCCCTGTGAACAGTCGATTGTTTGGCAGATAAAAAAATACGAGGCGAGTTTCAGCGGTGTAAGTCTGTAAGGCATCTTCAGCAATTTAGATGTTGCTGAGTTCAAGAAATGCATTGCTACAGAACATCATCGTCATCATCATCATCATCTTTGTATCTTCATCATCACTCTCATCATCATTATCATTATCATCATCATCATCGTCGTCGTCATCATCATCGTCGTCATCATCATCATCGTCGTCGTCATCATCATCATCATCGTCGTCGTCGTCATCATCACCTTCATCATCATCGTCAGCAGCAGCAGCAGCAGCAGCAACAACAACAACAGCAGCAGCAACTGAGGACGTGGACGGAGTATACGATTTGGAATAAAGAACAATAAACGCAGGAAGTAGATGAATGTCAGACGGAACAGACATGGAAGATCTATAGGAAAAGTTGAGTAAACTTGGAGCAGGAAATATCCATGCGCATAAAATAATCTGCCGAGTCGTGTAAAATTCTCCTCCTCCGTGGAAGATGTAGGAAAAGTTGAGGAAAACCTCCATTGTTTTCAATTCTCCACCACTTTCGTCAATTCTTTCATTAATTATGATGATCTGATGTTGTTCATCCAGTCCGTTCTTGGTTTTCCTCTAGCTAAAGTCCCTGGTAATGTGTCTTGTACCATCTCCCTTTCCAAGCAACTTCCTCTGTTCCTCAACAGAAAATTTATAATTTAATTAGCCTATGTCCGTAGTTAGCAATACGATGTCATCTTTCTTTCTTTAACCGACTTGAGAAGTTTCCTTCATGGTTTTTTAACGTGAAGTCTACACACAAATTTTGCACAAATTCATGTAGGCTACAGCTCCACATTTAATGTGGAGTTGTACATGAATTTGTGCAGTTGTAAAAAAAGCAATTCTGTGCAGTGAAAAATCATTAGACTGATTAGAGAAAGGTAGGCCTAAGCTTAATTGCAGCCGGTTCACTACGGAATAATGAAGGGAAGGACCTGTGCAGTGAAAAATGAGCAGGAAGGCGAAATGAAAAAATTCCAAGTGGGTGACTAAAAACAGTTCATGAGCTGTTGGTTGCTGGGAAAGCTTGGGACAAATTTTTGACAAACGACTAAAACAGGGTAATCAGATTTGTTGGTCGCCGATTTGCAACATTTTTGTGACAAAGTTTTAGAAACGACTAAAAAGGTCATGAGAAATTTTCGCCAAGAAAACCACACTATAGGAAAACTTGGGACAAATACGTCAGCCGTTTCGTCGAGCATAGGCCTACATTCATTCATTTGTTTTCTTATCGGTCCATGGAATTAGGAGGATAAACTCAGGCATTAGCCTATGTAGGACCTACATGTATAATAAATTGTGCATGTGTATAAAGTAAGGATGCCAATTTGAATCAAGACAGTTAATATAGCCCCCGTTGAGTGATAATATCAAATACTGCATTGCCAGTGAGCCTCGCGTATACGTGAGCATGTAGTCCTAAAGACAGATAGACAGTTACTTGATGTGGCAGTCTTGCGAAAAACTTATTAGCGCCTTGCAGTGCGAGCTTCGAAATAACGTTTGCTTTGAGCAAGCGACTAGGTACCAACAGTTAATCAAATGATGGGCCTATTTCCAAGAGCATATATTTTCCGTGTTATTATACATAGAGCGTATGCATATATCAGGCCTATGGTATACAGCCACGGCACACTCCTTTATGGCCTACATAATATTATAGGGCCTATAACCCAAACCTGGAATCAAAGAATTATACCATACCGGTAGGCATGGATGGGCAGTAATTTAATTGAGTATAATTGAAATTACATAATTTAAATTACATTGTAATTGGTAATTTCTAATATGCTGCTCTGCCTAAAAGTAATTTGTAATTTGTAATTCAATTATATTTCCCTCTGTAATTTGTAATTGTAATTAGGGGCATACATTCCCCAAAATCAAATTACTTTGAATGTACATATGTTAAGATTCTTTGGTAAATCATGCAATCCTTGCAACAGTGACACCAATATTTTAAGTCACTATGGCTACCTGCACAGTTTGCAGACCAAAATAAAAGAATACAGAAGTTGCCAGTTACATGTACATCCGAAATCAGTAGCGAACAAAATACAGAGCATTAGGCCTAGGCTACTGGTCAAAGAAAGAGAGGAAGAATTTTATGGTTTTAGTTTGCAGCGTGCAGTGACCACAAAGTTGACTAGCAGAAACAAAAACGAATTATAAATCTTCTATAGTATAGTGTATACATTTAGATGATGACAAAAGGAAGTAGGCCTACCAATGCTTCATAAGTCATAACTATGCAACTGCTAAGAAATTATAATAGGCTACAATTTAATGCTGCCGTGCCTTGGTCAGCACCAGGTTCCAGCAGAGAGGCTATTTAGTTTTGCAGGAATGATTGTAGCCTAAGGCCTAATTACTTTACGTTCTTCTGACCATACCCCTTGGAATCATTTAGGATTATATGTTTTAAACTATTTCAAAAATCATATTGGCTGTTTTGGTTAATTTTATGGACCATACATACTTATTACCATGTAGGCCTATCTAGGCTACCTACATCAAAATTTGGTCAGCAAAAATAATGCTATTGAACTTATTGAATATATATTCTTATTTTATCTTACAACGCCACTGACTCGATGCAGCGCTCGTGAATAAGCTGGTGCTCTGTGTTTTTGACCTTCAAGTGAAGCTGTAGAAGTTTGAATCACAATTTCGAGTTGACCTATGCACTGAGCAGCTTTTGTGACTTGTCATTCATCGTATGTAGGTCTCGATACTCGATACAAAACGGACGAGAAGCTGAGAACAAGATATGTGACTGTTAGCCTTAATTAGACGAAGTTCCGTGTCGCTTGAGTTCTTCGTGTGTGTCAGAGCTCGTCAGAGAGGACTCTTCCGTTATCTGGGCTTTATTTACTTACTGATGAACTCGGTATTCTCAAAGAACTCTACCTTCATGGTTTCATCCAGCGATGGACGTCGTCAAGAGGCACTCATAGCAGGAAATAGATATATTTTCAGTCACATACCAATAGATATAATTGATTTGCGACAAATCAGCTTCAATGTTGTCACATGAAAGAGCTGCTGCAGTGTTTGAGATTCAGTGACTGCAGGGAAAAGGAATGCCTGTGTGCCTATCGGGTCAAGATGGTCAATGGTCATGGTCTTACTGATGCAGAAGAGGTCTACTCATCGGACTGAAAGATGGTCGGAATAAAGGACGTAGGCCTACCCATGTGGCCCAGCAACCCAACAGCAGTTCAACCGCAGACTCTAAGAGTCCTACCAGAGCCTTCTATTACTGTCACAGTCTGTCAGTAATAGAATTGCTCTGAGGCCTACTATTGGATTAGTATGAGAATCGTCGTAAACTCCCCAAGTACCGGCCCCTCCCCCTTAATCGATCGGCTATAGGCCCGGGCCTAATATAGTCCGCCCTACATATACGTAGGCTATCTTTCCTTCATGCCCCTAGCTATAGGCAATTCTATTAGGCTATGATCGAGTCTATGCCTCGATCTATGGCTAGCTTATTATATAGTAAATCGTCCCTTACAAAAGATTCTTCATTCATAATTCTAGATTTTAAGTAGAATAATTAAGCTCATAGACGTTGGGCCTACACTTTCCAAACGATAGGCCTATAGGGGCCTAATTTATGTTAGGCCTACGTAGGCCTACATGTCAGTCAATTGTTAGCCTATATTGAATTCGTTACATCTGTCACCTCTTCATCTTATCTACTCAAGTTCGAATGTATATTATTTTATTGCTAAAAAACAATTAATTAGGCCTATTAAGTCTAGCCTACACGTTATGCAATGTACAAAATGATCAAGAGTAGGCCTATGAATGAATGAGTGCGTGCATGATTAGAAATGTTTGGAATTAGAATTAGGGAAACAATAGGAACCCCTGAAGGGAAGATCCCGCTAAGTATGGGCCCTAGGTAGGTGGATATCGCCACATTTACCTGTAGGCACCTGGCTTAACACATTGACCGCGGGACCATTTCTTTGCAGTCCGCGGTGACACCATAGAAAATTTGAACCCCGGCAGTCCGATCATAAATTTGACATGGAGCAGCCCTATCGTAAATGTGATCACAGGGATGCATTTATTACCTGTTGCCCTACCCCCTGCAGCAGCCCGACCAAAGTTATAGACAATGAGGCTATTGTCAATTGTCATTGACAGTGACTTTCGAAATGTAAAGGGGGAAAATGCATACAAACTGTCATATTATAAGTCTACTATAGGCCTATGCTCTACAGTAACCTGACTAAAGAAACTGTCTGCATTTCAGCCACCCATGCCACAACACTCATCAGTAGGCCTATGAATGTCGCTTTCTAGGGTAGACCATGGCCAACAGACGGCTTGAAATCGTGAAATTAGCATAATATCGACAATGAAAATGTCGGGCAGCTTGAAACACCTGCCATTTTCAGACAGACCCTCATATTGCAATTATGACAGAATTTCAGCAGGTCTATAAGTTCAAATCTATCATGAGTAATGGTCTGATTGAAAAGAGGAGTGGAAATAGTCGGATCTGTAGCCTAATCCAGCAATCCCAAATTGTCGGCTTATTTATATAACCCATCAGAAAGACAAGTCCAAGAACGTTCTCATTTCAGGCAGGCCTACTGTTGTGAGGTCACCGAGGTGCCAATTATTGTGAGCCCGTGTTTTTGGGTAGAGGGCTGATTTTTTGTAGAAATTGGTCCGCGAATTTGTTGGACTCTTTTGCCATCAAGTTAGGCTTAGGCCTAATTATATCCTTTGGGAGAAGAATAAATCAAAGAAATCTATTGGACGTAACTCGGCAGTTAGGATAGGTTGATAGGGCTGCTATAGGTCCTGCCCTATAACCCTATTTCAAATCGACATTTTTGTGTGTAGGCTAATTTTTGTCAGCAGCTTCCCAAGCACGAGTTGTAAATATGGCCTGCAAGTGTCATGCGATATCATCGCAGCATCACCACATGTCAATGATGTCTCAGAGTCATCATTACCAACATCTGGAATCGAGGCCTTGCAGGCCTCAATTATCTCACTCTCGGCATAACTAAGAGGCTCAATGTCATCGATAGTAAGTTGACAGTGTATCTTTCTCGCGACGCCATCTACTAAAATGCTCAGTTCAAAATAATAATGTATGCCTACTGCATGAGTTAGGACTGCAATAAAATTGGATCACTAATAAGTGTAGGCCTAGTAACCAAATGACCGCTCCTACAGCTACAACAGACGTCTCCGCCCGCCGGCCCGCCCCATAATAAAGCTCTAGGTCTGAATGGGTACCGTGCTCTCTTACACGTGGCAGCCCATCGTAAATTGGACCGGAGGAAACCCCTTCGCTTTATGACACGCGTCAGCCCTGTTGGAAAGCATCGACAACCCAGGCCAGGCTGAGAATCTGATCTCCCATTACCAGAGGCAGCAATGATTGCCAGCACGACGCCTGAAGTCCCTGTATATCTGGAGTACGAGTTAACTCGTACCTCGCGTCCCAGACTACCAACTGGAGTACGAGTTAACTCGTACCTCGCGGTCAACGTGTTAATTATTACTTATTAGACCATAGATTTGCAAATATTCCCAGAACTTCGAGGAATAAAAATGGTATAACGGAGTGAGCCTACTGTTGCGACGCCAGCGCTATGTTAAATCAATGCAAACGTCCAATTGTTAAAATTAAAGTTTACTTGATAAAACTATATGGTTTCAGAGTATTTAAATAGAAAATAACGGCATTTTTAGTCAACTAGCTCATCTGTTTGCTGCAATTCTAAAGAAATTAAAATAATTTTTTAGTCAACGCCTAGATGGCGATAAATATCAAAACATCATTAAGTAGTGTGGGCGCCATCTTGGTATGGCTCAGCACTGAGTGACAGTGAGTGTGATTGCATCGAAGATGTTGGCGTTTCTCCATCGAATTCTGGACTGGTTTAAAAATGTCTTTTGGAAAGAGGAGATGGAACTGGCTCTTGTCGGGCTCCAGAACTCCGGAAAGACGACGTTCGTAAATGTTATAGCTGTAAGTCTGTGACTGATATGATCATCCCGGCGCAATTGTTGCTTCGATGTGCACACTGCGCTGGTGATGCACTCTGACATTATATACTATTTATAGCATTTCCTCGAAGTGAGTTAAATGCTGCGACATTTCTGGGCGTAATTCCAGAACACGGGACCTCTAGATTTTAGCGAATTTAGTAAATAGTATCTAATGACGACACTTACTCTAACCGCCACTCACGACACTTAACCTGATCTTAACCGACACTCACGACGCTTAACATGATCCTAACTGACTATCACGACGCTTAATCTGACCCTAACCGACCATCACGACGCTTAACCTGACCATAGCGGTACCGTGTTATGCAATTACGCCCATTTTGGGTCACCTAATGCCGGAAAGATGTATTAGTCACGCAATGTCGCATTTTGCACTGCAGAATATTTCTTAATCGTACTAGAAGACTGTAGAGGCATTTCTGTGATGTTTTTTTGGTTATTGCTTGACAACTCGGTCGGTGAACCGCACCTAACCATAAGATTTTGACACTTTTTAGCCTGTCTGAAGTTTGTACAGGTTCAGAGATGAGTGTAGCTGTTTCTACTGATGTGTTGCATTTTGTTGCTGGCTTTTCTGCTGTTGTATTGATTGCATTAATATGCTGTTCAATAGTTTTGCTGGCTGTTTTTCATGGGATAGGCTGGGCAGTTCAATGAAGACATGATACCAACAGTTGGCTTCAACATGAGGACAATAACTAAAGGCAATGTTACGATAAAGGTATTCAGTTGCAGAATAAACGAATTTCATTAATTTTCATTTTGAACAAGCTATGCATTGCGTATTTACCTGATAAATTTATTTCTATAATAACTTCTGCTGCAGATTCTGCTGATATTGTAATATTAAATAGAAACTTTTCAGGTTTGTGTGTTACTTTATTCAGGACAACTTTTTTAGGCATCATTGTCACAGCATTTGTGCAGATGTCTTGCGGTCCGGATTAAGAGGTTTTAGCAAGTCCACAGGTCTGCGGCACGACTTATTGGCGTATTCGCTAAGTCTGACCCCACATCCCAGTATGTGCGTGACGTCTTGAACTGGTTTCCTTCCCCACAGCGCATCTCATTCAGGCCTGCATTCTTGGGGTGGCAGTGCTTATTGGGCTTGACACTCTTTTACCTGCTTGAGTTTTGTCATCCTTTTGCCTGCAGAGACCGCTGCACACTACGTATGTTCCTCTGCCCACACTCCACAGTGACTTAATGGTCCTTTTTGCCCTCTTTGTGACAAGCCCATAACAAATTTTAAGTTCTGGATAAAAAAATCTTAATTTTTTGCAGATATGGGACATTGGAGGTCAGCCAAGATTTCGAAGTATGTGGGAAAGATACTGTAGAGGTGTCAATGCTATCGTGTAAGTTTTTTGATAGGGTGTTGATTTTCGGTTTTAATTTGAGTGTCATACTCTGGAATGATTTTCTATTTTCTTGCAGTGCTCATCTTTTGTTGTTTGCCTGGTTCTTCTGGACTACAGCTAAACATGTCATTCACATAATATTTGATAATATTTAATAATAATGATAATAATCTTCATTTAATTTTTAAAAAATTTACTCAACACAGCATGACTCCTGTTCAACTCATTGGTTGTCCACTCTGGTCCCTTTAAGTCCTCTGTTTGCATCCCGCTTTCCACTGACTTGAAATTGTATATTTTTGGGGAGCAATGAAATACGTATGTCATGTTACAATTACATGATCTTTACTATATCATATAAGCTTACAGCATACTTGTAAGTATGAAATTAATGTTATTATTATTCTAGACAGTAGACACTGTTATTTTAGTCCATATCTTTTCTTATATTCTCTTCATGTAATAAGTTGCGGTTTGTCAACTTAATTTCTTAAATAAACGAAGTATATATTACATGTTTAATACGTCTGATGGAGGTGGAATGAACTGCTGACATTGATATTGGTTGTAACTTGTGCTTGATAAATGGTTGAATTGTTGTAGGTACATGGTTGATGCATCTGATCACGACAAAATGGAGGCATCGCGGAACGAGTTACACAATCTTTTAGCGAAACCTCAGCTCGCTGGTATCCCTGTCCTAGTTCTTGGTAACAAGAAAGATCTGCCAAATGCGTGTGATGAAAAAGAAATCATCGAACGAATGTAATGATTTTCTTTTTCCCGACAGCACTGACTTTCTAGTTATCTGAACGTTGTTTTCAATGTGTTGACTTACCTATGGAAAAAGCTATTTAACCACAATTTACCACATGCATGCAAATACCGGTGAAGCTAATTTATTGTGATGTTTCCTTGTAAGAATGGGTGTTTAAGTTTCTTTTCGATTGTTATGGATTGTTTTTGATCGATTGTTATGGGTGTTTTTTGTTTGTTTGATACATTGAAGTTTATTTAATTTTTGGCTGAGTAACTATTTTCATTGTTTTTCTTGATTTTACTTTAGTGAAGGTTAAGGCTGATAAGAATAGTAATAAAATTGGTTTAATTTCAAGCTGACACAAAGCAGAATGATTACAAATCGTAGTATGATGGATGATCACTGGTGATTGCAGTTTCTAAGTCGAATTTAACTATCGGTAGCCATCAGTGTGCCATTGCGTCCTACTAGTTATCTTACCAATGCCATCTGCCGATTGGAAGGTTGACTGAACATTTGGGATGGTGGTAGGAAGCGATCTCTAAACCCTCCTTCTGCGCCATTTCTACTTGCAATGTTACGACTACAGACACATCTGTAAATATCGATATTTTCATTTGACTTTTCAGGAATCTGGCAACCTTTCAAGACAGAGAAATCTGTTGCTATTCCATTTCATGCAAAGAGAAGGACAACATTGGTGAGCTATTGTCTTCTTTTTAAGTTCTTGTCTCATATGGACTTCTTTTTATTGTTTGCCATCTAGTGCAAAATCATTTTTTAAGAAACGCATTGCAAGGTTTTTAGTGTTTGTTCTGGTGCCAGCCTGTCATTTTCAAGGCTTTGGTCCTTAATGAGCTTTTCTAAAGGCAGTTCTAAACATCTGGTTTTGGCAACTGAGAACTGCTAGTTTTGGTCCTTATGAGCCTTTCTACAGGTTGAAACATCAGATTCTGTCATTGGCGACTGAGAGCTGCTAGCTTTTAATAGATATGATTCGCTGAATCATCTGTTTCTGCTAGAAATAATAAATATTTATTTAATTTTCGTGCTGTTACAGATATTACTCTACAGTGGCTGATCCAGCATTCCAAGTCCAGTCGCTAAAGTATTCGTTTAAATAGGACAAGAGGCGTAATGAACTGGTCAGTGGTCAGTGAGAGACGCGGTCAAGTTATATGAGCAGTGGACAAATGCCATAGAAGTAGCCTTCTACTCTACGACTTCTTTTTAACTTTTCCTCTCTGTTGCTGCTTCTTTTTATTACTGTTAGTGTCTGTAACATTATGCTGTTGTGTTTTTTTCATTTGTTTTCTGAACATAAATAATTTGTATTGTGTAATTTATTATGAATTTATAAATGAGTACGGTGATGATACAGTGTTGCCATTTTTTATTTTATGCTACACGTAGTCATATTCATCATCGTTGTCATCATCACCGATCTTGCATAATTGTTATTATGTTTATTGTTTGCTTTTCAGTACTTCTACCATATACTATTCATCCATTTTGTTTGTAGTGTTTTCTTGGGAACAAGCACTTTTCAGTGTATGCTGTCAGTTGTCTACTTGTCACAGTTCGAAGCTGTTTGGTTTAACATGCTGTCATTATTTGTTTTTGTTATTATCAAGTAAGTTACATCTTTTGCATAAATTTGTTTGACAAAACACTTTTGAAAGTCTGCAAAGTGGCTTATTTTCACTGCAGAGAGGAATTGAGATTGGCATTTTATTGCTTTTTAATAACCTACACATAACTTCTAAGTGCTGGTCTGGTTTATAGCCTCCATGAAACAGTTGCTGCACAGACATTGAGTGACTTTTTCATGCACATTTCCTCAGCTCCATTGTTTGGTGCTTTGTCTTTTATGTAGTGGTGCTTAATAAATGCAGAGACAATTGATGATGGGCATGAATTTCTTTCAAAGTACCGGTAGTTTAATTGCACTAGTTTTAGCTACTATCGCACATCTGTAACTGACCAGTAGTTAGTTACTTGTTCTGGGAAAAATTAGTTCACTACTTGAAAACCTACTTCTCTTATTTAGTTATTTGCTACTTAGTTATGTGAATTTGTGCTCTGTAAATCTTATAATGTAAACAATAATGATGAAAATAATACCTTTACTTTTGATCATGTCATAAGAGACTTGCTCGTGAACAGGTGTAATTTCGTATCTTAAACTTAAAGGGAGATCTATCTAATCAAATATTTCTTTATAAAGTAACGTTTGACTGTAATGTTGCCAGAAATTCATTTAAGAAGTAGTATTGTCAATAGTACACGGCAGGTGTTGCTGTCAAAAATAGTTACTGAGATAGCTACATATTTCGATTTTATAGTTGTAAACTTTATACCAGTTACAACAACTTTGTAAAAGTATTTGAAGAGTCGTTTAATACTAGTTGATATTAACTACCATAGTTTAGTACTGTACATCAATCAAAACGATTTCACTTTATACTTCTGGCTGGTTCTGTAATAAATGCTATAGTAGTAAGTACTGCACTTGAAGCTTTGGTCATCATTACGGAACAAATTGCCAAGCAACTTGTGGCACGAGCTTCTTGATTTTCTCTGCTTCTATTCTGTCAATAATTGAAAAACCACATGGTTTGGCCATTGTTCTTCTGCTGTCAGGTTGGGAGCACCTCTGAGGAGTTTTGTTTTGAAGGACAGCTAGAAAAATGTGTAATTAAATTTTGTGGCAGGCTGGTTGTTTCTGCATTTTGAACTTTAATCACTTGTGGTGGCAGTGTAACTCATACTAAAAAAATTGCTTCCTGTGCCGTATGATCATGTTGTATGGATGTCAGTACTTATAAACCTTTCTTGTGCTGTTGCTCAGAGAGAGATTACCGTAGGAAAATTTGCTTTGAAGTTTGCTGAGCGAGTCTTACAGAGACGTATAGATATTGAAATTACTTGAAATTTCATAATTTGTTATTCAGTTACATTTTCTAAATTATTTTGTAACTTGCAATTCTATTACATTTTTCTGAATGGTTTTTCTGAACCGGTTGTTTTAATACAGATGTTGAATTACTGCATTTAATAGCTGTAGCTTTAAAAAATGTTCGTCTTTTAGCACAATACCATGCTTCTTATCACCATTATAATTTATGGTATGTGGCATACTCTACTCTGGAGCACTGCTGTTTCTATAATATGGCTGCATAGCCAGCTGCATCTATTTTGGGCTCATCTCGTGTTTCTGAGATATCTGTATGGAGACAAGCAAGAAGTCTGTTGCCTATGCCTTGATAACCTCAACCATGATGCACATTTTAGTACATTCTTGTCATTAAAGGGTTAATTACATTAGTTTGTAGTGACCAAGTTATTGCTGTTTAAAGTAATTCTGGTTACAAGTTGATACTGGGTAGCATTCTAGATATTGCCGTTTAAGTTACTCTAGTAAGTAAGTGTTTTCTTTATTTAACCAGGTCCATTTCCTCGCTTTATTTTGTCATGCATTTAAAGATACAATATTTCTCAATGAATTATTACGTAGTAGTTCCACTAAACTACTGGTAGACCTGCAACTCTTCTGAAGAGAGTGGTAAAGGATTTTGTTTTATTTTGTTGTATATGTTTTACACGGCTTAAAGTTCTGATGTTGTAGGATTTTTATTTTTGTCTTTGTCACAAGTTCAGTTTTGATCAGAAAGTGAAAAGCTTAACGTGTACAAAGTATTATATTTGAGCGTATATCCAACTGCATCTAGTCTTCTGTGTTTTTTGTATTTCTTCTGCAAGATGTCATGGGACACAACAACAATTTGGTTGAGTGGTCAGCCTGCAACACGGAAATCATGGGTTCAAATCTCCTATGTGATGCAAGAAGGTTATACTGTGCATGGGCGGAGTTTATCAGGGGCTGGGGGGGCTAAGCCTCCCAAGAAGGCCAAAATTCAGCTTTTTTACCATGATAATTGTATCTTTTCTCGGGCTTAGTTCCCGGGCTTAGTCCCAAGACGGCATTAGCCCCCCCAAGAACGGAAACCAAACTACGCCCATGATACTGTGATGCACCTCCTCAGATGAGAGATGGTTTTACTTTAATACGACCTCGAGCAAGTCCTTCACTCACAATTTGCTCAGAACGATTGATGCCTAGCCGTTGGATAGTGCTACTTAATGACCCAACCCCAAAGAGGGACTGATCCGAGCCTGAATGGAAAGAGAATAAATGTTTAGGGAATTTTTAAGATTTATTAGTTTTTGACCATGTAGAAGAAATCTGTGGGATTTATGGCATAGAAAAGCAAATTTACATTGTCAATTCAAAGTTTATTATGGAAAGAATATAGCATAGAATTTATATCAATATTTTAATTGATGGCCTAAGACCAATCTATGGCATAATTATTGTCAAAGTTTTGAATCGTAATTTCTGGACTGCAACTAAAATGGCTAAGAGCATGTCTTCGGCTAAAGCTTTGTGTACCAGTTTGCCTGCAGTAATCTGATACTGTACAGATGAAATTATTTACTGTTTAATGTGTTGCTTGGTAGCCAATTGGTTAGTGTGCTTGCCCTGTAACACAAGAGTAAGCTTACAGGTTCAAGTCTTGTCCGCTGCAGTTATTGTGTTGTAACTTTGAGTGAGTTCTTCACACACAATTGCTCAGTCACTTTGTATTGTTGCAGCTAGCGTTTCGAATTTCCACATTTTAGCTTAATGTAATTTGTTGAATACAATTGTATTTGATGCAGTCGTCATTGCCATAGCTGCAGCCATTATATGTTTCATATTGGCACAGCTATTCGAACGAGTTTGCAAGTTTAACTTAATGCGATTAGCTATTTATTGGCTGGTTATTTACTTGGATAAAATTGTTCAAGGCTTTATGATTTTATATGTCTTTCTGGTTCTGGGCCCACCAAAATGTTGCTGTGTTAATCATGAGGGTAGACAATCTGAAATCAGTTAAACAGTTTTTAAGTTGATCTGTAATCCTATAGAAGAAAGCTAAGGCCGCTGGTGCAGATTTTCAGCTGTGTTGGAAATATTTCCAATGTTGGCAATGCTCAATTTTCAAGAGTAGGTTTTTCTCCATCTTCTTCCAGCCATAAGAAATGTTAGATTTATTTTTAACCAATTTTTAAAAACCAGATCAGTATCTACAATGTATGTTGTTAGGCTTTCTGCAGTCCTGCAATTTTTTGTGCACCCATGACATTATTTTGCACTTTTCTATGTGGTCATTTTTTATAGCAAATCCTGAACTATCTGATGATATTGAAACGAATCTTGATTTAAAAGCATTTCTGCAGCGGATCAAGTTTTTATGATTTTATAAATATTATTTATTAAGCCATCTGCCATTACTTTTAGGCAATAACATGTTTTAGTTACTAAGGTCAATTGTGTTATTCTGTGTTCTGTCCGTTATTTCATGTTTGCAGTTTTACTAAAGTGCAATGAGCCAGAGTTTTGTAAAATTGAAGATTATATTTGCAGTTACCACTGTCAGGCTGGTGTGTTTTTCATGTGTTTTTAGTTCTCAGCATACGTTAATTTACTACAGCAATATTTATTGTTCATCAGAGTGATGCAGATTAACTTAAATTATTTAATTAATACATTACATGGATAGGGTAACGATGAATATTCCAGATACCTTGAAGACATGCGTTTCATCAATCCAGCTTCCATTTAAGCAAGAATATTTTCATCACTCCAGCTTCCATTTAAATATGATTTTGTATCAATCCAACTTCTGTTTAGTGAGAATTATTTTCATCAGTCCTAGTTGTGCACGACCAACAGATTTGTTTTGAACTTAGGACGGTCTTTCAGAGGATTACCACTTGTACACAATTTATGCTTTACCAGATATTTTGTCCATGGGGTTAATGTCTTACACCCCTCAAAATGGGAGTTCTTCTGGAATGGCATTTCAGTGTACAAGATGAGCCTGAGCACAAGATGTCTGCATCTTTGAGTTAGTTGGTCTATGCGTACATCACTAAGCAATTTTTGTAGGATATGAGACGACAATAGCCCCTCTACTAAGGAAAAAAGATACTAGAAAATGGTGTTCTACAAAAGTTTTCTCAATATATGTACCTGCAAGTTACATCCTTTATGTTAATAAAATTTAATTTCATGACACTAGAGGTTGGAAATATTTTAACAGGTTTCCAGCTTCTGTAAGGCCAATAAAGGTACTAGGCCTAACAAATTAATTCTAATAGTGTTAATCTTAGGCTTGTATGAATTTGTGTGCGCGGCTTAAACGTTGATATGTTTGAACTTATATGCACGCTGTCCAACAAATTGTAGTCAACCAAGGCTATGAATTATCTGATTTACATGGAAACATGGACTTAAGAGCGACGAAGTTTTAGGTTTCCCAGCTTCTAGGCGTTGCCATTTTTGTTGAGAGACACCTGAAATTTATATACTTTGGTTGCGTGTACGAAGCAAACACCGGAAGTTAATTTGCGCATGCGTACATATAATTTAAATGTTTTGTAGGATCAGTTAAATAACACTTTGCACGATTTGTTGAAAAGTGAAATTAAAATTAATGAAATGATATTTTAGGGCAGGACCGAGTTCAATAAACTGTGACAATTATTATTATGATAAACCGGAAAGGCGGTCGTGTTACTATGGAGTCCTTCGTAGCCAAGTCGCTTCGCATTGCTGCCGTAGTGGCAGCTTACTGGTACGTTAACATTTTATGTTTTCGTAGCCATGTTGTTGATAAGGCTGCATTTCTTGGGATGTCCAGGAATCTAAGAGCTAGGTAAATGACGGCTCGGTTGCAAGTAAGCATTATGGCCGCCGCAGATAGGTGCAGAATAGAGCGGCCTAACCTACGGCGATTGATAGCCCAATGTTTCCGCGTGTCCACTGACGTACGGCGATATATAGCCCAAATGTCATCGCCATGGGGGGCGGTTTGGGGTGGTTTGAATCACCCCACTCTGATTAAATATGACCCACACAATTTGTTAAAATCGATTGAGTTTTTCATTTGAGCATCGGGAGGAGGGTAGGGTGGAGCAATAATGACCTAGACTCGTAATCATTAAAATCGTTTATAACCACCCCACTTTCTAAGAACTGGCTCTGCACCTGGAAGTACAGTTGGCTATTAATATGTTTTTATCTCACTATATATGGTCCAGAAATATAGTGTGGTTTCTTATTCTTTGATTTTATTTCTTTTAGGTTTGTGTCAATATCGTTGGTGTTTTTGAACAAGTATCTCTTGAGCAGCAAGGATCTTCAGGTATTAAATTGGTGCAACACTCAGCCTTCTGGCTGTTTTACATTTTTTTTATAATAGGTTTCTATGGCGATTTATAACCTATGAAATCACAATGCAATTATTATTAGAGGTTACTATGGCAATTTGTAGTTCTATGACATCACAATGCAGTTATTATTATAAGAAGATACTAGTTATATCTATTCATAGATTACATGAAATCACAATGCAGTTTTTGCAAGCTCTAGGTTTCTGTGGCATTTTGTACCTTCTATGCAATTTGATTATTATAAGAGATTACTATGACATTTTATAACTTCTTTGAAATCACAATGCAATTATTATAAAAGGTTACTATGACAATTGATTGCTTCTATGACATCACAATTTGATTATTATAAGAGATTACGTTACCATGGCAATTGTAATTAGAGGGTTTTGAGGCCACTAAGAGTCTAATTATTATTGAGGTTTCACCACTCCCCCTTGTCCTGCACTGCTGCACTTGATTCTGAATTCAAGCAATCCTAATCAGTTATCACTTTTACATAGTATGATAGTTATAATAACAACTATTTCTATTTCAATTGTAGCAGACTGTAAATTCTAGCCCTTAGGGTCTGCTGCAGTTGCTATTTCAGCTGTATTGCCGATAAATTGAGTCTAACTTGTTGTTTTTATATAATTTCTTAAAGCTCGATGCTCCGTTGTTTGTGACTTGGTTCCAATGTGTTGTCACTGTCGCATTCTGCTTCGTGCTGAGCATGTCATCGAAACTGGCTCCAAATGTCATCACTTTCCCAGAGTTCCGACTGGAACCAAAAATTATTCGAGAGGTTCGTGAATTTTGCTGAACTGTTATTGTGCTCGCATTTGAAATTACCTGTAAAATTGGTTAAGTAAATTTCCTATAAATGCAGCATTACTGGTTGATCACTATAAATATCCAGGCGATTTGAATCCTGGGCATTGCAGCCGACTGCTTTAAGACTCAACCATTTAGTGCATTGCTCTTGGGCCAGAAGCACTGTCTTGTTCCTTCAGATAACCATGCAAATTAACCATAACAATGTGGAATTTCTAATTATTTATATGTAATTCTGACTTTAATTTATCTTTGCGTGCAGTAAGGTGATGCTGTTGGAACTTTGCACTGCAATAATTTTATGGTTAGAGATCATTGTCATGTGTTACAAATGATTATTATTATTTAAAAAAATAAAATAAAATGAAATAAACAAATGATGCCTGAAATGTGACCGTTTGGTTATAGTTCTTGGCATGTAACACGGAGCATACGGGTTCGAGCCTCTGCTCTAGCAGTTGATCAGTAAATTACTGTATGTGGTTCTTGAGCCGGTTTCAATTTGCTCTACATGTTCTGCTGTATGGTATGGCCATGTGTGCTTCTGAACTTCAGAAGGAGGACAATATTGAAGCATTAAAACTGCAGTTGTATAATTGTATTGTATTGTATATGGTCGCGCATATTATAAATGACTCTTTCTCTTTCTATCAACCAGTTCTGCAAGCGCCCGAAAACCTTCCTCTTTGTCAGTGAAGATACTGACCTGTGTCAGGAACATCTCTGATTTAAGTGATGCTGTATAAATTCTTAACTGCGATTGCACATTGCATGTTCTATTGGTGCTTTTTTTTATAGGTGCTGCCACTTTCCGTTGTGTTTGTGGTTATGATCACCGCAAACAACCTGTGCCTCAAATACGTTGGTGTGGCGTTCTACTACGTAGTGCGATCTCTTACAACCGTCTTCAATGTTGTAAGTTATTTTGAATTTACCCATTATAGGCTCAATTTCTTGAATTACTTGTTATAAGCATTTGGAAGTAAGTATTTTTATTTTAAATGTCTTTCAAATATGGCAGCTTTGAAGTTTTGTGGTATTATCTTGTATTTCACTGCTGATATAATTTTAGCATTGTGGTAATGCATCAGTGTGTGGGGAAGTTTTCTGGTGAAAATGTGAACCTATCACAGTCTACTCAGAGTCTGTCCAAAATGTTTTCTTGCGGCCATATTATGAACTGCTTGAACGTAAAGAATAGTTATTCTGTAATTCTCATTAAAATCAAGCATGTTCTATTGCAGCAGGGATACCAATGCTGCTTGTAGTTAAGGGGTTAAACTGCTATCGTTCCTCAAATCTTGATATCAGCTGTTGTGGTTCCTAAGTCGTTGTTAGATGCCAATTTTCTTAGTTCAAAATTTATTTAGACAGGCACTGGTCAGTAAGTAAACTGCTACTGGTCAATAGTAATTTTAAAGATAACTATTTTTAATTAAAAAAAATTGATGTTTTGTCATGAATAAAGTCAGAAATATCGGATTATTAGCAAAGGAAACTTAAAAGAAAATATTTGGCGTCACACAGGTCTAGCTTAGACTTGTGTTATATTGGCGATAGTCGTAAGTAATTTGTTATTAACTGGTTTATGGAAATATTCTTGAACTGATAGAAGCAGCATTGGTGTTAATTGACTTATGTTCGTGTTGCTGTTGTCATATTATTTTGATGTATGATTGGGTTTTTTTGTTTTTGTTTACTAATGATTACGGTTTCTATGATTTTGTTTTTAGGTATTGTCATATCTAATTCTCAAGCAGACGACTTCATGTCAGGCGATCGTTTGCTGTGGTATTATCATCGGTGGATTTGCACTTGGGGTCAACCAAGAGGGTCTAACCGGTGAGACCATCTTTCAATCAACAGTCTTTGAACTATGCTGTAGGGTTTTGTGGACTTAATTATCTACCCTTGAGCTGTAAAGTAGTGCTTCATAGTACAAGCAGATGAAGCATTTTCATAAATGATGTTGCCCAAGTCTGTGTAATGGGACTGCATCAGGCCCATCCTTACCATGTAGAATCGAGTGTGGAAGATATGGACCTTGTTGTACTCCACTTTTACCCATGTGTGTTTATCATGATGGAGGACGACTGATGTGGGTCATTGGAGTGATGACCTCAACCCTTGATTACGCATGGTTCTTCAGTCTACCGACCAATATGCGATGAATCCCCGTTCCACATGTACACCCGTCGGCCCGATGAATTATCCACAAGTGCATCGTCTTCTATCAATGTGGCTCTCTTTCACAGCAGTGTCATTGTGTATTGCAAGTGCTGTCATCTCTCTCAGTCTACCCTGTTGACAAAGATGGTCCAAAGATTCTAAACGTGCTTGCCATCTTTCAACTGTCTACAGGAATCTAGTTGTTGGCAGTACATATGTGCCTGTGGACCTTTTTTACTTCTCTGTGTACAGTGCATTGTTTTTGTAGCGGATGTTATAATCTGGGTTTATATGATACTTACCATCATTTAGGCAAGCACAGGGAGTGCAACTCATTTGTGGGGCGCGGTGGTGTAGTGGTGGCGTCATTGCCTTGAAGCCGGAAGGTTTGAGGTTTGAAACCACCTCGCCACGTAAGGACCTTGGGCAAGTCCTTCACTCACAATTAATTGCTCAGCGCTTCGGCGTGAAACTCCAATGCAGTGTCCGCTCTGCATTCGGGAGCGCCTCTGGGTAGAGAGAGCTTGAATGGGCGCTATAACAAGTGCACATACAAACATGTACACGTGCCTGTGAACCGTTTTACTCTTTTGTGCTGTGTACAGTGCATTGTTTTTGTAACTGATGTTATAATCTGGGTTTATATGGTACTTACCATCATTTAGGCAAGCACAAGGAGTGCAATTTATTTGTTACACTAGCTTGAATGGTGTTAAATGCCTGTAGAACTAAGAGTTCATCAGCGTTCAGATTAATAAACAGAAATGTCACCAAAGTATTTTTCCGCTGCTTTCTTCAGGTTCGTTGTCGGTTCACGGCGTGATCTACGGCGTGTTGGCCAGTCTCTTCGTCGCTCTGAACGCGATCTTCACGAAGAAGGTTCTTCCGTTCGTCGAGGAGAACGTCTGGCGTCTGACGATCTACAACAACGTCAACGGCTGCATCCTCTTCCTCCCGATGATGCTCGTCTCCGGCGAGTTCTCCGCCGTCGTCAACTTCACGAAGATCTTCGACGTCACGTTCTGGTCGGTGATGGTTGTCAGCGGCATATTTGGATTCGCGATCGGCTACGTTACGGGTCTACAGATCCAGGTGACGTCACCCTTGACACACAACATTTCGGGGACTGCCAAGGCCGCCGCGCAGACGGTCATGGCGACGGCGTACTACCATGACGTGAAGGACTTCCTGTGGTGGCTGAGCAACGCGATCGTGCTGCTCGGTTCGGCCGCGTACACGCAGGTGAAGCGGTCGGAGATGAAGCAGCAGTACGACCTCGAGAAGAAGTCGCTGAACTCGGACGACGACGAAAAGACGAAGAAGCCGGCGGATGCGTCGTTCAAGGCATGAACGCGTCGTTCAAGCCATGAACGCGTCGTTCAAGGCGTGAACGCGTCGTTCAAGGCGTGAACGCGTCGTTCAAGGCGTGAACGTTGAACAGTGTGCGTGTCTTTCGCAGCCGAAATGTGATGAGTGCCATTTAGATAGTTCTAAAAACTGTAGATCATAAGGGGTAGGTTTATAGGCTTAGTTATAGTAAGCGGGTCCTTATGTGTTGGTTAGGGTCAGGTTAGGCATCGTGAGGGTCATTTAGGGTCAGGTTAGGCATCGTGAGGGTCGGTTAGGGTTAGGGTTAGTGCAGTCATTCATTAACATAGGGACCAGCCTACTATAACTATGCCGGTTTATAGATGTATTGAAGAATTTTTTGGTGGTAAAGCATTAACACAGGTGGCCTTTTGTTTATGTAATTCATTCCTTTGTTGTACAGATCTGTAAGATATGCCGGTGTAATACTGTTCCTCAGTTTCCAGTTCAATGCATCGGGCGTGCGGTGGGTTTTTTAAAGACTGGTTTTGCCAACTGGTTAGTTTTACGAGTTCTATTTTGGTGTGCTTTAGTCCAGCCAGAAGGCATCATGGGAAGGATCTTGCGTAATGGACAATAAATTTATATTGAGAATTGGTGCGGAACTGCGGATAAAGAAATGTTTTCTAGTGCTTAGGAATCTGTTTTTGTCATCTACGATATTATAAACGAAATATTACAGCGTCGTTAGGAACGCATTCGTGGGCACAAATGTAACGGATAGTGACTTGTTTTAAATGAATTACTACTTTCCCTTTAATTGAACAGTAATATAATTATTCAAGTAATAAAAATGGATTATGACTGAAACTGTGGACATTACCATGTTGCATTGATATAGAATTTCATTTGAACATCTGTAGTTATATAATGTGTGGGATTTGTAGTGACATAATTGCATTATAAATGTGTGATTTGTATATATGGTATTATTGTACTAAGAAGGTAAATTTTTGCAAATGTTGACGAAGGCAGCTAAGTGCCAAACGCAAAGCAATATGGTTTAGCCGTTTCTTTGTGCAAGGCAGAGCAGCAGATGGTTTGTTTCTTGTCTAACGATTAAATATGAGATTGAGCCTTTATGCCGCATGTTCTTTGGACATCTGGTGATTTGTAAGAAATTATTTGTTTCACTGACTTGGCTTAATTTACTAATATCAAAGGCAGCCTTTTAATTATGGGATTATAGTAGATGCTTGTGATGTGATAATCATCATGGGCGCCTGCACATGGGGCACGAGAGACCCTTGCCTCCTCCCTGGAAAATTGACACCCATTTTAAATTACTACTTTATGGTTTTCGATTTAAAAAAAATTTCAAACAAAGTGAAACTGAGGGATTTACGTATAGAAACCTCTGTGAAAAATACCCACATTTTAATTTTCTGTCTTGCATTATCGAGCTCTTGCTAAAAGATTTAATCGTTGTATTTTACCCCTCCTGTCAAAATTTATCTGCGGGCGTGTTACGACGACTAAATGGACTGTTTTCTGTGTTGACTGAAATGTTTATCCAGAGAAACTTCTTGCATATTTTTGTAATCTGTCCAGTGGGTTATGTAAGATGATATATATACTCTGTAATATTCAATTATTTCATCATGTAAATTGTTATGAAAAGACACTGGTTTCTTTCAACAGACCATTGAAATAATGAATCAGTTGAGGATTCCAGTGGTGGTGCCACCATAAGTCACAACAGGTCGTTTGACGTACTACGTCGTACTGCCTATTTTACTCTTGACCTGACCTGCCAAGAATTCTCTGAAGTTTTTGATATTTTTACATTTTATCTCGATTTGCTGAACAACTCAGTTTAAAGTTAACTTCTTTGCTAACTTTATTATCTATTATTGCCATGCCACTTTCATTTATCTCTTGAGCTTTGTTTGCTCATTGTGAATCAGTTACCGTAATAAAATGGGTAAAAATAATTTGATGGTTTATGGGTAATGGTAAAAATATTACTAAAAATGGCCTTAAATTGCAGACGACAATGTAGGATTCAATTACACAGATTTTATTTTTACACCTTTATTAATTATTCCGACAATGTGCGAAATGTTGTCAAGCTAGGCTGTTTCTGTTGCATTGCATCCAGTCTGAATTTCAGGCGAAAACAGAACGTCTATTTCTTCTTCTTATTCTTCTGCTCTTCTTTGGCTTTTGCGGCCGCTATTTCTGCTGCTTCTATGGCAGCCAGCTCCTTCCTCACTCCAAGCGGAGTTTTGACAAACCACGCCTACAATGATTGACAGACATTCAATTAATTTATTAATGTCTATAAGATGAACACTATTTTCCTTAACTTTATAAATTTACTCGCAAATGATTTGTGTATAAATAATGTCCTAAATTTTATTAGACTTGGGCATAATTTGCCACAACTCACTTAATACCTGTGTAAGATTCTACTTGTGTGATGCCAGGTATAGCATAAAAACACGTATGCCATGATTGCCATCTGGTCATTTAACACATGATTTACTAGTAACGTTACATTGCATGCATGGCTTGTACACTTACTAATCATTTGTTCCCTATGCACTAATGAAAATGTTTTACTTGTCCCGATATTTTCCCGACATACCTTCAGCATGCTTTCACTTAGCCGTACACCTATGAATAAGCCAGTTCCATCAACTTGCTTTATTTAACGCTGAAGAGAGTAGGCTATGATGTAATTGCAAAGAACAGGATAGTAATGGTGATCTGGCAACTTATTTCTTTTTGTCAGGGCTTGAAGGGTGGCAGGACGGTCATGGACGGCGTCCTGACACTTATTTTCAAATCTCTATGCTGTCCTGCCACTTATTTGGCCAGCACACCTGAAAATGTAAGGGGCGTCCTGGCACTTCTTTTGGAAAGGTAAGGGGCGTCTTGGCACTTCTTTTCGAAAGGTAAGGGGCGTCCAGGCACTTCCTTTTTTTATACTTTTAGCACTGCTTTAAAATTGTAATTTATTTTGTACGTACTGGGTACGCTTCCTCTTCTTCCTTGAAGACTGGAATGAGCTTTGAAAGTGGATCGATGAACTCATCGGCGATCAGTGGATTCTTGTCTAATCTGCTCAATCGATTCTTGTTGAGCACAGCACGACAGACGCTGTCCATCATTCCGGCCGTGTAACCATCAGACACTTTGGCCAACACGCTGAGATTCAGTTCAGTGGTTACTGCGGCTCCTTGCTTTGTTAATATCGTTCGCCACATCACTAGTCGAATACATATACAATTATACGTAATGAATTATTCATTAGATACGTAATGAATTATTCATTAGATGCATAACGAATTATGATTACACAAATAATAATTTATGCATTATGTAATATTTGCATAATGTATTACATACTTAAAGACTTTTGCATTATGTGCATAATGAATTATGCATTATATACATAAATAATTATAATGCATTATATAATTATGCTGTTTTATGCACTATGTACACAATGAATTATTATTTCAGCTGCTTTGTATGGCACCCTTTTAAAGGCATGGCCCAATTACGGCGCCATATAAATTGTCGTAATTGATATTTTATTTATAACGAATACAGTAGCATAGCGCTAGCATATTAATTCTAACACTGCATGTGATGTAACACTACAAAAAGCATATTAATTCTAACACTGCATGTGATGTAACACTGCAAAAAGCATATTAATTTTAACACTGCATGTGATGTAACACTGCAAAAAGCATATTAATTCTAACACTGCATGTGATGTAACACTGCAAAAAGCATATTAATTCTAACACTGCATATGATGCAACACTGCAAAAAGCATATTAATTTTAACACTGCATGTGATGTAACACTGCAAAATGCATATTAATTCTAACACTGCATGTGATGTAACACTGCAAAACCCAGCTGACCGTATCGCGACCCGTAGTCTGGTCGAGGAATGAGAATGACTTTTTGATAGGAGGCCATCATTGGTTTCATGTCACCATCAAACGGTGTCGTCGTCAATCCGATGAGAAGCATTCGATCGCCTGGCTTCAGAAACTTCATCGTCTTCGGCAGCTCCTTCCGCAGCCGCTTAGGATCGCTCTGTGGCACACGTTGCACGCATAATATTTATAATTCACCACGTTATGCAAATTTTAAAATGTTACTTCAACACCAGCAGAAACAAACCGAATAGTACAGTAGTCGAATTAGTTTGTAGGCCTATATAGTATGTAGGCCTATGTATGTATGTATGTATTAGGGTGCCAATGAAAAACAAAGTTTGAGTTTTTTTTGGTCTCACCCCTAAGTTTTGTTCATTTAGCCATAAAGCTGAAACATACAAAGTTTTGAAGCAATCAGGTAACATTTAGGGGATGCACAACACCTCTGAAGTTTAAAAAATCTACAATTATGGAATCTCATAGGCCGCTATGTATAGCAGAATGCTGTGCATTGTGCACGATACACATGCAGAGTTCCTCCTCTCTTCAGTGTTTAATAAATATTATTGGTTGCCCAGTCTTTGACTGAGCAAACTTATTTTGGGTGCTTGAAAGTGCTGGTGATGGCTCAGCCCCTGGAGCAGATATTGTTTTGCTCCTCCTGGTTTGTGTTGGCGGACTTGAACATCTGTTTCAATGTGACGCCCGTTCAGCTGTTTTTTTTACCACCTTCATCTCTTGTGCCCTGCACTCTGTTGTGATTTTATGCTTTACTGGGGTTCCAAAAACCTGAGTCTTGCAAAAGGAAATCTTGTAGGATATCCATGAAAGTAAAAAAAATCTTTGTGTTTCGTGACACAAAAACGAGACAGCTATTTTTCAGAGATACAATTCTTGTCAATTGTCACTCGAACCGGAGAATCTTCTTCACCCAACTTACTAGGGGCTGTAGCCATATCGCCTTTTTCCATACCAGAAAGTTGAGGATAAAAAAGGCAAGACCAAGAAGTGATTCACTCAAGTGCCACAAATGGCGCTTGAAAGTTTTTAAGGCTTCATCAGCAACGGACTTGTTTGAACAACGGTAGACTACAAGATCATTCAACGAAATGATGTAAGTCGATTCATAGAGCAGAAGTTTCTGCTGTGCATGTGTGCCATGCTTTGAGATAATTTTAGTCTAACAACAAACATGTTAAACGTTTAAGCCCAGTCAGTTCAGAAGCTGTCAAACGAAACTGTGAGCGAAACATATAAATTTTAAGATTGTCTAAAAAATCTCATATCCATCGTGCCCTGTGGTAAGCTCCAGGTGTGTTGATACGGATGCCTGCATTGCTAGGAAAAGGTAGCCTATATAAATTTACTACGGATGCCTGCATTGCTGGGAAAAGGTATATAAATTTACTACAAACAACGGCGACAAATTCTACAACTCCTTAGAGTTATCTCTTGGATGATACTGTTGCAGCTACTGACAAAAAATACCATGAAGTTGTCTTTCAGCGGTTTGAGTTCATAGGATGAAAATAATGTCAATGTGAATCATTGCAGCAGAAAACGTTTCAAAGAGACTGACATTTGGACCACTAGAACATGTCCTTAGCGTATAAAATACATTTGCGACAATTGGTTTGTGTACATGATACCTGCCTGCATGCCACGTTAATGAGCTGCTTGTGAAGTTATTGCTGCAGTATGTGACACAAGCTCCCGCTTTGTTGTCTGTGCTACTGGCATTCGTGTCAATGCACATCAGCTGGACACGTTCACTGAGTTTCCATTTATCATTCATTTGAAAGACTGCTGCAGTCTGCAGTGCCTCACCAGAACAAATGCATAACTGTGGGACCCTGAGAAGCTTCATCTCACCATCTCCATTGTAGCACTTTGATTGCTATAGCCAATCAACGGTGTCTTGTATCTGATAGAGCAGGCTATATCTTACCATCCCAGTGTATCATCAGAGGACCAGGGATACCATCAAAGGAAGATGATTCCTTTATTGAAGTAGCAGATGCATGATGCTGCATTCGTGCCAAACCTACGGATTCCTTGTTAAGAATTAATCCCGATGGCCCAGAGACGAGGTCATAGCTGCCAGGATAAATATTGCATTAAATTTTCTGTCCAATACCTATGTTCTATCCAGTGCTGATACTACAATGTCATCAAGATTAATTCTATGTAGGCCTATTTTTGGCTTTGTTGTCGTCCTTTCCTTCACCACAGGAATTTTTACATCTCTGTCTTCATCTTCAGCTGTACTGCTTCCATCACAGCCTGTATTGTTATCTGGATTTTCAATAGAACTGTCACCTAATGATAGGTCTACCTTACTTCCTTGTTCTGTTTTTCCTTCTGTTTGTGGTGACCTTCTCTTACAACGACGGTCTTCATCCCTCGCAACCTTAAATTCAACGGGTCCCGGACTTCAACGTCTTACTTTCTCTCTCTGTGCTAATGATGTTATTAAATAAACACTTAATATAAAACATATATATGATATAGAATTGATATAAAGCACAGATATAACCAGAAATGATGGTAATTCACAGAGTTAATAATTTTCAATATCGAGACAGACCAATATGTCAGAAATTAACTAGCATTACGGCACATACAACTATATAAAACTTCAGGAGCATTGTGCAGCCTCTAAATGTTCATGTATTTTGTTCATTTTTCCCTGAATATCTTCCATATATAAAGGAACATTTTCAAACGGTGAGACCTCAAAAAATCAAAACTTTATTTTTTCCTGTGTATTTCATTGGCACCCTAGTATGTATGTATGTATGTATGTATGTATGTATGCATGTATGTATGCATGTATGTATGTATGTGTGTATGTAATATGTAAGCTTATGTATGTATGCAATTAGTTTCGATCTGTATCGCCATCGATTGATGACAGGGCTTTTTTAACGTGCAGTTGTACACAAAATGCGCAGTTGTAGACTACTTGTAGAAACACTTCTGTACAGTTAAAACTAGCCTAACAGTAATAATTGTCCTGCGATTGGAAGTAATTTACCATGTAGGATGGGAAAGGAAAGAAGTGGTTGTGCAGTTCTAAAAATTCTCCAATTTGATGACTTCGGACTCTGACAAGTTAGGCCTAGGATACAATTGTCAATGTGTAGGCCTACACGTGAAATTAGAACATAGTTCAAGGCCTACAGACTGCAGCGCATTTTCGGTCTTCTTGCAAGGGGTTTCATAGTCATAAATCGGGTGACAACGTCCCAAAGTTTCTTTAATCATGTTGCTTGTCTACGTGCGTAGGCCTAAGCCTATACGTAGGCCCTGTAAAAATTATGTTGAGCATACGTAAAACACTGCAGGCCTATATAATTAAAAGTGTATGCAGACATAGGCCTACAGCTAGGCTAAACGTAAGCCTACCCGTAATAGACATGCACTATATATAGGCCTACATCTTTTACAGTTGTAGCCTATAATTGTGCATCTCTGACTTGACCTAGCACAGGCATAGTAGGCTTACACCTTAGGCTTAGACGGCATGACGCATAGCCTAAAATTTGAAGAAACTATTGGCTAAAGTTGCTAAACCATTCTAAACAATTATTCGTACCACGTCGCCCTTGGCCAGTTTCTTTCGGAACATTCGCTCGCAGCCTCTGATTAAGATGATGGATGGCTGGAGAGCCTTTCCCACCTGTATTCAAACAAATATCAAATGAATAGCTATACAGGGTGAGCCAAAAAAAAGTAATCCCCTACGGTTTTTAGCCCATATCTTGACCAAAAATATTAATTTTTAAATGAAACTTTACAGTCTTAAAGGCAATTCATATTTACGTACAATGGTTCAAATTTCATCAAAATATTTCAAACGGAACAAAAGTTATGCCACTTGTAGGGAGGCCACCCACCGTTTTTTGACGATTGAAAAACCAAACGCAACAGAAACTAGGTTTTTCCCCATTATCTTGGCCAAAAGTAAGAATTTAGTTATGAAATTTTACAGACGTAAGGACAATTCATATTTACACATGATGGCCAGATTTTATTAAAATATTTCGAGCACAACAAAAGTTATACCACTTTTAGTGAGGCCACCCCCCGATTTTTGAGATTCATTGACGTAACGCAGCGAAAAGTAACAAAACGTGATTTTATTAAGTCTCATCTCAAATAACTGTTGTCAAATGAACTTGGTAGTGCTTCACAACTTGTGTTCAATGTGCCCACCACCAGTGACAAAACTTCTTTCGAGTCTCTTTGCAAAGTTCTTGATGGGCCTGTTGATTATTCTGACAGATTCCTTATTTACCAATTTTATTGTCATCTTTCTAAGTGACTTCTCAGTGACGGGCAGCTATGCTGGTACCCTGTTTCTTTTTTAAATAGTGATATTAATGATTATCTGGCAATATCGAGGCTATCTGATAAAAAATTGTTTGAGATGAGACTTAATAATTTCATGTTTTTGCTACTTTTTGCTGCGTTCCGTCTTTGAAACGTCAAAAAATGGGGGGTGGCCTCACTAAAAGTGGTATAACGTTTGTTGTGCTCGAAATATTTTGCTGAAATCTGGTCATTATGTGTAGATATGAATTGTCTTTAAGCCTGTAAAATTTCATTTCAATATTCTTACTTTTGACCAAGATATTGGCCAGAATAATTGAATTGTTTTTTTGTTACTTTTTGTTGCGTCGCGTTTTTGAAGCGTCAAAAAACGGTGGGTGGCCTCACTTAAAGTGATGTAACTTTTGTTCTGTTTGGAATATTTTGTTGAAATTTGAACCATTGTACGTAAACATGAATTGCCTTTAAGACTGTAAAGTTTCATTTAAAAATTCGTATGTTTGGCCAGGATATGGGCTGAAAACAGTAGGGGATTACTTTTTTTTGGCTCACCCTGTAGAGTCTCAAGGATTGTTTGTCGTTGTACGCTAATCCAAGTCGATCTTAGTTTGTGAAATTACACCTATAAGCTTAAACATGCAGAGGACACAATTGAGTTCCATGAATTGTTTATGTGAGGCTTTTGGCTGCATTTAGAGACCTACTCAAGCAAGTAAGCGCACGCACAGATTGCCTTTGTAGAAGGATTAGCCTACAGATGGATGGATGGATGGATGTTGCATGTACGCATATTCGTTGGCCTAGGTATGTATACAATTAGGTTTGCATACATGTGTGTAATACAGGCAGATAGGCTACATGTACATGTACGTGTAGGCTAGCTGGAAAAGGACATACATACATGCACTCAAATGCATACATACACAATACATGCACACATATAGGCCTACACACTATGGCGTCATAACTCATGCACAAGAAAGAGTGGGGGGGGGGTTGAACCCTCTCAACTCTCCCAGAAATTCTCACCCTGACTACAGTGACTAGGCCTAATTATATTGGACATAATGAATCATTGATGATGCTACATTATCGAATAGGTTTCATGCATGGACTTCGTATTGTGACGGCTTTTCTTTGTTTATGCCCTTTTTTTATTGCGTCACTATTTCGTTATGGACAAGTTGCTGTTATGACAACAGCTCTGTGCAATTATGATGACGTCTTGATTCTTGGTCTGCAGCACCATTGTTACGTCATTGGCTACGTGTTGGGTCCCTGTGCTATGTTGCGAGGATAATGACCGTATTATGACGACACCTCTTTGTCTTACAAACACTATTGTTGCGTCATTAGCTATGCTACATGGACTTTTTGTTAATTGTTAGGACATATTTGGAATATAATAATATATATAAAATGGATAAAGGCTCACGGTCCCTATGTTGCCAACCTCGGCTATGCACTGTAGGCTACACAATAAAATTGCGTCATTTTGTAATGCGAACGATGACGCTGATGATGACGCTGATGATGTCGCTGATGATGAGGATGATGATGAGGATGATGATGACGATGATGATGATGAGGATGATGATGATGACGATGACGATGGCGATGGCGATGACAATGACGATGATGATGACGATGATGATGATGATGATGACAACGACGAAGGCGATGACGATGAATGATGATGATGATGATGATGATTATGGTGATGGTGGTGATGATGATGATGATGATGATGATGATGATGATGACGACGATGATGATGACGACGACGATGATGATGATGATGATGACGATGATGATGACGACGACGACGATGATGATGATGATGATGATGATGACGACGAAGGCGATGACGATGAATGATGATGATGCTGTAAACACGAACCTTGAAGATCATGTGGAGCATGAGTTTAAGTCCCATCTTTCCTGGATATTTTCTCAAAAGGGTTTCGGGCGTCAGGTCGAACAGATTGGAACCGGTTTCCGAACAGATAGCATGCACGAGCATTCTTTTCCCGATCCCATGCGGCCCAGCCAACATCATCGACTTAATGTGAGGTCCCTTCTCATGAACAGCAGGCGAACCTTTGAGACAGAAGTAGAACAGGACTTTTACGAAGAGGTCTGACCCAGAACTTTTTAACGTGCAGTTGTACACAAAATGTGCAGTTCTAAATGAATTTTGTGCAGTTGTAGAAGCACTTCTGTAGCCTGCAGTAAAAATTAGCAAAAAATTGTCATTGTCCTCCGATTTAAATTACTTTACCATGGAGGATGGGAAGGAAAAGAAGGAGTTGTGGAGTTCTAAAAATTCCTTAAAAACAGCCCTGGTCTGACTAGCCAGATAAATTGTTTTGTCAGGAATCTGTCAAGTCTGTGAAGTTTTTGCTGAGAGTGGTAGGCCTACTGGAAGTGTCAGTAGACGAATTGAGAAGTTAAGTTATGATTCTAAGCCTTTCCGACACTCTCTAATCTATAATCTAGCCTAATCTAACCCAATATGAACATATGTAAAGCGCTTCTCACAGCAGAGCTATTCAGAAGCGCTCTCAGCGTGACAGGTCCATGAAAAGAGAAAGGTCTTCAAGCATCGAAGAGACGCAGGTGAAATACCCTGCTACGAATTGGAGGGAGAAAATAATTCCACATGGAGGGACCCACAATACGTGACAATACCTCTCACAATAGCCTACCTGATGCAGTATGTATGTATGTATGTATGTATGTATGTATGTATGTATGTATGTATGTATGTATGTATGTATGTATGTATGTATGTATGTATGTATGTATGTATGTATGTATGTATGTATGTATGTATGTATGTATGTATGTATGTATGTATGTATGTATGTATGTATGTGCACTTATTATAGCGCCCCTTCAAGCTCTCTCTACTCAGAGGCGCTCCCGATGCAGAGCGGACACTGCATCGGAGTTTCACGCCGAAGCGCTGAGCAATTGTAAGTGAAGGACTTGCCCAAGGTCCTTACGCGGCGAGGTGGATTCGAACCTCGGACCTTCCGGCTCCAAGGCAACGACGCCACCACTAGACCACCGCGCCCTAACACTTACCAAGTGGAAGAATTGCGTATTCGGTGATGACTCTTCTGACGTCACTGAGTGACGGCATCGGTTCGATGTTGGCTTGTCGCAGGGTCGAAGCCACGTAGTTGTATTCGCCGACGTAGTCACTGAGCATCACGAACGGATGAGGAATGATGATACCCTCGGCCGCCAGTTCCTCGTACATGGAAGCAATCGTCCTGTAATATTTAAGATCGTCGACACACATCTATTTTTAGATGAGAACTTCTGAGTGGATTTGAGCGCTCCTGAGTGAATTTTTGAAGAGGCGCTATATAAATTCTTGAAATGAATGAATGAATGAATGAACACAGCTGCTATAGTCAGCACCTCTGTAGTTACTGTTCAACGAAATTCTTTCATTAGGCCTACCCTATCGTTGCCACCCCCTTATTTAGGCCTTGGACGAGCTATAGGCTAGTGTTGTTTTCGTTAACCAAAAGTAAAACGAAAACATTCGTTAACGAAAACTTCGGGTTATAGTTAACTGAAGCAAAACTACAAAGAAAGCTATGTAGAAATAACTATAATGAAACAAACACTTAGGTGGGAGTTTCAGCTTAATTAACATCAGACTGAAACTTGGCGGCGAAATAACTAAGCTAAAAAATTATGACTGAAACATCTACAGCAGATGAACTAATGATAACAGAAACGAAAACTCAAAGCAAACGAGAGCAACGGTAGGCCTAAAATTGGTTGAACGAGTTAATCATTAGATAAAAATAATGGTTATATAATTATATCGGTTTTTTTAATATTCGGTTCCTGTTTCTTCAGCACCCATACCTATATGTAATTAATTATTTTATTAGATAAAAATAATATATAATTATATCGGGTTACTGCAATGAACGAACGAATGAACAAAAATGAAGGATTGAAGTCACTGAACGAAGTTTTGGCAAGTCATTCAAATTGAATTGGAATCATGATAAACGTCGGGGGCAAAATATGCCAGTCTCAACTGTAAGTAGTTATATATTATTAGGCCCTAATCTTATATTATGGGCCTACGTACCTCCGACAAGCGAGCATAGATCTATTCTACTCACGCAATAAACCTCAAAATAAATACAATGTAGTTAACTATAAAGATAGATGTGGTTCAACCTTTCCGGAGTGAGGTCCTTGAGTTTCTTCTCCTTCTTTCCTCTTCCTCCTTTCTTCTTCTTTCCACCTTTTCCCTTCTTCTTTTTCTTTTCCTTCTCTCCGTCAATGGCCTGAACGCAGACAGGAGCAAAGATTCGTATTTTTAAAACATCAACATGAACTTCATTCACGCTGCTTTGTCTACATCTAAGCTTAGTCAAACTCGGATCCAGCTAAAAGCTATTGTCCAAACATGCAAGTAATAATAATTATGCATGCATGCATGTATGTTGATGTACTTGCATGCATGTGTAAAGTGCATTAGGCCTATATTAACGCTTTATGATAACAAAATGAGAAGAGAAAAAAGTTTCAAGACCAGTTTCAACTTGACGAGCTCCTGTCTCATCAGCTCGTCCACTTGCAGACGAATTTCCTCCTCGACCTGTGAACGTTTTTCCTCCTTGACGAGTTCTAAGTCAAACTGTTGATTGAAGTTATCGAGCTCCTTTCTTTGAGCCCAGACATCTGCAACAGCATTCAATCAGTTCATCCTGAATTAAGGCTTATACGATTTGAGACTTTACACGCTGATGGCACGGTGTCCATTATAGGTCCTTTTACCAGCAGAGCCATCAAAGTAGAATCGCGCCTTCTCTTTGGTTGTTCCCTTTGTTGCTACGCGCTTCTTCCTCAGAGTCCAATATGACTCCTTTCTATATAATATTCTATGCTCATCTCAAAACTTTCCTTTCTGCCGTGATGGGATCGGGAGCGATTGTCAGTTGTCGCCTTAAAAGTAGGCGCTATAAAAATTCACGTATATTGAGTGAACGAATGAATGAATGAATATAAATATTCAGACACACAATTGCATGACTATAGTGCCTACAATGAGTATACACAATAGATTACTTACCCAAGTACATGTAGGCCTATGCGTGGCATTGAATACCGGTACCAGTAATCATAATAAATTATATTATTATCTCGTTTGAACCATGATATTAATTTTATTGACTAAGCAGACCGCTGCACTTCTTCTCTCCCGATAGTGGATCACTCACTGCATGATACAGTGGAACGCGTGTTCAATAAATTTCAACCTTGAAAATTTCTATCATTTATTGCGGACGACAACTGATTACTGAAACTGCAATTTAGTCTTACTATTGTATGTGAAACTTCCTTGTTCGATGTCTGGAATGAAGGCGGAAGGAGAAATCAGCCAACCATCATCTTCCTGTAATTAATATTATTGGAAGCCAACACAATCAATCAAAACTCTGCCAGCAAGCAGCATGCATATTGCATACTTGCATTGTAAATATCCTATTCGCTTTATGAGGCTTTATAACTATCGTTTCGCCGTTACTTTACATGTGGCAGTGCCAGACCAAAGGAAGGAGAAAGAAGGAGGGTATATAATTATCTTTGTTATGGCACAATGTCGTCAAACAAAGTTTAGTTTAAGTTAGCCTACATAGCTTTAAAATTTCTGGAGGTATAGGCCTAAACTTGAACTACACAGAGCAATGACGTTTGAGTGTGGCGTCCTAAAACCGTCGAACGATGAGATTAATTAATTTTTTGTGCTTTGGCCGCCCGACAATAATAGGTTATAATAGTAGCGCAGAATAAGCAGCTTAGCCTATAGGCTATTTCTTTATCACCCAAAATGAATCAACTCTGAATTGGATGGCTGTGTATATGTTACAGTCAATGTGTACAATCAGTCATTGTATACAATGACTAACATTTTCAGCCAGTTGACACAATGACTGATTCGGTCAGGCATTGTATACAATGACTAAAAAAACCAGCGATTTTACACAATGACTGAAAATTTATGGTCCTTATTGTACACTTTGACTGATTGAAGTTAGGAAGTGTGTTGATAATTATTGTTGTGTCGGCGACGGCGGGTGGGGGAATCTAGGACGATTCATCAGCGATTCATCATTTCTGTAATTTTTTAAAAGATTTAAAAGAATCATCGTTGTGAGCGAAATAAACGACATCGTCCCCCTCGTCCTTTTTCTTTCTGATTAGCTTTTCGACATCACCGCAAATCAGAATCTGGTACCGTTTCAGTAGATAATACTGCCTCCAAGTCTTTGAGGTCCCTGTTTCTTTTTCTGCTTTCTTCACTTCGTCAACTAAAGTGAAATACTCATCTTTAGGAATCAAGACAGATTTCTTATCGCCGGTGTGCAGATGTACTAACCTCTCCTTGAATTGACTCTCCATAGAAACGCTTGTGTTCTCCATAACTCAGTTTTACCGTTGAGCTTGCTGGAAGTTTTAACTTTTATACTTTTCCATGGCACTGACACGGCAGACCTATTATTATTCCTACCAGAAAAGTTTCCTACCCTCCCCTAGCCCTACACACCTCCTCACACCGACTCAAGTTCCTATTATTATTCCGCCTAGCCCCACCCGCCGTCGCAGACACTACAATAATTATCAACACACCTCCTCACACCGACTCAAGTTCCTATTATTATTCCGCCTAGCCCCACTCGCCGTCGCAGACACTACAATAATTATCAACACACCTCCTAACTTGAATCAGTCAAAGTGTACAATAAGGACCATAAATTTTCAGTCATTGTGTAAAATCGCTGGTTTTTTTAGTCATTGTATACAATGCCTGACCGAATCAGTCATTGTGTCAACTGGCTGAAAATGTTAGTCATTGTATACAATGACTGATTGTACACATTGACTGTAACATATACATCGTCAACATTGCTTAGGAAGGCGCGAGGAACGCGCGATCACATCGCCAATATAAGGTGGATTATGGAGAGACAGAGGGAATACGGGCAACAGGTGCATATGTGTTTTATAGACTACAGCAAGGCGTTTGATTGCATAGACCATACACTACTGTGGCGGACGCTAATTGAGATGGGAATTCCGAAGCATTTGGTTAAACTACTAAAGGGCCTCTATGTGGATCAAGAAGCGGTAATAAGAACTGAATATGGTGACACAGGGAAATTTAAAATAAGGAAAGGAGTGAGGCAGGGGTGCATTTTGTCCCCTTTCCTGTTCAATCTGTATGCCGAGAGAATTATGAGGAGGGCTGGATTGGAGGAGGCAACAGAAGGGGTAAGGATAGCGGGGAAAATACTGAATAATCTGATTAATAATTAATAATATGATTATTCAGTATTTTCCCCGCTATCCTTACCCCTTCTGTTGCGTCCTCCAATCCAGCCCTCCTCATATTATATTATTATATTATCCTAGGGCTCGATCTTCCACAGTGCTGCATAGAAGTTTTGCTATGGTCGGTCTGTCTTTCTGGAATAAGTTACCTATTAGTCTCCGTAATGAACTTCTTTGTCTTTCTTTGCCCCTTTTCCGCAAGCGTTTGAAAACCATTCTCTTTGATTATGGTTTGGTGTCAGGTTGGGAGCGCCTCTGAGGAGTTCTCTTGAAGTGGCGCTATATAAATGTTCGATTACAATTACAATTACAATTACAATTGCTATTTAATTGGTAAGGCATTAAGTTTTAAAGTTTTAGTTATCGTAGTCATATTTACGCCTTTCTTTTTCTTCTTTTTCTTCTTCTTCTTGTCTTTGTCTTTATCCTTCTTTTCCTTCGCCTTCTTTTTGTCGTCACCTGCTTTTCCAGGCTTTTTCTTCTTTCCTTTTTGCTCGTCCTTAAAAAACACTTTGAAAATGTAGCTACGCAGACACAAAGGTTAATTGAATATCTGGGCTTAATTTCAGCATAAATGCAATATAATTATGGCACTCAGGTCTCGTGGAATGTATAGGCTATCCCAGTAGACTAAAAGTTGGTCAATAATCTTTTAATCAAATCGACCTTTCCCTTGTTAGACTTGGTCCGTGAAGATGGTCCATCTTTAACACGCCAACTATCACTATGATAAACCTCATTATATAGAGAAGACTGGGTCACTGCTCAGTGCTCGTGCTCTGGGAGTGCCAAGACCAAGCCTGGATAAAGGAGGAGGGTGACACCAATCGTCTTTGCTATATCACAAAACATCGTTGACGGTAACCAAGTAAAGTAAATGAGAATCTAGTGAGATCGATGAAATCTAGTGTTGCTGCTGCATATGATGATGATGATGATGATGATGATGATGATGATGATGATGATGATGATGATGATGATGATGATGATGATGATGATGATGATGATGATGATGATGATGATGATGATGATGATGATGAAGAAGAAGAATGATGATAATGATGATGATGATGATGGATGATTAAAATGATGGCGACGATGATGATTAATCTTGTTGATAATGACGTCAATGACGACTTGACCATCAATATCATTAACAACGATTGTACAGTTTCAGGGTAGAATAGTCATCATGATGCAGGCATTCTGTAAAACAATGAATGAATGTATAGATGGATCTACGGATCGATGGATGGATTGATGAGTGGGTGCTTTGACGGATTAACTGATAGGTAAAAAAACAGATAGAGAGACAGACAAAGCATGATACAAAGAGGTCAGAAAAAGGCAGAGAGAGAGAGAGCGAGAGAAAGAGCTATTGAGACAGAGGCAGAGTGAGAGTTAATACTAACGAGTAGTTTGAGTTCGGCTGCTATTTCCGCTGGGTCTCTTTCCTTGAACAGCTCCAGACAACCTCCTTCCTCAACCGTCGGATAATCTGGAAAACGACCAATGGCATCCCTGCAACAGACAACACGAAGTAGCCGGCTAAACACTCAGCACACTACCACAAAAACAACACTGACATGAATAACAATAAACAACAACTCTAATGACACCAATAACCAAGATTTCTATTCATAGTGAAAAACAAAAAACTACAACTCTAATGCTATTATTTCATCGAACTCTAACGACATCAACAACCAACAACGTGCAGCTGTACACACAATGTGCAGTTGTAGAAGCACTTCTGTACAGTTTAAAACTAGCCCATAAAGGTCATTGTCCTCCGATTGTAAGTAATTTACAATGGAGAATGGGAAAGAAAAAGGAGTTGTGCAGGTCTAAAAATTCCTTTAAAAACAGCCATGCTCAGTGGCACAACTGACCAACTAATTATGCAAACCCAGACAAACAACTATGATGACACCAATAACAAACAACTCTAATAGCAATAATTATAATAATTATCTCCAACATATAAATGATAATAACAATTGGCAGTAATAATAGAAAAGATAACACCATTTCTTGAAGACAAATTGCATCAGACGTGACTCTAAACATTCGTTACCACCTTAAGTTGTAGACCTACTCATATATGTCACACTTAACGATAGGGAAAAAATGTTATCTTAATCACAGCATCCTCATTTGTACTGACATGTATAGGCCACCTATTTACTCTGCAATCAATCACAATAAACATAGGTAATATTAGTAGGCCTACTTATCACCTATTATACATGTAACTTGGTCGCTAGGCGGTTATAAGGACGGCCATATTCTCGTACCAATCTCTGACTTTAGGCCTACTTCATCATGTACTAGATAAACATACTTTGAACCCTATACTCTTCGAACAGGAAAACCATGACGATGAATTGGATATTAGGAAGCAGCATGGGCAGTTTCAGAGAGGATGTGGCAGAGAGTGAGACCGGCGATTGACGGGAGGCTAAAAATACTAGAAAGACAGAGACAGCAAGAGAGACACAGAGAGGGATAGCAACATATATACTGCGAGAGAGAGAGAGAGAGAGAGAGAGAGAGAGAGAGAGAGAGAGAGAGAGAGATGAGGAAAGGGGAAAGGGAGGATAGGGGATGATTGTAGACAGGTAGATTGCGTAAATTGAATTTATAGGACTGAGAGTGCGAGCAATGGCGGTGAGTCAAAGGCTGACAGGTCGTACGAATTAGACGGTCTTCTACCTAATTGAATTGCTCTGACAATAACTGTGATACATTCTCAGTGACATTTGTCGCCTTCAACCAATAACGCCAACAGCACCAACAACACCAACAACACCAATAACACCAACAACACCAATAACACTAATAACACCAATAACGCCAACAACACCAATAACACCAATAGCACCAACAACACCAATAACACCTACGATACCAATAACACCAATAACATCAACAACACCAATAACACTAATAACACCAATAACACTAACAACACCAATAACACCAACAACACCTGCGATGACACGGCTTTCACTGAATTGATATAGTTTCTAAGACGCACACCGAGTTCCTGGAGACCGACCTATACGAATTAACTGGCGTTCTGTAGCAATGACTTTTAATAGGCTATGTACATTGTGCTAAATATAATTATGGGTCCAGTTAATGCAGTTCGCCGGGTATACACGAGGCAGTGGTACAAGGCTTCTTTTAATGAAATTTTACACCATACTTGTAACATGTCCGCTATATAAGCGGTTACAAGGACGGCCATATTCTTGATCCACTCGCTGACTTTCCCACTTCATAACTATACTAAAAAGTCCTGCAGTAGTATGACCTTAGCAGATCATAGCACTGCAGATTTGCCCTCTGACACACATGAACTGCTACAATAAATGCAAGTATATAAATGTATTTATATACAATTATACATGTATTTATATACATGTATTTATATGCATGTATTTATATACGGTACATGTACAAACATTGTGGTGAGCATTATCTATAAAGCTTATGAATTGAATTGAATTGGTTAGTTACGAGGTTATAATAACCTTACACAATGTTGCATCATAACAAGGTGATGAAATTATTCCTCAGGGTATCGTTATGATCGTTCACACGTAACAATTTAATAGAGATTTTCAAGAAATCCAGACTGCAACAGCAACCCTCAGGCTGAGATTTTCCTCCGACGTCGATCCTAACGAGAAGAGAGCCACGCCTCTTTTTCTTTCCCCTCTTCCCGCTTCTTTTGCTGTCAACCCTTTGTTTCTCCTCAAACCCTTCTTTCCCCTTAACCCCTTCTTTTCCATCAACCCCTTCTTTTCCCCGCACACCCTTCTTTTCCCTTAAACCCTTCTTTTCTCCTCAACCCCTTCTTTCCTCTCAACCCATTCTTCCCCCACAACCCTTCTCCTCCCCCAACCCCTTCCTTCCCCCTCAAACCCTTTCTCCTCCCCTCAACCCATTTCTCCCCTCACCTGCATTCAAGGAACCACTGTCGTATCGTATCGATGAGCATTTGCTTCATGTCATCACCCTCCGTCTCGCGTATCTTATCGGTCACGTGGACGAGCGCCTGTTTGTATTCCTCCTCGTGCAGTTCCTGTACTCGTCTGCGATCGAGTTCACTGGCTGCCGCCAGGGTCGTAGGGGACATGGCGCCCTCTCTTGGCGGCGACGGATCATGCACCTAGAACGGAAGACGTCAGCAAGAACATCAGAGTGTGTCACGTGTCACCTGGCGATAACTAAGCGAATCGATCGACACTTCCCGTCAGCGCAATAATCGCCTCCGACCAACGGAAGTACAACAGAGAGAGAGGGAGAGACAGACAGACATCACAGAAACAGAGACAGACAGACAGACAGACAGAAAAAGAAAGAGACAGACAGACAGATATCACAGAAACAGAGACAGAGGCAGACAGACAGACATCAAAAGAAAGAGATAGACAGACAGACAAACGACAGACAGACAGACAGACAGAGAGCGCGGGAACGAGATGATTGTAGGCCTACAATATACATGGGGCGCGGTGGTGTAGTGGTGGATTCGGTGCTGTGTAGCCGGAGGGTTCCAGTCTCGAATCCACCTCAAGCCGCCGCGTAGGAACCTTGAGCAAGTCCTTCACTTGAAATTGTTAGATGCGCTTCGGCGTGAAACTCTGATGCTGTATTCTGGAGCGCTTCTGAGTAGAAGCTGGAAAGGGCGCTATAGCAAATGCGAGAAAGACAAACAGATAGACTCACAGACGAATACAGATAGACAGACATTTAGGCCTATAGGCTACACACCGAAACAGAGGCAGTAAAAGAAAAGAGAAATAGGCCTACGTCGCCGGTACATGTACATGGAGCTTATCTGAAAACTGTTACAACCCCGCAGTAAATTTATAGGCAAATTCTGCACTTTGGTCAGTAGTCCCAATTGAATTTTCGCATGAACGGGAATCTTCAACTTATGAGCTAATTACGACGATAATGATCTTGTTCGAAAGTTTCTGCCTCGATGACGAACTTATTTATGGCTTTGCTTGAACTGCTGCTGCAGGGCTTAGTCTGTTGTCATTGTCTTTTGTTGATGTTAATAACACCGCAGACCACGGCAGGCAAGACCAGGCATGAAGAGGGTTAAGAAGCTCATATGAGTGTGCTTACCATTCCGAGAAACAGGAGCTCATTCTGTCTCATTTCAAACGTTCTTTGCCGGGTGAGCACACCGCGAATCATCTGAAATGTATAATATTATTATTATTATTATTATTATTATTATTATTATTATTATTATTATTATTATTATTATAACATCATCTTTTATTTCCAATTCAAGCAGTGCAAACACAACTGGCTGTCCCTGAAAAACACTGAACCGCTGTCAAAACGCTAGCATAATGTGCAACAAATGTATTGTATATGCATTATTATTATTATTATTATTATTATTATTATTATTATTATTATTATTATTATTATTATTATTATTATTATTATTATTATTATTATTATTGTTATTATTATTATTATTATTATTATTATTATTATTATAAGGAAAATGTACACCACGACAACCACGAAATTCACAAAAGGCTCTACAGAATTAATGCGGTTTGAATGATGGCGAAATTTGTTTGTCTCTCCTTCTCTGCCTGCTTCTCACTCTGTCGCCTGCCAGATTACTTAATGTAACAATCAATAAATCAATCAATCGATCGATCAATCAATCGATCGATCGATCAATCAATAAATTGATCAATCGATAAATCTATCAATCAATCAGTCAATCAGTCAATCAGTCAATCAGTCCATCGATAAATCAAGCATAAATTATTCAGTTGATCTGACAGACAGTCACTCAACAATCAAGCCATCAATCAATTCGATCAACTTATCAATCAATCAATCAAGCAAGCAAGCAATCGCTCAATCAGTCACGTAAAACAGCATCCGTGAAAGCATTGCTACGCAAAACAGATGCGATTAAACTGATGCGGCTGGTGATTCAGCTGCTGAAGATGGTGATTAAAAATAATGTGAGCTTGGTTTAACCGCTTGAATTCTTGCGGCCGCAACGTCAGGTTCGATGTCCGGTGGGTGCCAGCCGTGGCTCGCACCCACGATGGTCTTTCGAGGAACGAAAGAAGCCTTCAGAGTGGCCGCCCTCTTCCGACCCTGTCTGCCTCGCTCGTTCATTTGAATCAGAAGAATTGCTTCCGCCCGAGCCATCGGTTTCTCCGTTATCTCCTTCAGTCAACAACAAACCAGTTTGTTTTTATGATTCTCGTCATAATCATCATCATCATCGTCGTCAACATCATCATCAGCATCATCATCGTCGTCGTCACCGTAGTCAATAGTCATCGTCGTTAACACCATCAGCATCATCATCATCGTCATCATCATCGTCATCATCATCGTCATCGTCATCGTCTTCGTCGTCGTCGTCGTCGTCATCATCATCATGATCATCATCATCATCATCATCGTCGTCAACATAGTCAATAGTCATCGTCATCGTCGTTAACATCATCATCAGCATCATCTGTATCATCATCATCATCATCATCATCATCATCATTATCAAGCATCATCACCATAGTCATCGTCATCAACAGAAGTTCGATAATCAACAGAAATATTTTGTTTACGATATTACGTGATTGAACTAGACCCAAACACAAAGTCATGATTTATACCGTACCATGCGATGCCATAACATTGCAAAACAGAATATAGCACAATCAAAAATAACGTCTCACTCTGCAAGTGATTGTTATGATTTACAAGTACAGAAGCTAAATTCCTGAATACAGCAAATCATAATACGCACAGTCGCACACCCATCCCCAAACCTATATATTTTCATAAATAAAGAAATATATAGACCTACACACGCATATATATATATATATATAATTATGGTGTTTATACACACGCGCATATGTATAATAAATGTGATATATATATATCATAGGGATCATAGGCTATCCAATGAATGTGTATATAATAAATTATTTGAGGAGTGAGTGTCATTGACTTACTTCTTCCGCTGCTTCTCTTCCCAGTTTTTCCAGGATCTCCAGAAGAACTTTCTCGCGCCGCATAAGCGCAATTACGTGCTCTCCAGTGAAGTACTTTGGAATTGGCATTTCCAGGTCTTTCTAAAAATGCGAAAAGCATTTCAACGCAATGGAAAGCATGCAGCACTGTTCGACAAATTAGGCGCAAATGCGATGCAATATGGCAAAATGTGATGATGCCAAATTGTACACGGTGTCCCAAGTGAAGTGAGCCCCTTTTTGTTTTGGCGATATACTTGTCAATTCTAAATGAAACTCTATAGAATTTCAGAGAATGTAAGAGGGATCATATATCAATGTTTCCTGAAAATTTCATCCAATACTACAAACAGTGTCCGAAGTTATGAACGTTCAAATTTGGGCAACGAAAAATGTAAGTTTCCAACATGTAAAAGATAGGAAATTAGTGTTAGCGCTGTTATTCAAAGCTGATGTTCAAAATGCGGTCCATTAGCTCGAAAGCCTCGAATGCATGCTCTAACGTGCTTTCGCCATTCACTGATTGCATTGTCAACAATCCCTTTGATCAAAACGATTCCATTCTTCCACATTTCGCAGTTTGAAGTGGTCTCTGGTCAACGTGACGCGCATGCGAGTTTCATAAGGCTGCGATGGGCCAGTTTCTGTTAGGAAATTCCATTAAAAACCTTTTGCACCGTAATGTTTTTCTCCTATTAAATTTTTTATTAAACTCAAATCTTCTTTGCGGAAACCATTTTTATTATTGTCCCCCATCATGGAAATGACGGAAATATGACGGAAATATTTATTAATTTAGAAAGTAAGACGTGCAGTTGCAAGCAGTAATATCCTATCTTTTACATGTTGGAAACTTACATTTTCCTTTGTCCAAATTTGAATGTGCATAACTTCGGACTCTGTTTGTAGAATTGGATAAAATTTTCAGGAAACATTGATAATTTATCCCTCTTACACTCTCTGAAATTTTATTGAGTTTCATTTAGAATTGACAAGTATATCGTCAAAACAAAAAGGGGCTCACTTCACTTGGGACACCGTGTATTTATGTACATATGTTTGTACGTATGTAACTATGTATGTATGTAACTTTGAAGGTGTGTATGTATGTATGTATGTATGTATGTGTGTATGTATGTATGTATGTATGTATGTATGTATGTATGTATGTATGTATGTATGTATGTATGTATGTATGTATGTATGTATGTATGTATGTATGTATGTATGTATGTATGTATGTATGTATGTATGTATGTATGTATGTATGTATGTATGTATGTATGTATGTATGTATGTATGTATGTATGTACATGTATGTATGTATGTACATGTATGTATGTATGTATGTATGTATGTATGTATGTATGTATGTATGTATGTATGTATGTATGTATGTATGTATGTATGTATGTATGTATGTATGTATGTATGTATGTATGTATGTATGTATGTATGTATGTATGTATGTATGTATGTATGTATGTATGTATGTATGTATGTATGTATTTATGTATGTATGTATGTATGTATGTATGTATGTATGTATGTATGTATGTATGTATGTATGTATGTATGTATGTATGTATGTATGTATGTATGTATGTATGTATGTATGTATGTATGTATGTATAGGCCTGTATGTATGAGGACTTGTTATTGCGCTCTTCAAGATTTCTCTTCAGAGGCGCTCCTGACTACAGCGCGGACACTGAATCGGCGTCTCACGCCGAAGCGCATGGCAGAGAGATAGGAAAGAGAGAGAAAGAGACAGATCGAAACAAAGAGAGAGAAAGAAACAGGCAGGCAGACGTACAGAGAGAGACACAGACAGACAGCGAGATAAGGAGAGAGACGTCCATGGTCTTTTGACGGAGCTAATTCGGGAAGGACGAATGATGTCGAGCGAGCGATTCACACAAAACACAACGAATATAGAGTCATAATTACTAAAAATAATTATCTTATTCACCGAACCACTAATCTTCACGCTGAGTCCATGATAGTAGCCCAGCATTATATAGGCTACATGCGGCTTATTAGTCCATAAAACATCGCAAGGCACTGCAGCATGCAGGCGTAAATGCAGCTTATAAATATAATTATCGAAGCTGGTGTTGATGGAATTTTTCCTTTTAGAATAATGTTTTAGCTGCGGGTGCCTCGTTAATCGTCGAATGGAACGAGGTGTAGGCCCCATATATTATAATACACACATATTATATATTATATACATATATTATATAGTGGAGATGAAAGGATGAAATAACGACAGCGCCAACCGACCAATGAATGCATAAAAAGACTCATTAAATTAATAAATAAAACTGACGCAAAACACTACATGTAGTTATACATGTAGTATAACTATATGTATAACTACATACACAGAAATAAAAACTACTGGCGCGACTTTTGATACCTTTCTGGTATGACCTTTCTGGTATGACCTTTCATCCATACCGTACCTTGCACTTTTCTAATTGTCTTGTTTTTTTTACTTTGTAGCCTACTGTCTTAACTCACACTTAGCAGTCTTAGCTGCTCGACCTTAAGTTTTCATGCTTTAACCTCTATTAGCTTCCTTTTTATATAGGCCTACCACAAATTCAAATTACTTTAATCAAATTTTAACTTTTTCTCTTATGCTTTAAATGAGCACTCATCTTCCTTACGTTATCAAATTGACTAAGTTTTACGTTACGTCACAGAGACCCGATAGGTTGGATGGAATGTTCGTATGACATTGCACAATGCAGTGAGAAGCATTGTCAATTTTTCATACAAAGCATTTATATTAGCTTTTCTTATCGGTTAAGTCTGTCATCTTATCTTACCGACCACCAACTAGCAAAGGCAGGGCTTTATAACGAGCAGTCGTACACAAAATGTGCAGTTGTAGAAGCACCTCTGTACAATTAAAACTAGCAAAAAAGGTCATTGTCCTCCGATTGGAAGTAATTCACCATGGATGATGGGAAAGTAAAGAAGGGGGTGTGCACTGTGCAGTCTCTAAAAATTCCTTTAAAACAGCCCTGGGGAAAACTCTACCTTTTGTATGCCACAAATTCAAATTACTTTCATCAAATTTTAACTTTTTTCCTTTACATGACAGAGACCCGATAGTATGACATTGCACAATGCAGTGAGAAACAATGTCATACAATGCATTTTCCTTATCTTTCCTTATCAGTAACAGTTATGCCATCCTATGTTACCGACCTCCAATAATGGAAAAGGTAGTTAGGTATATAATAACTAACCGGCGTGAGCTTGAAGTCTGAAAGAACATCGTCTACAAAATGGTATTCGGAGAGTTCGAGGTTGACCATTTCGTTCTTGATCTCTAGCACGCGACCAATGACTCCATCGAGCACCTGCCTCATCACTCGCCTCTTCTGTGGATGAACGACTTGGTCGTAGCATTGCTCCAGCTGACGAAACACCTGGATGTACTTGATGTACATCGACGCGAGCTTCTGAAAGGCGGCCAATCTGTCCTGTCAAACGTAAAAACAGAATCCGCCTAAACATCTTATTATTTGCGCACTGTGACACAAAATAAGAGGATATTTCCAGATTTAAAGATCTTCAGCTGAGGTCAATTAAATGTAATATTGTACACATGCAGGGAAGGAGGAAACGTACGTAGAAGCCTATAGAATGCGCATAATTTATTATTATACGGAAATGTATGTATTGTAGGCCTATCATGTATAGGCTACTATAGGAAACTTATGTATACTAGACAATGCGTGTTTACAAGAAAATGTATGTTTACTAGGCATATAATTATATGCAAAAGTAAACGGTAATGTAATGTATGCATACAGTGATATGGGCGTGTGTTCGTGTGTAGGCCAACACATGATTTTTATAAATTCGACATTTCCTTTCTTCAGGACAACGTAGAAGAAAGAAGAATCGACTAAGAAATGGAAGCCCCCCCCAACACCTCCATTGGGGGGGGGGGGGTCGCCCCAACACCTCCATTGGGAGGGGGTCGCCCCCAACACCTCCATGGGGGCATCCCTCTGCCCCTAGGTCTTCGCCCATGATTGCAGCCTTGCAGGAACACAAATATGATAAAAGATAAAAAGAAGGAACTTATTAATAGAGGATAAATGACACAACTTAACTAACGCGTAACTATTAACGGCTATTTTTTGTAGGTGCATTTTTATGGCGCCTTTTCAAGCCTGCTACTCAGAGGTGCTCCCGACTACAGAGCGGACACCGCATCGAAGTTTCACGCCGAAGCGCTGAGCAATTGCGAGTTAAGGGCTTGCCCAAGATCCCTACGCGGCGACTTGAGGTGGATTCGAATCTGCAACCCTTCGACTGCAAGGCGACGAACATACCCACTTATACCACCGCGCTCCACGAATGTATAATTTGTATATTGCCTAGACGTATATATTTGTGTGTGTATATATACTTACGAATTCCGGCTTGATTTTGTCCGGTGGAACTTCGAGAAACTTCGAGACATCTTCGATTTGCCAATGAGCGTCCGACCATTGCTTCGTGAAGTAGCTGTCAAACAGAGACATAACAGTTTAAATAGCATAAGACAAACGACAGAATAAAATATGAACTGCAGAGAACAGAAACGCCTTTTCAACAGAATTACTGCAATACTGTATAATTATATTTTTGCCGTATTGCATTGTATTTTATTTGTTTTGTGCAGTCCCATGTTGTCAACTTGTCATGGAGATCATAATAGTGTGCGGAGTCAAGGTGTTGTGCTGCTTGTACGCATTGCAACTAACGTTCGCAATTCTACGCAAGGCTACTTTCCATAGACAATCGTTTTATAAATAACGAGCGATGAGTAGTGTCAGACCCAAGCCTAGTTAAAGGAGGAGGGCGGTGCTAATAGCCAAATCTTTGTTAACACACAGCGTTGTACCGTTGTTGTACTGAAAGTGCTGCTAAGAAACACACGCTCGTATAAAGAACCATGTTTACAGTGACTCCTAATAATAATAAAAATCGATTTCATCCAACAATAAACATTGATTGATATCCATGGTGTTGTTCAACGCACACTTCGAGGTTCCAAACCTGATCGTTTAAGCATGTAGGATATATTATGCAGTAATGGAGAATGGTGAAATAGACCACAATGCCATACGACACTCTCGTGTTCTCCATGTCCAATGTCCATACTATCAAAACACGAATCGTCGGCGTAATTCCTGGATTTCCACAGCACCGAAAAAAGCGAAATCGTTGGAAACAGCATTGTCAGATGTTGTCAAAGGCGTTAGAACAAATCGAAATCGAATTCGATCGGCGAGAGGAGGATTTGTAGAAATTGGTTTAAGGTCAAGATACAAAGCGGCAGGCACAGAGTCAGGCAGACAGACAGGCAGAAATACAGACAGAGTCAGGCAGACAGACAGGCGGAAATAAGACGTGCAGGCAGGCAGTCAGACAGGCAGGCAAGCAGACAGCCAGGCAGAAAGACAGACAGACAGAGGCAATACTATAGTATCTGGAACCTAAGTGTTGCTTAGGGTCAGATTAGGCGTCGTGAGTGTCGGTTAGGGTTAGGATTGGTGTCGTCGTTAGATAGGCCAAAGATACTGTAGTATATAGGCCTGTGCTTCAGTTCCCGATATTATGGGTTTGACCCTGACTGCAACCGACACTCATGACTCTTAGGTTCCCGATACTATGGATACACAAAAGTAGACACGCAGGCAGGCAGGCTGGCGAACAGGCAGGCAGACTGACAGGCAGGTAGGAAGGCAGCCAGGAGACAGGCACATAGATAGGTAGGCAGGTAGGCAGACAGATGGATGTAATGTTGGATGTTGACACGATTGTTAATGGCTAATGATAATCTTTCTAAACTACGGAAGCTGAAGTATTGCAAAAAGATCTTTTTCACCTGTGTGACATCTTCTCCGCGCGTGGTATCCTACGAAATCACCGACATTCTTTAAGTACGGTTCAAAACCGACATTATAAACTTAACGAACTGTCGAAAATTAGTCGCCTAATTGTACATGTATATTTATGCTAACAATTCGTCCTACTACGCTTTAGGAAACCAAAGCGTTTCATCTTTCAAATTTAACCAGTTTTCGGAAACCATGGCAACAATGACGTCAGAATTTACGCGATCATGTATTATTGACGTCATGAATCCTTGTGTATATAAAATATACCATGTATGATATAACCATATATAACGTATATATAAATATATATTGTCTGTCTGCCTGTCTTCTCATGACTGTCTGTCTGCCTGTCTGACTGCCTGTCTGACTGCCTGTCTTTCTGACTGTTTGTCTGAGTGTCGGTCTGCCTGTAGACAGACAGGCAGATCGACACTCAACCTTTCTTCTGACTGTCTTCTGACTGCTTGTCTGTATGTCTGCTTGTCTGCTGCTGTTTGTCTGTATGTATGTAGATATACGTCTCTTCGTTCTGTGGCTTTTGTCTATCATCGGTTCGCACATTCACCTCTCGACCTCCCTCAATGCATCCGTCTCCTTCTAATCTAATGGAATTCAGCGGAAACAACAGATGGATGGATGGATGGATGGATAGAAGGATGGATAGAAGGATGGATGGATGGATTTATGTAAAGATGGATGACGGAAGAATGAATGAATAATATTATATGGATGGAATTAATAAATCTTGAAGGGAAATCCATTATATGAAATCCATTCGTCGCTTCATTTTTTCTATGTCCTACAAAAATCCATCCACCCTTCCATGACATCTATGTGTTCCTTGTATTGCAGGCCGTCTGTTCTGTTGGTAGTTAAGACAACCTTTGTGCATAATAATAAGCGGGATTCTGAACTTATTTACTGAGAACAATAGCCACAAACAATTAACTGTGAACCTTGCAAGTCGGGTTCACATGTTCACATGGTCAGTGCAATGCGGCATCAACAACGAGTCAACGACCACATCAATTGCCATGGACGACTTAACTGAGGCTACAGGTTAACCATCAACATCAGACAGAAGCGCCATCTATGTTGTTCGCTTATCCAGCACAACAAAGCACTGCGCTGACACCAACCGACCAACCAACCGACTGATCACCTAATAACCTTCCGCCGAACTACTTCCGTCAGAACACTGAGGCGGAGGAATTGCGCTTTGGTAAGCGACTGCAGCAGGAGTCAGTCGTGACGAAACGTGATGTGGTTAGTTAAGTGTGTGATGGCGCTAAATAAAGCGGTCGTCCGCCATCTATTTATGTGTGAGGTCTATGGTCTGTTGTTCCTTGAATAGGCGATCTATTTGTGTAAAGGTCTATGGTCTGTTGTTCCGTGAATAGATTCGGATGTGGAGACTTTAATTAAATCTCCGACTGCTTTGATATTTTCATCGTCTTCAATCCTCGACTCAAGCGATTCTTTAACAATTCTCTTTGTCTAGGCCTATACGTATAAACGTGTCTTCGCTTTCCGTTTCTTTCTTCATGTCTATCTAAGCACAATCACGCTCTTACCCTTTGAAATCTCCCTTTGTCTGTCTGTCTGTCTGTTTCTGATACATGATGACTCCTCTCTTTCACGTATGTTCTTTCTAACTTTCTTCCTTCGCCTTTCTGTCTCTGTCTCTGTCTGTCTCTGTTTGTCTCTGTTTGTCTCTGTCTATATATATATATATATATATATATATACACAAATAAATACATATATATGCCATTTTACAATTTTTCCATTTAACTGTTTTAGGCCTATAGTATTTTACCAATTTGCAATTTTACCATTTTGCTACTTTACTATTTTACCATTTTACTTTTACCATTTTACCATTTTAACCTTTTACCATTACGCCATTTTATCCAATGCCTGAGAGGCCAAATGTTTTCAAGGTTAAAATCCTCTAACGCTTCTAACAAGAATATCTCAACAGATATTACATGTAGATTACAATAAGCAGTCAGATACGACGCCAGACATATTTTGTAACTATAGCCTACGACGAATCCAAGGCAGTCATACAAGTGACAAGTGCAGGGAGCAAACGATATACAAAAAATAAATTCTCTGCAGGGCCAAATTCTGGCAGGGCAGCGACCAGGACAAAATCAGTTTACGAAGGCATTTTGTCCTTCCATGCCCTACTGCAGCGCCGCCACTGGTTGCGCATAAAGGTCCACGTATGTATATATATCCACATGATACATGATATATTATATATTATTATATCCATATTCTCAGTTGAATGCTATGATATCTATAATGCAATCTTGTTTGCCCAATATGAGCAGATTTGTGAGGGTGCGAATAGGTCTACTGAACACACACAGAGACGCCCATAATTATGTTTTGCTTTATCCTGGCTTCCCCGAATTGAGGCGAAATACAACGTTTGTAACAATATACGAGATCAGTGCCGCATTGGTCGCGATATGTCGGCACGTGTGTTGTGCTGGGCGAACCCGATTATGAGATATCGATCAATTCGGTATATACATTCGGGCTTACATGTAACTGGCGTGTGTTTGTGGGAGTTTTATATCTGGACCGCCCCTGACCTTTCTCTTGTCGTTTAGTTTTCGTCTTGCATAGCAACTATTGTAATTGTAATTGTAATCGAACATTTTTATAGCGCCGCTCACAGATTCAGTAGCGCTCCCGACCCTAGTTAGCACTTCCCCTAACAAATAGTGTAGTCTTCAGGCGTTTCCTAAACAGAGGGAGAGAGAGACTGAGAAGCTCAAGACGCAGCTTGTGCGGAAGACGGTTCCAGCAACATGAGCTATACGAAGGAATTATATTCTATGTTGGTATTATGGCCTAAAACAATAAATTTATCTATTGCAGTCGCTAACCTAGATGAAATGTCGTTCCCCTATTTCTTTGATGGTTTGGCAAATGGAAATCAACAGGCATGCTAATCCGCAGAAGTATTTGTCACTTATATTTAATGCATAATGCAGAAGCCACCGCTGTGTTTCGGTCTTTCGGACGCGAGCCAACCTGGTCGGGGTTCTGTGCGCTTACATGTAGCTGCCAATGGAGACATCAATTCGAATTCATCGTGTCCCGTCCCTCCTTCCATCTCCTCTGTAGAACCTTTCTTCTCGAAAAGAGAAGGATATTTTTGTCTGTAAAAATAGAAAAACCATGTGCGCCACCTAACATCAAGAGAAATTCCGCTTAAACTGTAAGCTTATACTGGCTGCATGGTTTGACATACATGTAGTATACTATATATATAGGCTATATTTTATTTTTTTCCTCAACCAAAACAACAAACAAACATGATACAATTATGGCAGTGAACAATACCTTCACACAATTTGGTTAAGAAGGGGAGACCCAGAAGGGATGGATGATCCCGCTAATACGGCCACCCATTATTCGTGTAATTTTTATACATATTTGATATGTATAGGCCTATGTGTGTATATAATGTATGTAAATGTATGTATATATATATGTGCATATATATTACAATTATATTAATAGCGCCACAGTGACTCGAAACACGAACGCAGCTGTGAGAAGACAAAACAACAGCAATAATTATCTGCGACAGTTTCATCTTTCTGTTCGGTATAAATACATGTAAATAATTATGGAGAAAGAGAATCTATAAGATATTCATAGGCACATTACACCACAGGTCTCTATAATTGTGTGTGTGTGTGTGTGTGTGTGTGTGTGTGTCTGTGTGTGTATATAAAGGCAGTTACGTATGTATGCATGTATGCATGCACAAGTAAGTAAGTACGTATATAGCATTTATGTATGTATATATGTATGTATGTATGTATGTATGTATGTATGTGTGTATGTATGTATGTATGTATGTATGTATGTATGTATGTATGTATGTATGTATGTATGTATGTATGTATGTATGTATGTATGTATGTATGTATGTATGTATGTATGCATGCATATATCTATCTATCTATCTATCTATCTATCTGTCTATCTATCTATCTTGCTATCTATCTATCTGTCTATCTATCTATCTATCTATCTATCTATCTATCTATCTATCTATCTATCTATCTATCTATCTATCTATCTATCAATCATCTATCTATCTATCTATCTATCTATCTATCTATCTATCTATCTATCTATCTATCTATCTATCTATCTATCTATCTATCTATCTATCTATCTATCTATCTATCTATCTATCTATCTATCTATCTATCTATCTATCTATCCATCTATCTATTTGTCTATCTATCTATCTATCTATCTATCTATCTATCTATCTATCTATCTATCTATCTATCTATCTATCTATCTATCTATCTATCTATCTATCTATCTATCTATCTATCTATCTATCTATCC